>CM029014.1:68666733-69064233 GCA_016801055.1 Panax notoginseng | reverse complement strand
CTATAATGCAACACACACACACACACACACACACACACACACACACACACACACACACACACACACACACACACATATATATATATATATATATATATATATATATATATATATATATATATATATATATATATATATATACGGGTAATTGACAAAGGTATATCAACATGTGATTAAATACAATGATTATCCAAGTGGGGACACTTGTATAACTATTTACAGAAATTAACGAACAGAATATATATATCTGAATTACCGTATACTAACATGTTGATAAGCAATGAGCGTATATAATATAAGGTTAATAATTTGTACAGTAATAATATCATTCGTAAATATTCTTACTCATGTCCATTGCATAAAGAAAATGCAAAGGTAAGATACTTGCCTGAAGCGCTGCTTACAGTTTGCAATTTAGATTTACCGCTTATCTCACGACCTATCATTAATAAGATCGTCCGTTCTATTAGAACAACATACTATAACACATAACACTGCTTATTGCAGTCAGCACATACCCTAATCACATTGGCACATAGATTTAACAACCATTGAATCACAAATAATCACTTATCTAATCACATTATCTAAGTCCAGATCAATTTCTGAAACATGTCGGTGTACCGACAACTTTATCGGGTAATTATCGAGTCTAAGACTCTATTCTGTAACTTACTATTAGTCATATTATTTTTAAATGACTTAATATAATTTTAAAACATTTATTATAGTTTATCACAAAATTTTAAACATCGGAATCACATTAAAATGATTTAAATACTAATCAATTCTATTATCATTAATATTTAATTAGTATTAAACTATTAATGAAATCATTTTTAAAATATTAAAGTTATTTATAATAACTTGAAATACTTTTAAAGTATTAAAATTACTCATAAATGATTTTTAAAACATTTAAAATCATTTCTAAATAATTACCATTATTATCAAAGTATTAATGTTCTATTTATCAAAAATATTAAAAGTCATTATTCATAACTTAAAATATTTTTAATTCATTTCTATCTCTTTTAAATGATTTTTAACTTAATAAAACCATTTTTAAACTATTTATTTAATATAATTATTAAATAAATTTACTATTTTTCATAATAAGTTAATAATCATTAATATTAAACTATTAATGAAATTATGCTTTAAATATTAAAAGTTATGTTTTATAACTTAAAATATCTTTAAACACTTTATTTTCATTTAAATGATTATTATAATATTAAAACTATTTTTAAACTAAATTATTTAATATAATTATTAAATAACTTTAATATCATTAATAATAATTAATTAATAAAATTTATCTTTAAATATTAAAAGTTATGTTTTATAACTTCAAATATTTTTAAATACCTTATTATTATTTAAAATGATTTTTAATATAATAAAATCATTTTTAATTAATTTATTTAATTTATTTAGTAAATAAATTAATTACCATTAATATCAATTTATTAATAAAATTTATCACAAAATATTAAAAGTCATTAAAAATAACTTAAAATATTTTCTTATATCATAATATAATTTTTAATGATTTTTCTAATATTAAAATCATTTTTAAATAATTTATTTAATATTATAATTAAATAAATTAAATACTTTTAATATTTCAAAAATATTAAATATTTATGAAATATATTAAAAATAATTAAAAACTAATTTTTGGAATTTAAAATAATTTTTAAAAATTTATTTTATATTTTTAATAATTAAAAACTATTTTTTTCTATTTATTAATTAATTTTCAGAAAATAATATATTATCTGTCGCTAAAGACCACCTATAGCGACAGAACCGTCGCTATAGGTGTTCTTCATGTTCTTGGCCAAACCTAGAAAATCATACACAGCCTCGAGATGCCTTGTTTGACCAAAAATTGTGAACTGTGTCATGTGTTTCTGGATATGCTATTGGTCAGATTGTGTAAAGCTAATGCAAGACTACAATATCCAATCAACAACCAAGATCATAACACACATAACCAACGAGATCAAAGCCTTGAAAGGGACTGTCAGACCTGTTCTTCATTTCCTGGGTTACCCAGAAATGAAGAACAGTTAGACCTGTCCATTTTGGGCTTCCACAACATGCAATACGTGTAACATTTAAGTGATGTAATGGATGCAGTGTGTGGCCAGCATGTAAGAGAGTATATCTATCCCAAAACATCAACAAAATCATAACACAATCGAAAGATCCGGACCGGTCAAACCTCGTCAGACGTCATGATCATGCGTTTTCTGGGTTACCCAGAAAATGCATTTCATTAACGTCCGGCCTAGTTTGACCACCCACTGAGATCTACCTGTTCAATATTTTAGTGATATAGTGCTATAATATTGTAGTACAAACAACAGACTATAACCTAGATACAAAGATCATTACATAACATCATAACACAGTCAGATCTAAGCCCACGAAGATCTTGTAAGAGCCTTTTGCGCATGATCTGGGTTTTCCAGAAATCTGATAGTCATGGTCAGTCAATGAGGTTTGACCGCCCATAACTTTCATTCTGTGCACGATCTGAGCTAACTTAAAGTTCCAGAATACAGATCACATGACATACTACAATTATCAATCTTCAAAACACAAAAATACATAACAGATCAAGATCTACAAGGCCTGACATTAGGCTGTCAGACACGAAAATATTTTTTTCCAAATTTCTTTAAAACTTAAATCTGAGCCTCTAGGTGTTATGGGTCTAACATCTAGCAACCAAGATCAACATTAGACAACATAAACAACATATTCTAACACTTAATCATAACATCTAACACAGATTTTGGACAGAAATTAAAGCTAGGGTTTTATACCTTTCTTTGATAAATTTCTGATTTTGTGTTGCTGATTTGTTTATGGTGGACGTGGGGCTGTGTTTTGGGACTAATATAGCTTATATTTTCGGAGGTGAGAGTTTGAGAGAGTTTAGTTTGAGTGTTGTGAAAAATGTAAGTAACAAATGTTATTTCTCTCTCTTCCAATCTATATATAGAAGTGTATGGTGCATGTATGGCTAAAATGTGTGGCTTGTTACTGGCATTTTAAGCATGTGGGGTTGGTATGAGTTGGTTAACAACTCAACCTATTGTCAAAACCTACACATATTAGCCTCTTTAATGCATAAAAGGGCAAAATGGTCTTTAGGCTTGAAATTTTAATGGCATAATTGTAATCTTGCCTAAACCCTTAGGGTTTGACCCTTAGGGTTTAACCCTAAGATTTAGCACAAAGTATTTTTAGGATTTAGCAACAAAGGTTTGTACAAAAACTAAAATAATTTTAGTTTCTAAAATTTGAAAATTAAGATTTGTTAATTAGATTATGTGAGTAATTATATTATATATGAACATTAGGGATTAGCATCACTAATCATAATTAACCATGCCAAAATGGCAATTAGGGTTTAGGGTTTTAATAATTAAGGTTTCCAAAATACAATTACGGTTTTATAAATATCAAATTAGGGTTTCTAGAAATTTATATTTCCATTTGTCAATTAAGGTTTACCTAATTAATCACAACATCATATAATACACATATAAAACAGTCTTGCACTCTAATTTCGATCTCAAATTAGGGTTTAACATTATTACTAGGGTTTTAAAATTAAACACCATAATTGACCAATAATCATCAATACGTACATACAGTACATATTTATAACACTGAAAAATCAAAATATAATTAATATTATATTATTATTCTTATACTTTGACAATAATCCAAAATTAAGGTTTGAATTCCATATCTGATTTATTCTTCCTATTTAACCTTAATAATTAAGGTAAAATAATTAACCTAATAACTTACACTAAAATTCATATAATAAAATAATTATTATAATTATTCTAAAAATCACTTCCTATATTATTTAAATAATATATGACTATATATTCATGAAAAATAATTAATAAAAATATTTCTACTATAAAATTAATTATTATAAGAATGTGCTTTATAATAATTAATAGTTCTAAAATAAAATTATTTGTAAATATTTATGTAATAAATATATTTTTATTTACCACATAAATACACATACACATTATCTTGTACAAATCCTCATCCATAAATAAATAAAAAAAAATTTATACGCAAAATTTCTTATTTATTTATGTAGAAAATATCGGGTTGTCACAACCCCCAAGGCTAAATGGGGCGCAGCTGCGCTGCAGCATTTCTAAGTCCAGACCCGGTGCAATTGCGCTGCACACAAGACCAATTTGGGCGCAGCTGCGCCATACACCAGATGCTGACTTCTGCATTCTGCCTCTGCTGCTACACTCCATATGCTATAACTTCATTGCTTGACCCTTATTACATCCATACATGCACTTTAACTTCAAAAGTCACCAAGAAAGTTCCCAAACATGAAATCTACAAAAGAAACCAAAAGTGCATGAAAAGCTACTAAAATGCAAGAGTTTGAGCACAAATTAAAGTCAATTGATATTAAAATAAGTAGATATAAAACTACTTATCAGTTCACTACTAAACTCTTACACAATTTCTCTCATCGATTAACTTTATTGAATTATCTTAACATAGGTATTACTTTACTCCCTCTTTAATTTATTATTATTATTATTATTTTTCCATCCGATTCATAGACAACATCTATTCTTAGCTCAAGTCATATCTGACTTGCTTCGGCTCATAAGTGCCTACTTATTCTCAAGTATCAATTCCTTACATATTTTATCATTCACCATCTAAAAGAATATAAAGAGAATTGATGGTGAATGATAAAATATGTAAGGAATTGATACTTGAGAATAAGTAGGCACTTATGAGCCGAAGCAAGTCAGATATGACTTGAGCTAAGAATAGATGTTGTCTATGAATCGGATGGAAAAATAATAATAATAATAATAAATTAAAGAGGAAGTAAAGTAATACCTATGTTAAGATAATTCAATAAAGTTAATCGATGAGAGAAATTGTGTAAAAGTTTAGTAGTGAACTGATAGGTAGTTTTATATCTACTTATTTTAATATCAATTGACTTTAATTTGTGCTTAAACTCTTTCATTCTAGTAGCTTTTCATGCACTTTTGGTTTCTTTTGCAGATTTCATGTTTGGGAACTTTCCTGGTGACTTTTGAAGTTAAAGTGCATGTGTGGATGTGATGAGGGCCAAGCAATGAAGTTATAAGATATGGAGTGTAGCAGGAGAGGCAGAATGCATAAGTCAGCATCTGGTGTATGGCGCAGCTATGCCAAATTTGGTCTTGGGTACAGCGCAGCTGTGCCCCATTTAGCCTTGGGGGTGGCGCAGCTGCGCCGGTCTTCGAACATTAACAGTTGACTTTTTTAACTAATGTGACCAATCGGATGGGCAAAGAGGGACTTGGGAAATATTGTATATATGGCATGATTGCAGATTGTAACATAGGCTAGTTCTAGAACTCCATAAAATTCCTCTTGGGATAGACTTCTGTCAATTTTCTTCTTTACTTTTTCTCTTAGATTAGAAACCCTAGATTAATTAAGAATTGATGATTGAAGCGATTGATTATCATTAGGGATTCAGATTTTAAGAACAGGAATGTAGATTTATTTATCTCAACTTTGAATTCTCTTCTTATTTATTGATATTTTCTAATGCTTAATTACTTGTGAATGATGAATTCTAGTTTATTTATGAATTAAAATTTGTTTTGAGATTACTACGTATCTTATTGTGCAATTTGCTTTAATATGCTTCCTTGTTGGTCTTATTGGCTATGTTTGGATTGTCTATTATGATTTGCCCTTAATTTCTTAATTGCCTAGCTAACTGTGAGAACCCGGGTAAGGGTGTGGTTTTAAGAAATTCCGAGGACAGAATTTTTTAGGGGGGGGGGAGTGCAACAACCTGGAGAATCCGAATTGTCCAAAATTTAAGTTTAAAGAATTAGTTATTAATAAAAGAAATTTTTATTAATAATATTATGTTCTATGTGTTTATTAATCGTTCTATAACCTAGGATGATTATAAGTTGGGAGTATTTTGGTTGCGAGCTAGATTGATCGAAGATGAATTTTCAATACGAAAATAAAAATTTTCCGAATATTTTCGGGGAAAAAGACGAAAGAGGCACTATTCATCCGTTTCTGCTCGGAGATTTATTTTGAAATTCCGAGAAGTTAATGATTGCGTATAATTTTGAGACGTGATGGAATATTCAATAATATTTCAGTTATGGCAAAAACGATATTTTCGCCTACGGACATAAAACCTAAGGGTTAGGAAAAGTAAGTTCCGGGAATTTAATGATTTTGTATAATAATTAGGGTTATTATGCGTAAGGAATACGAGTGTAATACTAGTTATTTTATGAGTATAGTACAAAGATTATTACAACGTATAATACGAATATCGTACGAACTATATACGAAGAGAATACAAGAATGAGATGCGTAGAATACGATTTAGTCTTAAAGGCTAAGTAAGGGATAAGTTAAGTAATAGCTAAGTAAACTTAATAATTAAGTAAAGTGCTTATGCTTAAGGGCTAAGTAAACTTAATGAGTAAGTAAACTTAAGGGTTAAGAAGACTTAATGGTTAAGAAGACTTAAGGGCTAAGAAGACTTAATGGCTAAGTAAACTTGGTGGCTAAGTTGACTTGGTGGCTAAGCATAGTAATAGTAAGGAGGTTAAGGGGGCGAAATGACCAATTCGCCCTATGCTTGGGTTTTCTATAAATAGGAAGCTCATTTCATTATTTTGGGGATTTTGAAAATCCTAAGACACTTGAGAGAGAGAGAGAGTTCGGTTGGGAGGAGGAGAAGGAGGAAAGGATAACCCATGTACAAACTTTGTCCGACGGGAGAAGATTAAAGAAGAACGGAATTGGAATGAGCAGTTCAGCGTAAGCTGTAGCTGGGCGTAAGGCAAGTTTCCTAACTTCATTCATATTCTAAATGAATGCTAATTTCTTAAACTTCTCAGATGTCGAACTTGAGAAGTCTTGTCTACGTGCATATGTGCGATGTATGTACGAGGTGGTAGTATGTATGATGCCTTGTACCATAATTTGAACACTTTGGTGTTTCTATGATATGAATTATTCTATGATTGACTGTTCAATATAAGTATGCTCCGTTTATACATGAACCGTTATTGATTAAGTCTGTGCTAATGATTCTAGCTGTGACGCCCCCAAAATTAGGTATACATCACCCATCTTGGGTCGTCAGATACATGGTACAGCATACAATTACAACTTACTAATACAACTATCGTGTACAATACGACAAAACATAACTGTGAGTTTGAATACAATTATTGTCTACTAGATATTATACAAACTCAAAAGGAGTCCTCATTACAATTATTATCACACTATTTAACAGAATAGTGAGGACTACTAATACTATCATCTGGTCCATCACTCCATTTCCCGACTCGTCCCAGCTATATTCTCATTTCCTGAAGAGAACAGTGAAAGAAAGGGTGAACTCAACTAGCCCAGTAAAAAATATTTTGACTAAGATAATGCAGAATAAATTATCATTAGCCTTCAACAGTGTTAACTGATAAAATACAATGAACATCAAGTTTAGCTGCAGCAGAACAAGCAATCCATTAAAAGAGTCAAGTAGAGAAGAAAACCTACTATCTTCTATGATTTAAAAGGTTTTTCAACACTGTTATCACTGGGACTCAGCTTAATAAAATAATCCACATCATCGAATCAACCCTGCACTACGGCCAAGGATATTCTTTAGTATCACGACCACAATTATCCATGCACTACGGGCCAAGAATATTTGTGTACACATTAATGGTCATGATCATGCCAACAACTGTCCATCAATGCACTACGGCCAATGAGGACTTTTACCACATCATTTGTAACATTACGGTCATGATTATACCGAATAATCACTGGTCATAATCATACCAAGTCCATCTATGCACTACAGGCCACAGATGACTTTCAACATTTTATAAACATGATGATGATGACAATGATATAAGAATTCAATAAAACAAGTTCAAGAATTAATTTATCCAAGAATTAACAACGTCCAAATTGTCAACATGATACTGCTTTGTGGAGTAAAATTCAAGAATGCTTAGAATAATATTTTTATGAAAAGATACTGGATGAAACGTAATTATCAAGGATATTCCACTAATTTCATGGAGTATAGAAGTTAAAACTTAACCAACTGAGTATAATAAAGAATAGAATAACAAAAGAAATCACCCGGCATGCGATAGACCGCACAGACAGGTTATTATAACAAAATAATAAATAATGAAACCAGGTCCGGCGTAAACGTACAGACAGGATATTCCGACAGAATAATAAATAATGGAACCAGGTCCGGCATAAACGCACAGACAGGATATTCCTACAGAATAATAAATAATGGAACCAGGTCCGGCGTTAACGCACAGACAAGATATTCCGACAGAATAATAAATAATGGAACCAGGTCCGGTGTAAAATACACAGACAGGATGTTCTAACAGAATAATAACAAGATGGAACCAGGTCCAGTGTAAAACACACAGACATGATGTTCCAGCAGAATAATAGAAGAATGTCACCAAGTATAGGGTAGACCGCGTATACAGGTTATTCCAACAGAATAGTAAGGAATGGAATAACAAAAGTTTTCTTCATGAATAAGATAGAATAACACCCCTTACTGTTTTAAAGAAGAACTGAAATAAGGAAGTAGTTAAGTAGCAGAATACTTTTCTTCTCTCTTTCTATAGTTTCTCTCTATAGTTTCTCTCTCTAGAGTTCAGTGAATTCGTAAAAAATAATGAAGGAATGAGCTGCTATTTATAGAAGAATGGACTGCATAGTAACTAATCCATAAACGGTCAAGATTGATTTACTTTAATCTGACGGTCCATATTTAAAGAAAAATCTTTTAAATAAAATATAATATATTTTATTTATAGAATAATTTTAATAAAGTATTCTGTTTTATATTAAAAGATATTTCTGTTTTATTACGTTAATAATACGAATAAAACAAAACTTCATTATCGTTAAATAATTCATATTATTAACTGATAATAATTGAATCAAACTGAGTGACTTCTCACATAAGCATTAATAATTAATACCGTGTGCTACTATGCAACCACACGTATTACTGTACTTTTACTACCGAGTAGTTCAATAGTACCAATGGCAAAACTTTCGCCGTTATTTTTAATAAAATATTTTTGTCGTTTTTTCAATCCGACAATAATTCCGTTGTGGGGTCCACCAATGATTGTGCTGTTGTACGAATATTCCCTGTTAAAATGAATATTTCCCTACCAATAGAATATTATATAACAACTTGCGTACTTTGCAAAATTTATAAATATTATCCATAGCTATAACATTATACCAAATTAACTCCATAATATTCAAAAATGATAATTATAAAAAATTCATCTTTATTTATAAAAGTTGGGGTCTTACACTAGCCAGACAGGATGTGTATGAAAAAGGTAGAAGAATAAAAGTATTTCAAAGTGAAAATGACAGATGTTTTAAGATGATAGGAATTGGGACTATTCCTATTATTGAAGCTGGTTCATAACCTTTGTTCGGTTATCGAAGTTCTGAAGAAATGTTTAAACTCTTGAAGTTGTTTATTTAACTGTTATGACTTGTTGGGCAATTGAATACTCACACTTGCTTTACATGAAAAATATTTTCAGCGAACGAGGTTAGAAGAACTTAAGGATCCCGTAAAGTTCAAGATGACGGTATCCAGATGAAGTGCCATTCAGATGTAAATGAGCGAAAAGATCAAGTGAAGACTTGTTAAAGATGAAATTGAATTATAGACTAGCTTAATGAACTGTTATGTATCCATAGTGGCGGATAGAAGTCACTCTTGTAAGATGAAATGAATAATGTATTATCATTGTTTGTAATGAAAGAGGTTATAAGGTTTCCAGAACCTGGAATTTGAGAGTGTATGTTGATATATTTCAGTATATATTGATGTACGTTGGATAAATGATGTACTCATGACGTACGGAATCCGGGTGTGAAGATAGACCGAATTTTGGGGCGTTACAAGTTGGTATCAAAGTTGATAGGTTATAAACCTTAGGTAGGAGTACCTAAGACTATAATCGTAGAGAGAAGGATAAGAAGATCACCACGTGATCATAGTGATTCGTAGTAACGGATTAGTTGTTAAACGATGAATGATTTATAGCTAATGCTATGAATGAAGGGTACTATGAAGTAGTATGGGAAGAAGAACTTAAATAAAGTTGTGAAGGATAGTATATGAATTAAAGAAAATTCGTATTAAGTAAAGAGAGATTTAGAAGTTATAAAATTTCAATTGAGGACTCATATCAGCAGCTGAGTAGTATGATTCCTTTTATGGGCGGGGAAATTGTACGTGGTTTTAGAACCACTTAGCTTCTTATGCGATATAGTTGTTAAGTTGAACAATTCTTTGTATGGGCGGAGAATTGTCCTTGGTGTAACAACCGCTTAGCTTCCTATATCGATTAGTAGCTGAGTTGACCAATTCTTTGTATGGGCAGGGAATTGTGTTTGGTTCTACAATCACTTAGCTTCTGGTTGTGACAATCATTGGAATAGTATGTCGCGCTATCAAGATGTATATGACGAGAAGGTGAATCTTTTTTCATGTATATACTTGATAGGTAGAGAACGTTAAGGTAGGTGCGAGTTCCTGAAACTCATACTTATGTTAAGTTCATGACTCATAATAATATGATATGTTTTTGAACGTCTCAGCGAATGGACGCCTATGGTCTGACAGGATAGTTTTTAAACTCATATTATTGTGGAAAGTTCCTGAACTCATAATGTGTGGTAAGTTGATGGATTGTATTAAGATATAGGAATGTTTAGACTGAAAATAAGTTGTTTTCAGTAGGCTTAGCATTGAAGATGCTAGAGAAGATTAAGTATTATCGCAGTAAGACAATGAATGAAGATGGAGAAATAGAATATTCCAAGTCATCTAGCTATGCTAGATTTTGAACTTTATTGAAATCGTGCTGATAGGTACATTTTTTTTAAAAAAAAGAAGAAGAAAGAATTGGTTCAACTTTTGGAAAAAACAGATTTTAAAAGAGCTATTCTTGGTATGTCTATGCTAATTGCTTCTACTAGACAGAAATTGATTTAAAATATCGAAATGAATTTTATATCATCCGTGCATTTGATGCAGGGATAGTAAAAAGATAGAGTTATTAATGCAATTGAACCTAGTGTTGGATGTGATCTTAGGATCAACAATCCGCTATGGTATGATGTATAATGACGAAGTCACAAACTGACGAAGTACTTAACGTACTGTGAAAAGTACGGTAGCATGACGTCATAAACCGTTTTGATGTATTGCAAAAAGAATTTAAAGAAGTAGTCAATATCAATTGAGTTGACTAGACGAATGTTTCACGTTGATATCCAATTTATTGGTATGGTCTAAGCTACTTGATTCAGCTAGACAAATGGTATGTCATGTTATAAGAAAATCGAGCTTTCTTTGAGAACTTGTGCCAAACTAAATTGCTTTGGTGCGAAATCTAATGATCAAGTTTGAGGAAAACATGGAAGGGGTACTTTATTTTCTTTGTGATTGTAAACTGACTGTTAAAGAAGGGCTTATGGTGAAATGTTGTTTAACCTAGTGAGAGTTCATGATCGATTTGACCCCTCAGCAAAAGTATGAAACGTTTTAAAAGGAAATTTTAAATTTCTCATTATTCCTTCTACTTCATTATTCTTGATAGGTTATGGGGGTTAGGAATGAGGGAAAGATAAGAATTCTGTTGAAGAGAAGTTGAGAAGAAGGGTAAGCTAAAATTTCGAGGACAAAATTCTATGAAGAAGAGGATAATGTGAGAACCCGGGTAAGGGTGTGGTTTTAAGAAATTTCGAGGACGGAATTTTTTAAGGGGGGAGTGTAACAACCCGGAGAATCTGGATTGTCTAGAATTTAAGTTTAAAGAATTAGTTATTATTAAAAGGAATTTTTATTAATAATATTATGTGCTATGTGTTTATTGATCGAATAAGAATTTTCAAGACGAAAATAAAAATTTTCCGGGAACAAAAATATTTTTGGGGAAAAAGACGAAATAGGCACTATTCATTCGTTTCTGCTCGGAGATTTATTTTGAAATTTCGAGAAGTTAATGATTGCGTATAATTTTGAGACGTGATGGAATATTCAATAATATTTCAGTTATAGCAAAAACGATGTTTTCGCCTACGGACTTAAAACCTGAGGGTTAGGAAAAGTAAGTTCCGGGAATTTAATGATTTCGTATAATAATTAGGGTTATTATGCGTAAGGAATACGAGTGTAATACTAGTAATTATATGAGTATAGTACAAAGATTATTACGACGTATAATACGAATATCGTACGAACTATATACGAAAAGAATACGAGAATGAGATGCGTAGAATACGATTTAGTCTTAAAGGCTAAGTAAGGGATAATTTAAGTAATATATAAGTAAACTTAATAATTAAGTAAAGTGTTTATGCTTAAGGGCTAAGTAAACTTAATGAGTAAGTAAACTTAAGGGTTAAGAAGACTTAATGGTTAAGAAGACTTAAGGGCTAAGAAGACTTAATGGCTAAGTAAACTTGGTGGCTAAGTAGACTTGGTGGCTAAGTAAACTTGGTGGCTAAGCATAGGAATAGTAAGGAGGTCAAGGGGGTGAAATGACCAATTTTCCCTAAGCTTTGAATTTCTATAAATAGGAAGCTTATTTCATTTGTGAAAACCCAGATTTTATGAATAAAGATTTAATTTTTTCGAAATATTTTTTTAAATATTATGGTGTGAATTTGAGATAATATTATAGTTGTGGGTAATATTTATAAATTTTACAAAGTATGCAAGTTGTTGTATTATATTCGATTGGTCGGGAAATATTATTTTTGTCGAAAAATATTAGTACGACGGCACAATTATTGGTGGACTCCACAACGAAATTATTGTCGGATTGAGAAAATGACAAAAATATTTTATGAAAATAATGGCAGAAGTTTTATCGTTAATACTGTTGAACTACTCGGTAATGAAAGTACAGTAATACGTGCGGTTGCATAGTAGCATACGAATTGATTATTGAGGCTTACGTGATAAGTTACTCAGTTTTGTTTTATTAATATTATTAATGTAATAAAACAAAAAAGCTTTTTATATAAAACAGAATACTTTTATAGAGTTATTCGTTTTATTAGGCTAATAGTAAATTTTTTTTTATATAAAACAGAATACTTGTATAAAGTTATCTGTTTTATTAGACAATAATTAGAATATATTATATTTTATTATGCATAGTGTTTGCATAGTCCCTGCATAGTGTTTGCATAGTAAAATCTTTTATAAAGTTATTCGTTTTTATTAGATTATAAATAGAATGTATTATATTTTATTTAAAAGATTTTGCTTTAAATATGGACCGTCAGATTAAACTAAATCAATCTAGACCGTTTATGAGTTAGTTACTATGCAGTCCATTTTTCTAAAAATAGAAGTTCATTCCTTCATTATTTCTTACGAATTCACTGAAACTCTAGAGAGAGAAAATTATAGAGAGAGAAGAAAAGTGTTCTACTACTTCATTACTCCTATATCCAGTACTCTTCCTTTCAAGGTAAGGGATATTATTTGTTGTACCCGTAAGGGATATTATTTTCTTTTGTATTTATGAAGAGAACTTCTGTTATTCTATTCTTTATTATTCTGTTGGAATAACCTGTATACGCGGACTACCCTATACTTGGTGAAATTCTTCTATTATTCAATTCTTTATTATTATGTTGGAATAACCTGTTTATGCGAAGTACCGCATACATGGTGAAATCCTTCTATTATTCTGTTCTTTATTATTCTGTCGGAATATCCTGTTTGTGCGTTTATGCCGGACCTGGTTCCATTATTTATTATTCTGTCGGAATAACCTGTCTGTGTATTTTACGCCGGACCTGGTTCCATTCTTTATTATTCTGTTGGAATATCCTGTCTGTGCGTTTTACGTCGGATCTGGTTCCGTTATTTATTATTCTGTTGGAATAACCTACATGTGCGGTCTATCGCATGCATGATGATTTCTTTTGTTATTCCATTCTTTATTATACTCAGTTGGTTAAAACTTTGACTTCTATACTCCATAAAATTAGCGGAATATCCTTGATATTTACGCTTCATCCAGTATCTTTTCATGGAAATATTCTTCTGAGCATTCTTAAATTTTACTCTACAAAGCAGTATCATGTTGACAATTTAGACGTTATCCGTTCCTAGATAAATTAATTCTTGAACTTGTTTTATTGAATTATTATATCATTGTCATCATCCTCATGTTTATATTTTATTGAAAGTCATCTATGGCCTGTAGTGCATAGATTAACTTGATATGATTATGACCAAGGATTATTCGGTGTAATCATGACCGTAATGTTACAAATGATGTGGAAAAAGTCCTCATTGGCCCGTAGTGCATTGATGGACAGTTTTTGGTATGATTACGGCTATGGATTCTCTTTGGCCATAGTGCAAAGATGAATTATTTTATGGCATGATCAGGACCGTTGATGAAAATATGATTATTTTTAGCCGTAGTGCATGGATAATTCGTGGTCGTGATACTAAAGAATATCCTTAGCCGTAGTGCAAGGGTGATTTGATGATGTGGATTATTTATTAAGCTGAGTTCCAGCGATAAAAGTCATGAAAAACCTTTTAAATCATAAAAGATAGTAGATTTTATTCTCTACTTGACTCTTTTAATGGATTGCTGGTTCCGCTGCAGTTAAACTTGATGTCTATTGTATTTTATCAGTTTAACATTGTTAAAGACTAATGATAATTTATTCTGCATTATCTTAGTCATAATATTTCTTACTTGGCTAGTTGAGCTCACCATTTCTTTCACTGTTCTCTTCAAGAAATGAGAACGTAGCTGGGACTAGTCGGGGAACAGAGTGATGATCCTAGATGTTTGCATTAGTAGTCCTCATTATTCTGTGAAATAGTGTAATAATAAATGTAATGAGTACTCCATTGAGTGTGAATATTGTCTAGATGACAATATTTGTATTAAAACTCACAGCTCATGTTGTATATTTAAGATTGTATTTGTATTCTATACCATGTATTTGGCGACCCAAGATGTGTGATGTATACCTATTTTTGGGGGCGTCACAGTTGGTATCAAAGCTTAGGGATATGATCCCTGGCCGAGATATGAGATAAGAACTAGGAGGGGAGAGACGGGGAATTTCTTCGCTAGTGTGACCTACCTAAGTTTACTTGTTATTTAATTGGCCGGTCAGAGTATAGAGATAATATGTGATATGTTAATTAACACTTGTTTTGTGGCAGTATTTGAAAATGGCATCTGAAAATGTTGAGATAAGCAATGGAGCACAGGAGACCGATCAATTGATGAACGATGGTACGTTTAGGAGTTTTTTAGAATTCATGCAACATCAGGCGAAGGCGGCTCCTGTTCATAATGCAGGTAAAAATAATGGCAACCCACGGTTGGTCACCGCTAAGCAATTTAAGGAGCTGGGACCACCGAAGTTTTTGGGAAAGCCAGAACCACTTAAGGCGGAGATGTGGTTAAAGCAGATCACCAAAATATTTGATATTTTGGGATGCTCCGAGGAGCAAAAGTTTCCCTTTGCCACCTTTATGTTACGTGAAGAGGCATATCACTGGTGAGAATCTGTAAAACATACTAAGCCTGACGCACTCAAGATGTCTTGGGAGAAGTTTCAAGAGCTGTTCAATGACAAGTACTTTCCCGAAAGCATTCGTCACATGAAGGAGGTGGAATTTATCAAATTGGAGCAAAACAACATGATCGTGTCGCAGTACGAAGCCAAGTTTGCCGAGTTGTCCCGATTTACGTCCCACTTGGTTGATAATGAAGAGAGAATGACGTGGATATTTTTAAGAGATTTAAAGCCGGAGATACGTCAATATCTTATTTCTCATAAATTGTGTTTGTATTCAGATATTGTAAATAGGGCTCAGTTAGTGGAGCGCGATAACGAGTCAACGGAACCAAAAGAGAGCAGCCTGCAAAATGATAATACAGGTGATAACAGATATCAAAGCGGTGACAATAAACATGGAGGGAATCAATATGCCAGAAATAGTAACCACTTCGGTGGTAATCATGGTCAAAACAAAAAGAATGGATATTTCAAGAAGAGGAGATTCAACATTGATGGAAAGACATCAGCACCATCACCCGTTGTTAAGGAAGGAGAACGACCACCTATCATATGCTTCAAATGCGGAGGGGAGGGACACATCAGTCCAAACTGCGCGATGCCGTCCAAAGCATGCTATAATTGTGGAAGAGAATGTCACTTAGCCCAATTTTGTCGTTCACCAAAGACAAGTTCAGCTAAGATGAAGGCACCAAAGGTTTTTACAGAAAAGTCAAATCCGGTAGTTTAAGAGAGAGCGTTTTTTTTTCGTGACAAGGAACCTGAATAAAATTATCACGGGTATGTTAGTCATAAACTCTTGTGAAGTCTATACCGTGTTAGATACCGATTCTACTCACTCTTTTATTTCACCTAGTTGTGTTCAATGTTTCAACTTAACTCCGGAGAAGTTAGACTTTGATTTATCTGTTGAAATTCCGTTGAGAGAAACCTTCGTTACCTCCACTATTTATAAATCTTATTTGATTTAAATCAACACTTTCACGTTACCTGTCGATCGTATCTCTTTGAAAATACTTGCCTTTGATGTGATTTTAAGAATCGATTGGTTAACTACTCATCATGTTTTTTTGGGTTGTTATCTTTCATACTCCTAACCAACCTGTTATGCGAATTCAAAGTGACCAAACCACTAAAGTCAATCATTGTCATATCAAGCCATAAGTAAAGAGCCCTGAGCCTTTATCTGGTGACTTCCTTATGTGGAATGCACCGAAGCCAGACTTTCTATAGGCGACGTCGTGAATGACGATGACAAGTTGATAGGTATCAATGTGACGTGCTATCCAATTCTTGGATGAGGGTCACAGTTTTGAACGATATTTCTATTGTTAATAAATTTCATGACGTATTCTTGAAGACTTTATAGCTTACCCCAGAGCGTGAAATCGAATTTTGTATTGACCCCAATACGAAACCCATTTCTTAAACCCTCAAATATTTCTTCAACTAAAATGAACGTATTATGCGCCAAAGACGTTGGCTCGAGCTGTTGAAGATTACGATCGTACCATTCAATATCATCATGGAAGTGCGAACGTGGTAGCTGACGCGTTGAGTAGAAGATCGTATGCGAGTGAGATGTTGTTAACACAAAGACCCATTTCGTATAACTTACAAATGATGAAGATAGAGTTAAAGACTCTAGGGACCCACATGAAGATAACGAATATACGATTAGAATCGACTTTAATCGATAAAGTTAAAGTTGATCAAGCTACATACTCAGAGCTGATGAATGTGAAGAAGAAGGTTCAAGAGGGCATTATTCTAGAAGCAAAAATCAATGAAGAGAGAAAATCTCAACCCTCGATTTAATTGACCCATTTGAAATCCTCGATCGAGTAGGAACTGTGGCTTATAGACTCGTTTTACCGCCAAGTATGTCGCGTGTTCATAACGTTTTTAATGTATTGATGTTACGTAAATATGTGGACGACCCAAACCACATTATTGATTTAGAACCGAACGAGATAGCGGATAATTTAACGTATGCAGATGTAACTGTTAAAATCTTGGAATGTGTTCAACACTCAAAGGTTATACCTCAATAGTTAGAATCTGACGAAGTGTTCTCATCTGTTCGGCATACCAGGTACGTACGTAAATTTCGAGGACAAAATTTCATAAGGGGGAGATTGTGAAACCACAGATTTTATGAATAAAGATTTAATTTTTTCGAAATATTTTTTTAAATATTATGATGTGAATTTGATATAATGTTATAGTTGTGGGTAGTATTTATAAATTTTGCAAAGTATGCAAGTTGTTGTATTATATTCGATTGGTCGGGGAATATTATTTTTGTCGAGAAATATTCGTACGATGGCACAATTATTGGTGGACCCCACAACGGAATTATTGTCGGATTAAGAAAACGACAAAAATATTTTATGAAAATAACGGCGGAAGTTTTACCGTTAATACTGTTGAACTACTCGGTAGTAAAAGTACAGTAATACGTGTGGTTGCATAGTAGCATACTGTATTGATTATTGAGGCTTACGTGATAAGTCACTCAGTTTTATTTTATTAGTATTATTAATGTAATAAAACAGAAAAGCTTTTTATATAAAACAGAATACTTTTATAAAGTTATTCATTTTATTAGGCTAATAGTAAAATCTTTTTATATAAAACTAAATACTTTTATAAAGTTATCTGTTTTATTAGACAATAATTAGAATATATTATATTTTATTATGCATAGTGTTTGCATAGTGCCTACATATAGTAAAATCTTTTATAAAGTTATTCGTTTTATTAGATTATAAATAGAATATATTATATTTTATTTAAAAGATTTTGCTTTACATATGGATCGTCAGATTAAAGTAAATCAATCCAGACCGTTCATGAGTTAGTTACTATGCAGTCTATTTTTCTTTAAATAGAAGTTCATTCCTTCATTATTTCTTACGAATTCACTAAAACTCTAGAGAGACAAAATTATAGAGAGAGAAGAAAAGTGTTCTGCTACTTCACTACTCCTATATCTAGTACTCTTCCTTTCAAGGTAAGGGATATTATTTGTTGTACCCGTAAGGGATATTATTTCTTTTGTATTCATGAAGAGAACTTCTGTTATTCCATTCTTTATTATTCTGTTCGAATAACCTGTATACGCGGACTACCCTATACTTGGTGAAATTCTTCTGTTATTCCATTCTTTATTATTATGTTGGAATAACCTGTTTATGCGAAGTACCGCATACATGGTGAAATCCTTCTATTATTCTGTTCTTTATTATTCTGTCGGAATATCCTGTTTGTGCGTTTATGCCGGACCTGGTTCCATTATTTATTATTCTGTCGGAATAACCTGTCTGTGTATTTTACGCCGGACCTGGTTCCATTCTTTATTATACTGTTGGAATATCCTGTCTATTTGTTTTACGCCGGACCTGGTTCCGTTATTTATTATTCTGTTGGAATAACCTGCCTGTGCGGTCTATCGCATGCATGGTAATTTCTTTTGTTATTCCGTTCTTTATTATACCTAGTTGGTTAAAACTTTGACTTCTATACTCCATGAAATTAGTGGAATATCCTTGATATTTACGCTTCATCCATTATCTTTTCATGGAAATATTCTTCTGAGCATTCTTGAATTTTACTCTACAAAGCAGTATCATGTTGAATATTTGGATGTTATTAGTTCCTAGATAAATTAATTCTTGAACTTGTTTTATTGAATTCTTATATCATTGTCATCATCCTCATGTTTATATTTTGTTGAAAGTCATCTATGGCCTGTAGTGCATAGATGGACCTGGTATGATTATGACCAGGGATTATTCGATGTAATCATGACCGTAATGTTACAAATGTTGTGGAAAAAGTCCTCATTGGCCCGTAGTGCATTGATGGACAGTTTTTGGTATGATTATGGCTATGGATTCTCTTTGGCCGTAGTGCAAAGATGAATTATTTTATGGCATGATCAGGACCGTTGATGAAAACATGATTATCTTTAGCCGTAGTGCATAGATAATTCGTGGTCGTGATACTAAAGAATATCCTTGGCCGTAGTGCAGGGGTGATTCGATGATGTTGATTATTTATTAAGCTGAATCCCAGTGATAAAAGTCATGAAAAATCTTTTAAATCATAAAAGATAGTAGATTTTATTCTCTACTTGACTCTTTTAATGGATTACTGGTTCCACTGCAGTTAAACTTGATGTCTATTGTATTTTATCAGTTTAACATTGTTGAAGACTAATGATAATTTATTCTGCATTATCTTAGTCATAATATTTCTCACTAGGCTAGTTGAGCTCACCCTTTCTTTCACTGTTCTCTTCAGGAAATGAGAACGTAGCTGGGACTAGTCAGGGAACAGAGTGATGATCCTAGATGTTTGCAATAGTAGTCCTCACTATTCTGTGAGATAGTGTAATAATAAATGTAATGAGTACTCCATTGAGTGTGGATATTGTCTAGATGACAATATTTGTATTAAAACTCACAGCTCATGTTGTATATTTAAGATTGTATTTATATTCTGTACCATGTATTTGGCGACCCAAGATGGGTGATGTATACCTATTTTTGGGGGCGTCACATCATTGTTTTGGGGATTTTGAAAATCCTAAGACACTTGAGAGAGAGAGAGAGAGAGAGAGTTCGGATAGGAGGAGGAGAAGGAGGAAAGGCTAGCCCGTGTACAAACTTTATCCGACGAGAGAAGATTAAAGAAGAACAGAATTGGAATGAGCAGTTCAGAGTAAGCTGTAGCTGGGCGTAAGACAAGTTTTCTAACTTCATTCATATTCTAAATGAATGTTAGTTTCTTAAACTTTTCAGATGTCGAACTTGAGAAGTCTTGTCTACGTGCATATGTGCGATGTATGTACGAGGTGGTAGTATGTATGAGGCCTTGTGCCATAATATGAACACTTCGGTGTTTCTATGATATGAACTATTCTATGAATGACTGTTCAATACAAGTATGCTCTATTTATACATGAACCGTTATTGATTCAGTATGTGCTAATGATTCTAGCCAGACAAGATGTGTATGAAAAAGGTAGAGGAATGAAAATATTTCAATGTGAAAATGACAGATGTTTTAAGATGACAGGAATTGGGACTATTCTAATTATTCAAGCTGCTTCATAACCTTTGTTCGGTTATCGAAGTTTTGAAGAAATGTTTAAACTCTTGAAGTTGTTTATTTAACTGTTATGACTTGCTGGGCAATTGAATGCTCACACTTGCTTTAAATGAAAAACATTTTCAGCGAACGAGGTTAGAAGAACTTATGGATCCCGTAAAGTTCAAGCTGACGGAATCCAGATGAAGTGCCATTCAGATGTAAATGAGCGAGAAGATCAAGTGAAGACTTGTTAAAGATGAAATTGAATTATAGACTAGCTTAATGAACTGTTATGTATCCTTGGTGGTGGATAAAAGTCACTCTTGTAAGATGAAATGAATAATGTATTATCATTGTTTGTAATGAAAGAGGTTATAAGGTTTTCAGAACCTGGGATTTGAGAGTGTATGTTGATATATTTCAGTATATATTGATGTACGTTGGATGAATGATGTACTCGTGACGTATAGAATTCGGGTGTGAAGATAGACCGGATTTAAGCTTTGGTTTTCTATAAATAGGAAGCTCATTTCATTATTTTGGGGATTTTGAAAATCCTAAGACACTAGAGAGAGAGAGAGAGAGAGATTTCAGATGGGAGGAGGAGAAGGAGGAAAGGCTAGCCCATGTACAAACTTTGTTCGACAGGAGAAGATTAAAGAAGAACAGAATTGGAATGAGCAGTTCAGCGTAAGCTGTAGCTGGGCATAAGGCAAGTTTTCTAACTTCATTCATATTCTAAATGAATGCTAGTTTCTTAAACTTGTTAGATGTCGAACTTGAGAAGTCTTGTCTACGTGCATATGTGCGATGTATGTACGAGGTGGTAGTATGTATGAGGCCTTGTGCCATAATTTGAACACTTCGGTGTTTCTATGATATGAAATGTTCTATGATTTACTGTTCAATACAAGTATGCTCTGCTTATACATGAACCATTATTGATTCAGTCTGTGCTAATGATTCTAGCCAGACAGGATGTGTATGAAAAAGGTAGAGGAATTAAAGTATTTCAAAGTGAAAATGATAGATGTTTTAAGATGAGAGGAATTGGGACTATTCCTATTATTGAAGCTGCTTCATAACCTTTGTTCGGTTATCGAAGTTCTGAAGAAATGTTTAAACTCTTGAAGTTATTTGTTTAACTGTTATGACTTGTTGGGCAATTGAATGCTCACACTTGCTTTAAATAAAAAACATTTTCAGCGAACGAGGTTAGAAGAACTTATGGATCCCATAAAGTTCAAGCTGACGGTATCCAGATGAAGTGCCATTCAGATGTAAATGAGCGAGAAGATCAAGTGAAGACTTGTTAAAGATGAAATTGAATTATAGATTAGCTTAATGAACTATTATGTATCCTTGGTGGTGGATAAAAGTCACTCTTGCAAGATGAAATGAATAATGTATTATCATTATTTGTAATGAAAGAGGTTATAAGGTTTTCAGAATTTGTGATTTGAGAGTGTATGTTGATATATTTAAGTATATATTGATGTACGTTGGATGAATGATGTACTCGTGACGTACAGAATTCGGGTGTGAAGATAGACCGGATTTAAGCTTTGGTTTTCTATAAATAGGAAGCTCATTTCATTGTTTTGGGGATTTTGAAAATCCTAAGACACTAGAGAGAGAGAGAGAGTTCAGATGGGAGGAGGAGAAGGAGGAAAGGCTAGCCCATGTACAAACTTTGTCCGAAGGGAGAAGATTAAAGAAGAACATAATTGGAATGAGTAGTTCAGCGTAAGCTGTAGCTGGGCGTAAGGCAAGTTTCCTACCTTCATTCATATTCTAAATAAATGCTAGTTTCTTAAATTTCTTAGATGTCGAACTTGAGAAGTCTTGTCTACGTGCATATGTGGGATGTATGTACGAGGTGGTAGTATGTATGAGGCCTTGTGCCATAATTTGAACACTTCGGTGTTTCTATGATATGAAATGTTCTATGATTTACTGTTCAATACAAGTATGCTCTGCTTATACATGAACCATTATTGATTCAGTCTGTGCTAATGATTCTAGCCAGACAGGATGTGTATGAAATTGGTAGAGGAATGAAAGTATTTCAAAGTGAAAATGACAGATGTTTGAAGATGATAGGAATTGGGACTATTCCTATTATTGAAGCTGCTTCATAACCTTTGTTCGGTTATCGAAGTTCTGAAGAAATGTTTAAACTCTTGAAGTTGTTTGTTTAACTGTTATGACTTGTTGGGCAATTGAATGTTCACACTTGCTTTAAATGAAAAATATTTTCAACGAACGAGGTTAGAAGAACTTATGGATCCCGTATAGTTCAAGCTGACGGTATCCAGATGAAGTGCCATTCAGATGTAAATGAGCGAGAAGATCAAGTAAAGACTTGTTAAAGATGAAATTGAATTATAGACTAGCTTAATGAACTGTTATGTATCCTTGGTGGTGGATAAAAGTCACTCTTGTAAGATGAAATAAATAATGCATTATCATTGTTTGTAATGAAAGAGGTTATAAGGTTTTCAGAACCTGGGATTTGAGAGTGTATGTTGATATATATCAGTATATATTGATATACGTTCGATGAATGATGTACTCGTGACGTACAGAATTCGGGTGTGAAGATAGACCGGATTTAAGCTTTAGTTTTCTATAAATATGAAGCTCATTTCATTGTTTTGGGGATTTTGAAAGTCCTAAGACACTAGAGAGAGAGAGAGAGAGAGAGAGTTCGGATGGGAGGAGGAGAAGGAGGAAAGGCTAGCCCATGTACAAACTTTGTCCGACGGGAGAAGATTAAAGAAGAACAGAATTGGAATGAGCAGTTCAACGTAAGCTGTAGCTGGGCGTAAGGCAAGTTTTCTAACTTCATTCATATTCTAAATGAATGCTAGTTTCTTAAACTTCTCAGATGTCGAACTTGAGAAGTCTTGTCTACGTGCATATGTGGGATGTATGTACGAGGTGGTAGTATGTATGAGGCCTTGTGCCATAATTTGAACACTTCGGTGTTTCTATGATATGAAATGTTCTATGATTTACTGTTCAATACAAGTCTGCTCTGTTTATACATGAACCATTATTGATTCAGTCTGTGCTAATGATTCTAGCCAGAAAGGATGTGTATGAAAAAGGTAGAGGAATTAAAGTATTTCAAAGTGAAAATGACAGATGTTTTTAGATGATAGGAATTGGGACTATTCCTATTATTCAAGCTGCTTCATAATCTTTATTCGGTTATCGAAGTTCTGAAGAAATGTTTAAACTCTTGAAGTTGTTTATTTAACTGTTATGACTTGCTGGGCAATTGAATGCTCACACTTGCTTTAAATGAAAAATATTTTCAGCGAACGAGGTTAAAAGAACTTAAGGATCCCTTAAAATTCAAGATGACGATATCCAGATGAAGTGCCATTAAGATGTAAATGAGTGAGAAGATCAAGTGAAGACTTGTTAAAGATGAAATTGAATTATAGACTAGCTTAATGAACTGCTATGTATCCTTGGTGGCGGATAAAAGTCACTCTTGTAAGATGAAATTAATAATGTATTATCATTGTTTGTAATGAAAGAGGTTATAAGGTTTCCAAAACCTGGGATTTGAGAGTGTATGTTGATATATTTCAGTATATATTGATGTACGTTGGATGAATGAAGTACTCGTGACGTACGGAATCCGGGTGTGAAGATAGACCGAATTTCAGGGCGTTACACTAACAATTACTGTGATAATTCATATGAACTCGAGAGACGGATTATGGGTTTAGATCTGATCATTATAGCATATATTTATGTGTTATACATTGAGTTGGAATTCATGATTTGTTATTAGGATAGAGATATACCGAAGTATTGCATGTAGTCTAATAAGAACTTGCAATTAAACCCTTTTTAATTATAATTCGCATAGAGATATAGTGGATTAGTTAATTAGGGTGTTCAATTTTATTCTATCATCTATGGATTTGATTTGATATGAGTATGGTGCATTGAGAGATGGCCATATTTTACTTTCGTGTTCTTGATTAGCAGTCCAGTATAATTAATTTGGCTTAACATGAAGTGTTTTGATTTAAATAACGCAATAAGTGAAATTGTAGTTGTAAGATTCCAACTTATTAATGAATAAAATCAAATTTTCTTTAAATATTATTGTGAATAATAAAGTGTTAATTTGATATAATGCTTTGGTTATGGGTGAAATGTGCAAATTTTATAAAATAAGCAAGTGGTTATAAAATATTCATTTGTTGTCGGGAAATATTCGCTTGGTCGTGGACTATTCTTTCTGTCAGGGAATATTCGTACGACGGCGCAGCCTTGTGTGGGCCCCATAATGAAAAGTAATTGGATGAAGAAAACGACAAGCATAAGTTGTTTATAAATAACGGCATAGTTGTTACTGTTAATACTGTTGGAATACCCGATGGTTAAAATACAGTAGCACACGGTATTGCACCAATTATTGATTCTTACGTAAGAAGACACTACTCAATAATTGTTACAGTAGTTACTGTTCAATATTTTATTTTATTGATTCAATAATTGCTGCGTTGATATTTTATATTATTGTTGTTTCAATAATTATTGCTACACATTATTTTTCATTATCAGATCAATAATTCATATTATTTGAATAATATTATTAGATAGCATTATTTACAATGTCTAGAAAGTTCTGTCTAAGAAGAGGTTTGGTCATCTAATTGCGCGCCAGTAAAGAGAAATTCTTATTGAAAAGTCCCCTCTTTCCTAGGAACGGCCTGATTGTCATAATTGTGATTCTGTAATATTATTTGTGAATAATTAATTATTAATTTATATGATAAGGAAATATTTATTTTATGTGGATATAATTGATGGATATATTTATTTTATGTGAAGGAATTAATGTTGAGATGTTTTTGTCGGAATGGAGGTATTAAAAATTAAATCACTGTTCTTGAGATATATTGCATGAGTTATAATTTTTAATTTGACCGTTGGATCGTTGTGATTTTTGGATATGTTATACATATATAAGTTGAGTATATGTCCACAAATTTTGAACCGTTAAAAATGAATGTATAATTTGTTATGAATTTTAAGAGGTGAATGATTCGAAAATTAGGTTTATAAATGATTTTGGTAAAAAATTCTAGAATTGAGTTTTGGTTGGTGAGAAATGTGCTGGAATTTTTATTCAAATGTGGTGGGTGGGAATAGTAGCAGGTAAAGCCATCAGGTTGTAGGTCAAGTTTGCTTCGGCGTGCTAACATTTTCTTATAAATAGAGAGCTAAGTTAGAATTAAAAATCACACCAGAATTCATAAATTTTCTCTCTTTCTCTCTCTATATTATCGAGCGTATTTTGTGAGTATTTAGATACTTTGTGAGTTTTTATTTATCAGTGCAAGTTTCCTTAAGCCTTATACCGATATTCCGAACAGAAGTATTGTTATCTTGAGGCAAGGGATGCTATTTTCTTCTAACATATTATTTTCTTCAATATCATTATGCCGAAATATTGGTTTGAACTTTTTATCAAATTTGGAACTTTTTGTGTCGGGGTTACTATTCACGTATACGATACTATTCACGTATACGGCACTATTCACGAATACGACACTATTCATCGAAAAATAAAATTTTTCCTTTTTGTCCAAGATGTCTATTATGGTTACTATCTTTGATTGTATCCATGTTTGATCTTTATTTTTGAATTCTACTTCACAATTGGTTGTTATGGAGTATTATTGCACTTGGATAAACTGTAATATGAATCCCTAATATTTGTCCTTCTGTCTCACTTGATTCGTTTTCTTTTAAATATTTTTCATCATCCTCAGTCCTAAATGATGATATTACTGAATATCTTTGGCCTATAGTGCAAAGATGAATGATTAACTGATGAATATCTTTGGCCCGTAGTATAAAGATGAACAAGTGTTGAGATGAACATGACCGACTGGTGATACAAATGAATATCTTTGGCCTGTAGTGCAAAGATGAATATTTGATTAAAGATGGTTATGGATTGTTGTTACATGGATAAAATATTGATGATGGACTTTTAAATCTTAGAAGATAGAACTCATTCTCTACTTGACTCTTCTAATGGTTTGTTGTTTCCGTTGCAGTTGTTGATCTAAAACTTATTGTCTATTATATTTTATCAGATTTTTCCCTGTTGAAGACTAATGATAAGTTGTTGTATATTATCTTAGTCATAATATTCTTTACTGGGCTAGTTGAGCTCACCCTTTTCCTTTTTGTTCCATTTTTCTCAAGAGGCGAGAATATAGCGGGAACTAGTCGGGGTGTGGAGTGATATTTCTAGTCAGTGGTGTTAGCAGTCCTCACTATTTTATTAAATAGTATTTCAATAATTGTAATGAGGACTTATTTGAGTGTGGATATTGTCTAGAAGACAATATTTGTATTTAAACTCACAGTATTGTGTTGTCGTATTTTGCGCGACAAGTGTTTTAATGAAGTTGTATTTGTTTCTGTACCATGTATTTGGCGACTCAGAATGGGTGATGTATACCTATTTTGGGGGCGTCACAGTTGGTATCAGAGCTTAGGGATATGGTCTCTGGCGGAGATCGGGGAATAGAACTAGGAGGGGAGAGACGAGTAAATCCTTCACTAGTGTGTCCTACCTAAGCTTATTTGTTGGTTGGTCATAATATAGGGATATTATGTGATATGTTAATTTGTTTAATTAACCCTTGTTTTATGGCAGTATTTGAGAATGGCAGCCGCGAACGTTAACAATGGAGTATATGAGACTGTGGAACAACCTTTAGTCACAAACCAGGAGATCGTGCAACAGGAAGGCAATATTCCTCCTATAAACAACGTTACTGAGCAAACGATGAATGATGGAATGTTTAGGAGCTTTTTGCAGTTCATGTAAAATCAGACGAGGGAGACTCGTGTGCAGAATACGGGTGGAAATGATAACAACGCGCGATTTGTCACGGCCAAGCAGTTCAAAGAGCTGGGACCACCAGACTTTCAGGGAAAGCCGAATCCGATCAAGGCGGAAACGTGGGTCAAGCAAATTACCAAGATATTCGATGTCTTGGGATGCACGGAGGAACAGAAGGTTCCATTCGCCACCTTTATATTCCGCGGTGAGGCAGACTACTGGTGGGAGTCTTTGAAGCGTACCCAGCCTGACGCACTCAAACATGTCCTAGGAAACCTTTCAAAAACTGTTTAATAACAAGTACTTTCCTGAAAGTATTCGTCATATGAAGGAGGTAGGGTTTATTAGACTGGAACAAAACAGCATGACGGTGTCCCAGTACGAGGCGAAGTTTGCAGAGTTATCCAGGTTTGCACCTCATTTAGTCGAGAATGAGGAACGAATGACAAGGATGTTTCTGAGAGGTTTAAAACATGAGATTCAGCAATATCTTATCTCTCATAAATTTTCTTTATATTCAGATGTTGTAAACAGGGCTCAATTATTAGAGTGAGATAATGAGTATATTCAACCGAGGGAACACAACCAAGGTAATACCGGTGGTAGCGGTCATCGGACCAATGAAAACCAGAAGGGAGAAAAACATTCGGACAAAAGCGGTAACCACTCTGGTGGAAATCGTGGCCGTGATAATAGAAGGAGTGAGTCGGGAGGATATTTCAAGAAGAGAAGGTGAAATAATGATAACATGAAAACGTCAGTACAAACATCAATTGTTTCTAGGGGAGGAGAACGAGCACCGGTCGTTTGTTACAAATGCGGGAAAGAGGGACATATCAGCCCAAACTGCCCTCAACAATCCAAGGTATGTTATAACTGTGGAAAGGAGGGTCATATAGCTCGAGAGTGTTCTATAGTAAAACCAAGTTCAGCGGGGATGGTGATTCCAAAAGCTATCCCGGATAAGTCAAAATCAGCGGTTCCTGGAAGAGTGTTTGTCGTGACCGGCCAAAACGCGAGAAACCCGAACGAGGTGATCACGGGTAAGCTAATCATAAACTCTTGCGAAGTTTATACCTTATTAGATACCGGTTCTACCCATTCTTTTATCTCTCCTTCTTGTGCTCAACGTTTAAACTTGACACCGGAGAAATTAGACTTTGACTTATCTGTTGAAACTCCGTTAAGAGAAACTTTCGTTACATGTACTGTTTATAAATCTTGCTTGATTCAAGTTGGTACCATCACATTACCTGCTGATCTTATTTCGTTGAAAATTCTTGTATTTGATGTGATTTTAGGGATTGATTGGTTAACCACTCATCATGCTAAAATTGATTATTTTCGTAAGGTTGTTAGTTTTCATATTCCTAACCAACCTGTTATGCGAATTCGAATAACCAAACCACTAAAATCAATCACTGTCATATCAAGCCATAAAGCTATTCATTTATTGAAAAATAGATGTCAAGCTTTCTTAGCCCATGTCACAAACTTAAACAAAAACACGTCAGATTTGAATAATATTTCTGTTGTTAGTGAATTTCCTAACGTGTTTCCTGAAGAACTTCCTAGTCTACCCCCAGAACGTGAAGTTGAATTCTTTATTGACCTTGAACTCGGTGCAAAGCCCATTCTAAAACCCCATATCGAATGGCTCCTATTGAACTTCAGGAGTTAAAAGTTCAATTACAGGAATTGTTAGACATCAGTTTTATTCGTCCTAGTACGTCTCCTTGGGGTGCTTCTATTTTATTCGTAAAGAAGAAAGACGGGAGTATGCGACTTTGTATTGATTATCGAGAATTAAACCATGTCACCATCAAGAATAGGTATCCGTTACCTCGTATTGATGACTTGTTCGACCAGTTGCAAGGAGCATAATTCTTGTAAAAGATCGATCTTCGTTCTGGATATCATCAGCTGAAGATTAAAACTGAGGATATTCCAAAGACTGCTTTCAGAACTTGGTACGGGCATTATAAATTCTTAGTCATGTCTTTTGGATTGACTAATGATCCTGCTGCTTTCATGGATATGATGAATCGTGTGTTCAAAGAATATTTAGATCAGTTCGTTGTTGTCTTTATTGATGACATCCTCATGTATTCCAAAAGCCATGAAGATCATGAGCGCCATTTGAAGCTGGTACTGCAAAGGGTTCGTGAAAACAAGCTATATGCCAAATTGAAGAAATGCGAGTTCTGGCTTGAGGAAGTAGCATTCTTTGGGCACGTAGTGTCAAAACATGGAGTATTTGTCGACCCGGCGAAGATTGAAGCCATACAAAGTTGGGAGCAACCGAAGTCGGTGACCGAAGTACGTAGCTTTCTGGGCTTAGCTGGTTATTATCGGAGATTCGTGGAAGGATTTTCTAGAATCGCTACGTTATAGACTATATGTCAAAGAACATTTACAAAGCAACATCTCAGTTCAAAAATAACTCAATCACCAAAATCAGTACGGTCAAAGTATGTCAGACAATGTGTTTCTCAGGTTTCTGGGTTTTTCTAGAAATGTGTTACGTGCTCAACTGGCCTACTTTGACCATATGTTACTTCGATTCTGTTGATTATTTACACAATCTAAAACTATGGATCTATAGTCCACATACCCATCTACAATTATGTTACAACAACAACAACATAACACTAAAAACTGGACAGATCAAGAAGCTTACAAATCTTGTCAGACGGATATTTTAATTTTTGGGTTACCCAGATTGTGCTTGGTCATGCCCGGTCAACGGGTTTTGACCGTTAATAAAATGAAATCTAGCCATTCAATCATTGTGATTCCACTTCCAGAGTGAAGACAACATAACAGGCTACCTATAACAACTTTAAAACATCAAGAACAACAAACGAACAAGAATCTGTGGCTTCTGACATTAGCTTGTCAGACCACAAATTTTGTTCCCAGACGGATTTTGAAAAACACCATTTTAAAGCCATTTGATGCTATGAATTCATCATGGATCATCATAGATCAACTAAAAACACCTTTTAACACAAACTTAAACACAAAAACACAACTTTGAACCTAGCATCCAAGATCTAGAATGAGATAGGGTTTATACCTTCTCTTGAATATGCTTGATCTTAGATCTCCTTATCTGTTAATGGTGTTTTAGAGAGGTAATATGTGATTGAAATACTTGAGGAAATCGGAGGTTTAGAGAGAGAATGAGTTGGTGAGAGCAAGTTAGAAAATGAGCAACTTTTGTGGACTTTCTCTCTCTTTAAATCAATATATATGATACTATAATGTTGCTATGGCTGATATTTTCGGCTGATTGCTGAAGATTGTAGGTTACTAAGTCAACATAGTTGGTCACCTACCACCATTATACAAAGATTTGCAAGTTACATATTAAAATACACCTAAAAGGGTATTTTGGTCATTTATAAAATAAATTTAATGGCACTCTTGACAATTGCACAAACCCTTAGTGTTTAACCCTAAGGATCTAACCCTTAGGTTTTAAATCATTAGTTTCCAAAATTTTTTAATTAGGGTTTTTAATTAGAAAAATTAAAAAATTAAAAATTCTAAATTATAATTAGGGTTTGTAAAATAGAATTTTAGATACTAAAATATAATTAGGGTTTTCTAATCATATTTTAGGTTTAATAAACACCTTATGCTTGCCAATTAGGATCAGAGTTTCCTAATTTAGGGTTTAGGATTCCCGAATTTTAAATTAGGGTTTTCCGACATACAATTAGGGTTTGAAATAGAAATTAATATTTCTAAAGTATAATTAGGGTTTCGTAATTATATACATACTAATCACTTTAGGCTTGCTAATTAGGATTAGGGTTTCCTTATTAGGGTTTAGGATTCCCGAATTTAAAATTAGGGTTTTTCGGCTTTCGATTAGAGTTTCTATGAGTACGTTAGGGCTTCTAATCCTGAGATTAGGGTTTCTAATCTCTTATTAGGGTTTATTAATTACAAACCTTATACGATCAATTATTGATCAACATTTCTATACAGTACAAACACATACATATCACTATAATTCTTTTAATTATATTTCTATCGAATCCCTATCCAGGAATTAGGGTTAGGGTTTCTAAAGCTCTTAAGCACAACTCTTGTGAAACCCCAGTTTTTATGAATAAATATTTAATTTTTCTCGAAATAAATTTTTTTTATTGTGTGGATTTGATATAATAGTTATGGGTAGTATTTATAAATTTGCAAAGTATGCAAGTTGTCATATTATATTCGATTGGTCGGAGATTATTCTTTTTGTCGGGGAATATCCGTACGACAGTACAATTATTGGTGGACCCCACAATGGAATTATTGTCGGATTGAGAAAACGACAAAAATACTTTATGAAAATAACGGCAGAAGTTTTACCGTTGATACTGTTGAACTACTCGGTAGTAAAAGTACAGTAATACGTGTGGTTGCATAGTAGCACACGGTATTAATTATTAATGCTTATGTGAGAAGTCACTCAGTTTGATTCCATTGTTGTCAGTTAATAATATGAATTATTTAGCGATAATGACGTTTTGTTTTATTCGTATTATTAACGTAATAAAACAGAAATATCTTTTTATATAAAATAGAATACTTTATTAAAGTTATTCTATAAATAGAATATATTATATTTTATTTAAAAGATTTTTCTTTAAATATGGACCGTCAGATTAAAGTAATCAATCTGGACCGTTCATGGATTAGTTACTATGCATTCTATTTTAATGGATTGATGGACCGTTCATGACCGTAATGTTACAAATGATGTGGTAAAAGTCCTCATTGGCCCGTAGTGCATTGATGGACAGTTGTTGGCATGATCATGACCATTGACACAAATATCCTTGGCCCGTAGTGCATGGAATTTGTGGTCGTGACCCTAACGAATATCCTTGGGCGTAGTGCAGGGATGATGTGAATTATTTATTAAGCTGGGTTTCAGCGATAAAAGTGATGAAAAACTTTTTAAATCATAAAAGATAGTAGAGTTTATTTTCTACTTGACTCTTTTAATGGATTGCTTGTTCCGCTGCAGTTAAACTTGATGTCTATTATATTTTATCAGTTTAACATTGTTGAAGACTAATGATAATTTATTCTGTATTATCTTAGTCATAATATTTCTTACTGGGCTAGTTGAGCTCACCCTTTCTTTCACTGTTCTCTTCAGGAAATGAGAACGTAGCTGGGGTAAGTCGGGGAACGGAGTGATGGTCCGAATGATAGTATCAGTTAGTGGTCCTCACTATTCTATGTAATAGTGTGTTAATAAATATAATGAGGACTCCTTTTGAGTATGAATACTCTCTAGAAGATAATATTTGTATTTAAACTCACAGTTTATGTTTTGTCGTATTGTACACGACAGTTGTATTAGTAAGTTGCATTTGTATTCTGTACTATGTATCTGACGACCCAAGATAGGTGATGTATGCCTAATTTTGGGGGCGTCACAGTTGGTATCAGAGCTTAGGGATATGGTCCCTGGCTAGGATGTGAGAATAGAACTAGGAGGGGAGAGACGGGGAATTCCTTCGCTAGTATGACCTACCTAAGTTTATTTGGTATTTAATTGGTCGATCAAAGTATATGGATAATATGTTATATGTTAATTAACCCTTGTTTTGTTGCAGTATTTGCAAATGGCATCCGAAAATATTGAGATAAACAATGAAGCACATGAGACCATTGAATCACCAACGATCAATGCTCAGGGCAATGTGCAACCAGAGGACAATAATCCTCATGAAAATAATAACACCGATGAAATGGTGAATGATGGGATGGTCAGAGACTTTATGCAATTCATGCAACAACAAAATAACTCTCGGACGGTCACCGCTAAGCAGTTCAAGGAGCAATTCATGCAACAACGGGCGAGAGCAGCTCCTATCCAAAATGAAGGAGGAAACAATGACAACCCACGGTTGGTCACCGCTAAGCAATTCAAGGAGCTAGGACCACCGGAGTTTTTGGGAAAGCCAGAACCACTTAAGGCGGAGACGTGGTTAAAGCAGATCACCAAGATATTTGATGTCTTGGGATGCTCCGAGGAGCAAAAGGTTCCTTTTGCCACTTTTATGTTGCGTGAAGAGGCAGATTACTGGTGGGAATCTGTAAAACGTACCCAGCCTGACGCACTCAAGATGTCTTGGGAGAAGTTCCAAGAACTGTTCAATGACAAGTACTTTCCCGAAAGTATTCGTCACATGAAGGAGGTGGAATTTATCAAGTTGGAGCAAAACAACATGACCGTGTCGCAGTACGAAGCCAAGTTTGCCGAATTGTCCCGGTTTGCGTCCCACTTGGTGGATAATGAAGAGAGAATGACGCGGATGTTTTTAAGAGGTTTGAAACCGGAGATACGTCAATATCTTATTTCTCATAAACTGTGTTTATATTCAGATGTTGTGAATAGGGCTCAGTTAGTGGAGCGCGATAACAAGTCAACGCAACCAAAAGAGAGCAGCCGGAAAAATGATTATACTGGTGATAACAGTTATCAAAGCGGTGACAATAAGCATGGAGGGAATCAACATGCCAGAAATGATAACCACTTCAATGGTAATCATGGTCAAAATAATAAGAATGGACATTTCAAGAAGAGGAAATTCAACAATGATGGAAAGACGTCAGCACCAGCACCCGTTGTTAAGGAAGGAGAACGACCACCTATCATATGTTTCAAATGCGGAGGGGAGGGGCACATTAGTCCAAACTGTGCGATGCCATCCAAAGCATGCTATAATTGTGGAAGAGAAGGTCACTTAGCCCGATTTTGTCGTTCACCAAAGACAAGTTCAGATAGGATGGAGGCACCAAAGACCGTCCCAGAAAAGCCAAAGCCAGTAGTTTAAGAGAGAGTATTTTTTTTTAGTGACGAGGAACCTGAATAAAATTATCACGGGTATACCGGTTCTACTCACTCTTTTATTTCACCTAGTTGTGTTCAATATTTGAACTTAACTCCGGAGAAATTAGACTTTGATTTCTTTGTTGAAATTCCGTTGGGAGAAACCTTTGTTACCTCCATTATTTATAAATCTTGTTCAAATCAACACTTTCACGTTACCTGTTGATCTTATCTCTTTGAAAATACTTGCATTGATGTGATTTTTGGAAACGATTGGTTAAATGCTCATCATGCTTTTCGTAAAGTTGTTAGCTTTCATATTCCTAACCAATCTGTTATGCAAATTCAAAGTAACCAAACCACTAAAGTCAATCATTGTCATATCAAGCCATAAGTAAAAATCCCCGTTCCTTTCGCTGTTGACTTTCCGTAGGAGACGTTGTAAATGACGATGGCAAGTTGATAGGTATCAATGTGACGTGTTATCCAAGTCTTGGATGAGGGTCACAGTTTTGAACGATATTTCTATTGTTAATAAATTTCTTGACGTATTCTTGAAGACTTCTTAGCCTACCCCAGAGCGTAAAATTGAATTTTGTATTGACCCCAGTACAAAACCTATTTCTTAAACCCTCAAATATTTCTTCAACTAAAACGAACGTATTATGCGCCAAAGACGTTGGCTCGAGCTGTTGAAGATTACGATCGTACCATTCAATAACATCGTGGAAAAGTGAACGTGGTAGCTGATGCGTTGTGTAGAAGATCGTATACGGTTACAAGTGCGAATATTCGAACCCACATGAAGATAACGAGTATACGATTAAAATCGACTTTAATCGATAAAGTTAAAGTCGCTCAAGCTACATACTAAGAACTGATAAATGTGAAGAAGAAGGTTCAAGAGGGCGTTATTCTAGAAGCAAGAATCGACGAAGAGAGGAAATCTCAACTCTCGATTTAATTGGCCCATTTGAAATCCTCGATGAAGTAGGAACTGTGGCCTATAGACTCGTTTTACCGCCAAGTATGTTGCGTGTTCAGAACATTTTTTTTTTCGTATCGATGTTACGTAAATATGTGAAAGACCCCAACCGCATTATTAATTTAGAACCGGACGAAATAGCGAAAGATTTAACGTATGAGGAGATACGTGTTAACATCTTGGATAAGAAGGATCATATTCGATGCTTAAAGGTTATACCTCAAGAGTTAGAATTTGAAGTGAACTCAAGGTATCCTCACTTGTTCGGCATACCAAGTACGTACGTAAATTTCTATGTTCGGCATACCAAGTACGTACGTAAATTTCGAGGGCGAAATTCCATAAGGAGGGGAGATTGTGAAACCCCAGTTTTTATGAATAAATATTTAATTTTTCTCGAAATAATTTTTTTTTATTGTGTGGATTTGATATAATAGTTATGACCGTATTTATAAATTTGCAAAGTATGCAAGTTGTCATATTATATTCGATTGGTCGGAGAATATTCTTTTTGTCGGGGAATATCCGTACGACGGTACAATTATTGGTGGACCCCACAATGGAATTATTGTCGGATTGAGAAAACGACAAAAATACTTTATGAAAATAACGGCGGAAGTTTTACCGTTGATACTGTTGAACTACTCGGTAGTAAAAGTACAGTAATACGTGTGGTTGCATAGTAGCACACGGTATTAATTATTAATGCTTATGTGAGAAGTCACTCAGTTTGATTCCATTGTTGTCAGTTAATAATATGAATTATTTAGCGATAATGACGTTTTGTTTTATTCGTATTATTAACATAATAAAACAGAAACATCTTTTTATATAAAACAAAATACTTTATTAAAGTTATTTTATAAATAGAATATATTATATTTTATTTAAAAGATTTTTCTTTAAATATGGACCGTCAGATTAAAGTAATCAATCTGGACCGTTCATGGATTAGTTACTATGCATTCTATTTTCCTATAAATAGAAGCTCATTCCTTCATTATTTTCTTACGAATTCACTGAACTCTAGAGAGAGAATCTATAAAGAGAGACTATATAGAGATAGAAGAAAAGTTTTCTGCTACTTCACTACTCTTATATCCAGTTCTTTTACGGTAAGGGATATTATTTGTTGTACCCGTAAGGGGTGTTATTTTTTCTTATTCATGAAGAGAACTGTTGTTATTCCATTTCTTATTATTCTGTTGGAATAACCTGTATACGCGGTCTACCCTATACTTGGTGACATTCTTCTATTATTCTGTTGGAACATCCTGTCTGTGTGTTTTACACCGGATCTGGTTCCGTTTTTATTATTATTCTGTTGGAACATCCTGTCTGTGTGTTTTACACCGGACCTGGTTCCGTCTTGTTATTATTCTGTTGGAACATCCTGTCTGTGTGTTTTACACCGGACCTGGTTCCGTCTTGTTATTATTCTGTTGGAACATCCTGTCTGTGTGTTTTACACCGGACCTGGTTCCATTATTTATTATTCTGTCGGAATATCCTGTCTGTGTGTTTTACACCGGACCTGGTTCCATTATTTATTATTCTGTCGGAATATCCGGTCTGTGCGTTTACGCCGGACCTGGTTCCATTATTTATTATTCTGTTGGAATAACCTGTCTGTGCGGTCTATCGCATGCATGGTGATTTCTTTTGTTATTCTATTCTTTGTTGTACTCAGTTGGTTAAGTTTTGATACTCCATGAAATTTGTGGAATATCCTTGATAATTGCGGTTCATCCAGTATCTTTTCATGAAAATATTCTTCTAAGTATTCTTGAATTTTACTCCACAATGCAGTGTCATGTTGACAATTTGGACGTTGTTAATTCTTGGATAAATTAATTCTTGAACTTGTTTTATTGAATTCTTATATCATTGTCATCATCCTCATGTTTATAAAATGTTGAAAGTCATATGTGGCCTGTAGTGCATAGATGGACTTGGTATGATTATAACCAGGGATTATTCGGTATAATCATGACCGTAATGTTACAAATGATGTGGTAAAAGTCCTCATTGGCCCGTAGTGCATTGATGGACAGTTGTTGGCATGATCATGACCATTGATGAATACACAAATATCCTTGGCCCGTAGTGCATGGAATTTGTGGTCGTGACCCTAACGAATATCCTTGGCCGTAGTGCAGGGATGATGTGAATTATTTATTAAGCTGAGTCTCAGCGATAAAAGTGATGAAAAACTTTTTAAATCATAAAAGATAGTAGAGTTTATTTTCTACTTGACTCTTTTAATGGATTGCTTGTTCCGCTGCAGTTAAACTTGATGTCTATTATATTTTATCAGTTTAACATTGTTGAAGACTAATGATAATTTATTCTGTATTATCTTAGTCATAATATTTCTTACTGGGCTAGTTGAGTTCACCCTTTCTTTCACTGTTCTCTTCAGGAAATGAGAACGTAGCTGGGGCAAGTCGGGGAACGGAGTGATGGTCCGAATGATAGTATTAGTTAGTGGTCCTCACTATTCTATGTAATAGTGTGTTAATAAATATAATGAGGACTCCTTTTGAGTATGAATACTCTCTAGAAGATAATATTTGTATTCAAACTCACAGTTTATGTTTTGTCGTATTGTACACGACAGTTGTATTAGTAAGTTGTATTTGTATTCTGTACTATGTATCTAACGACCCAAGATAGGTGATGTATACCTAATTTTGGGGGCGTCACAACTCTACTCTATTTTTATTAGTCAATACACAAATTGACCTTCTCGAGACTCGTATCACAGATACATAGTACAATATTAACAGTCAATGTCAATATTAAATAAAAAAAATTTATTCGTGAAATTTGGATTATTTGAAATCCCGGGTTATCACATGCACAGTAGCACACGATATTGCACATTATTTTTGAATTATTTATTCTTACGTAAGAAGGCACTTCTCAATAATTGTTACAATAATTACTGTTCAATATTTTATTTTATTGATTCAATAATTGCTACGTTGATATGTTATATTATTGTTGTTTCAATAATTGTCACTGCACAGTATCTTCATTATCAGATCAATAATTCATATTATTTGAATAATATTGTTAGATAATATTATTGGCAATGTCTAAGGAAGTTCTGTCTAGGAAAGGGGTTTGGTCACCTAATTACGTACCAGTAAGGAAAAATCCTTATTGGAAAGCCCCCTCTTTCTTGGGAACGACCTGATTCTCATAATTGTGATTCTATAATATTATTTGTGAATAATTAATTATTGATTTATATGATAAGAAAATATTTATTTTATGTGGATATAAATGATGGATATATTTATTGTGGTTATAAATGAAGGAATTAATGCTGAGGTGTTTTATCAGTATTTTTATCAGAATGGAGGTGTTAAAAATCGTCCGTATGTTGATTTCGATCATTTTTCCTTTGGAATTTGGAAAAACTTAAATCTACAAAGTTGTAGAGAATTCAATTTCTTATGGAATGAACATAAAATTCGTATTTCTCTAATTAAAAGGGCTATTTATTATGAATTATTAAAGTTTCAAAAATAAATATTTTTATTAAAAACATGGTGGGCCCCACTTTTGGTTGGTAAGAAATGAAATGTGCTGAATTTTATTTCAAAAGTGGTGGGTGTGAATAATAGCAGGTAAAGCCATCAGGTAGCAGGTCAGTCTGCTATGGCGTTCTAAGAATTTTCCTATAAATAGGGTACTTAGTTAGAATTGAAAATCACATCAGAATCATAAGTTTTCTCTCTTTCATATTATTGAGCGTATTTTGTGAGTATTTAGATACTTTGTGAGTTGCTACTCAGTGCAAGTTTTATTCAGCCTTATACTTGATATTTCAGCTGAACGTACTATTCTTTTGAGGTAAGGGATGTTGTTTTTTTCATAATGATGTTATTCTTTCAATATCATTATACCAAAATATTGGTATGGATTTTATTGTGGAATTTCTATCTTTTTCATGTCAGGGGTTACTATTCATGTATACTACACTATTCACGTATATGACACTATTCACGAATACGATACTATTAACAGAAAAATAATTTTTTTTTCTTTGTCCAAGTTGTCTATTGTGGTTACTATCTTTGATTGTATCCATGTTTTGATCTTTGTTCTTGAATTTTACTCCACAATTGATTATTATAAGGTATTTTTGAACTTGAATAAATAAAAGTACGAATCCCTAATCTTTGATCTCTTATCTCACTGTATTCGTTTTCTTTAAGATATTTTTCATCATCCCCAGTCCTAAATGATGATATTACTGAATATCTTTGGCCTGTAGTGCAAAGATGAATGATTAACTGATGAATATCTTTGGCCTATAGCGCAAAGATGAACAGGTGTTGAGATGAACATGTCCAACTGGTGATACAAATGAATATCTTTGGCCTGTAGTGCAAAGATGAATATTTGATTCAAGATGTATACTGATTGATGTTATAGAGATAAAATATTGATGATGGACTTTTAAATCTTAGAAGATAGTATAATTCATTCTTTACTTCACTCTTCTAATGGATTGTTGTTTCTGCTGCAGTTGTTGATCTAAAACTTGTTGTCTATTATATTCTATCTGATTTTTTCCTGTTGAAGACTAATGATAATTTGTTGTATATTATCTTGGTCATAATATTCTTTACTGGGCTAGTTGAGCTCACCCTTTTTGTTCCATTTTTCTTCTCAAGAGGTGAGAATTTAGCAGGAACTTGCCAGGGTATGGAGTGATGATTCTAGAAAGTTGTTTTAGCAGTCCTCACTATTTTTGTAAAATAGTGTATCAATAATTGTAATGAGGACTCCTTTTAAGTTTGAATACTGTCTATTAGACAATATTTGTATTTAAACTCACAATATATGTGTTGTCGTATTTTTCACGACAATTGTATTAATGAAGTTGTATTAGTTTCTGTACTATGTATTAGGAGACTCAGAATGAGTGATGTATACCAATTTTGGGGGCGTCACACTATCTATCAGAACTGTTCTTTGTTTTCTGGGTTACCCAAAAAATAAGAACAGTTCGACTGATCACTTTTGGACTTCCATAACTTGCTTTCTGTGTTATGTTATAATGATTGAATGGTTTTAATGTGTAGTCAGCATGCATGTGAACATATTTGACATATAAAATGGATCTAACAATATCACAAAAGCTAGATTCATGCTGGTCAAACCTTGTCAGACAACACGTTCATTTGTTTTCTGTGTTACCCAGAAAATAGAAAACGTGCTCGTTTTACCTACTTTGACCAGCCATTGTGTTTAGCCTATTTGATGTTTATGTGATATTAAGGCATGAGAACGTAGATCATATAACCCACTACAACTTAGATGCAACAAACACAATAAATCAACATACAACTTGAAGATCAGAGCCTAAGAACATCTTGTCAGACGTTTCTGGGCACGATCTGGGTTTTCCAGAAAATCAAAAGTCATGGTCGGATAGTGATGTTTGACCACCCATAACGTTTATTCTGTGCACGATATGGGCTAGATCCAAGTTCCAGAATACAGACCACATGACATACTACAAGTACCAACTTTCAAAACACAAAAACCATAAATAGAAAGAGATCTACAAGACCTGACATTTGGTCATCACACAACATAAATTTTTTTTCCAGATTTCTGAAATCTTCAAATCCGAGCCTATAGATGTTATGGATCTAACATCTATCAACCCAGATCATCAATATACACTATATACAACATGTTTTAACACTAAAGCATATCTTTTAACAGATGATCAAGGGTCAGATTTTCGATTAGGGTTTATACCTTTATATAAACAAATCTTGATTCTAGGCTACTGATCTGTTAATGGAATTCGTGGGGCTTGGTTTTGGAACTGAAATGCTAAAGTATTTTGTGGGTTTTGAGAGAGAGAGAGAGTTGGATGAGTGTTTGGTGATCAAAAGGCTTAAAAAATGAAATTTCTTTCTCTTTAATCTTTATATATAGCAAAGTGTAATGTAATGGCTAATATAATTGCTTAGTTGATGATCATTTGGTCAATTGGGAAGTCAAAGTTAGTTCACCAACTCCAATTATTGCTAGATATACAAGTTATCTCAAATAATGCAAGAGGGGCATTTTGGCTAATTGGCTTGAAATTTTAATGGCATTTATGTAATCTTGTCCCAAATATTTAGGGTTTAACCTTTAGGGTTTAACCCTAAGGTTAAATAATTTTGATTTCTAGGATTTCAATTTAGGATTTAAAATAAAAATTTTAGTTTCTAAAAATGAAGATTAGGGTTTTCTAATTAGATTAGGTTATTTAATTACATTATACATGAACATTAGGGTTTAAAGCCCACCAATTAGCATTAAGCTTTATCATTTAGCGATTAGGGTTCCACATTTAGTAATTAGGGTTACTAATTTTGAAATTAAGGTTTTAAATTGGAAATTAGGATTTCTAATTTATAATTAGGGTTTCCCATAATTAGGGTTTCTAGTAAATTAGGATTTTACCTAATCAAGTATAATACCTATAATTATTTACATTATCACGATTACCTAACGACTTAAACAACTCTTAAGGTCCTATTTAACTTTTCGAATTAGGGTTTATCTGTAATGCTATGGTTTTATCATGGTACACCATAATTGACCAACCATTATCGGTCTACACATATACAGTACATATTCATAACATTGGAATATAATTAATATAATATTAATATTCTCTTTCGTTGTTCCAAATCTAAAATTAGGGTTTGGTTTTCATATCCGATTTATCTTTCATGTACACACCTTTATTAATTAAGTTATAATAATTAACTTAATTAATCAGAAAAAAATTCGTATAACAAAATAATTATTATAATAATTCTATAATCATTTCATATATTATTTAAATAAAATAATAATCATATTTTCATGGAAATAAATAGTAAAAATATTTTTACTACAAAATTAATTATAAAAATATAATTTATAATGGTCAATAATTCTAAGAAAATTATTTAGAATTATTTATGTAATAAATAAATTTTTATTTATCACATAAATACATAAGCTTTTACCTTAAACATATTCCCACCCTGAAAATAAAATCATAAAAAAAATTATATGAAAAATTTCTTATTTATTTATATAAAAAATATCGGGTTATTACATTCACCCTCCCTTATAAAGATTCCGTCCCCGGAATCACCATTTTTTAACTTATATATACATACCAGGGTACATAACATACACAGTCATTACAAGTAGATCCCGATCAGTTTCGATCGAACCGATCTTTAACTATTCAACATAAGGCTTGTTTATCTGATTAAACAGAAAATTGATTTCTAATAGAACTCAAATTCCTTCTTCAAAATTTCTTTATAAAGTAATTTACTATATATAGGAAAATCATATAAATGAAAATAAAAGTTATACGAACAATACCTAAAGTTCTATCACCAGCAGTCACGGTATCTTTGACAGTCATGTTGAAGGCTCTTGCGATTGACTTTGTTGGTTTGTTGGTTAAAGTTGGTCATGTGATCGCCATAGTCCCGCTGCCTTTACCCATAGTCATATTCCCTGCATCCATTTTCCTTTTTGGACAATCCTTAACCTTATGTTCCATCGATCCGCATAGAAAACATCCACTGTTCATCCTTGGATTGGGGGCAGTTGGGAGAGATATGGCCCTCATGCCCGCACTTGTAACACCCAAACTTACCCTTTAAACATTCACCAGAATGGTTCCTTCCACAGTTTCCACACTGCACAGCCTGCTTCTTAACACCTTCCTGCTTGACCTGAATGTTTCCAAAATTATTCCCCATTCTTTTCACATTTCCACTCCTACTCCCACTATTAGTTTCCACCTTCACAGCTCCTTCAACCTTGCCCTTTCTCCTTTTCTCCTTATTGTAGAGGCTCATGGCCTCACTTCCCTCCTTGGCTATAATAGCCTTTTCCAAGAGTGTTGTAAATGTAGAGATATGTAACACCGCCTCCTTATTTTAGAGCTAGGATTTTAATCACAGCTCAAACCTTCTCGCCTTCCTAGCCTCCGTATCAACTTGATGTGGGGCAAACCTAGCTAACTCATTAAACTTTGTAGCATACTCCACAACTATCATGTTTTCCTGCTTTAAATCCAGAAATTTCACCTCCATCCTCGCCTGTATACTAGCTGATAGATAGTTTTCAAAAAACAGAGTTTTAAACCTAGCCCAAGTTATCACACCTTCTCCGGCCTCGCTTGATTTGCTTCCCACCAAAAGTAAGCCTCCCATTTCATCATACAAGTGGCAAAAGATGTCTTTTGCCCCTCATCTACCCTAGCAATTATGAACGCCTTTTCTATCTTTTTAACCTATGTCTGGGCTTCTATAGGGTCAGTTGTTCCCTTGAAATTCTGGTGGTCCTACCGCTTTGAAGTCTTTGAAATTCACTAAGCGATTGTCTGGTTGGTTCCCTGCTGCTGGTATTCCTTACTGCATAGCCTGGGCTACCATATTTACAAAGTTTTGCATCGGGTCTTGTTGTTATCCTCCAGCGTTGGTTATAAATTCCTCTACCCTTTGATTTCGAGTTCAACGTCTTGGCGGCATTATCTGATTAATAAAATCATAAATTTAACTTGCATTCTAAACCTTATTGTGTAAGTTTAACATATAATACAAAGTTATATACAAAACTTATTTTATTAATCAAACATAGATTAACATTCATTCAACTAAGTCATAGTACTTTACATAACATAGCACCTACTGCTATCCCTTAGTGACAACAAAAGTCGGGATTTACTAATACAATTTATTCAAAAGTTAAGAATATTATATTATACAGATATACTTATCATAGAACACACATTAAAAATGCATAATCTAACAGTACTTATACTACTGGTTCGCTACGCCTTTTTCTGGATCTTGGACAACCTTTCACCTGATGACCTTCTATCCCACAAATAAAATAAACACCTTTCTTCGGATTGGGACAATGAGGAGAGATATGTCCCTCATGTCCGCAATTGTAGTAAACCTTCTCTCCTTTCCAGTACACGCTTTCATGTTTCTTATTATAATTGGCTTACTGTTCTATTCGGTTAAGGTTCCCTTGGTTGTTATAAGGATTTCCTAAGTCGTGGTCTTTCATCTTTCTTCTCCCCTTCTTGTTCAGAGCTGCACACGATTTGTTGCCTTTGGCTCCCATTTGATCAATTTGGATTTTAAGCTTATCTTGTTCTTCCATTATTTCTATTAACGCTTTTCGTAATTGACTATTTAGTAGCTTTTCTATTTCCCATAGCTTTTCTAGAGAACAAACCTTGTTCTTCAGAGTCTGCACCTCCGTTGATACTTGATCAGCTCCAACTTTAGTGTCTGAATCACTACATGTCAGTTCTATTATTTCTGGATCTGGTACTACGTTTTCTAATACCACCACCTCATCAGGGTTGCTTGCACTGTGAGCCTCTATTTTAGCTATTGGCTTTGATATTGGCTCCTTCTTTACGATCTCAGGGTATCCTAATTCTTTTTCACCTGACATCTACACACATAAATTATCCTGATTAACATATAGTATATACACAAAGCAAATAATAGTTTTACATAAGTTATCTTTTATTTTGTTTAACGATGAATTTCTCCAATTCATCTCCTTTTAAACTCTATACAAGTTATTTGTATTTTCAACGTTTCCCTCTGTCCTAAGGTTATAGCCTAAGGTCTACCTCGGCCACCTAAGGTTTCTAACCCTAAAGCTCTGATACCAACCTGTGACGCCCCCAAATTTAGGTACTTGAAACCCGAACTTGGTGATTCACGATACTATTTCTATGAGCAGAATAATACTAATAATAATAACAATAATATAGATACCAAACTTAATTTATATATTAGAGTCTAAATCCCAGGTACGCGACCTTTAAACATTCCTTACATGATAATAAATAGATATCACTATCTTAATAAAGTCTAATTATTACATAAGATAGTGTAAAACTTATTCTACAACCTTTCCTTTTCCTTTGTTCCTGGTAGAGCTTTCTGGATGATCACACTTAGCTGAAAACATTTAAATTAAGCAAGAATGAGCATTTGAGTTCCTAGCAAGTAATAGCAACAATAATGATTAGCTGAAAGGATTAAATATTTTCTTTGAATGACACTTCTACAACGGATCAACAGTTGTGAAGTAAGCTGAACCAATAATAATAACATATCAATTCCATATCAAAATTTTAAAACTATGTACTGACTATAATTAGAGATCAGTCGACAAACTATGAACATTGTTTTCTATTTTTGAAAAGGTTAAATAGAACTTCATCTGCAAACCGTCATAACTTATAGGCACAGGGGGGTGATCAGCCCGTTATGCCCTATATTGATCAATACTACATGCAAAAACGATATTATCCTTTATCTTATCCGCCTTTGGCCCATTAAAGTTTCCCATATACGGGATGTTCATACTTAGTCGGGAATCCGAACCAAAATAATTTGATCGGATAACAATAAAGTTCTATCTTGTTCAACAATATTTTTAAGTTTGTGTCTAGCGGGATCAAATAACTTAGACTACTTTTAAGTCAACGTATACATACTGGAAACTAATAAGTATGTATCAACATGTGATTAAATACAATGATTACCCAAGTGAAGACACTTGTATAACCATATTTAGAAATTAAAGAACAGAATAAATATCTGAATTATACAATAATAGTGTGTTGATAAACAATGATTGGATAATTTAAGAACTTGTATGAATACGAATGATTGGATACATAATTAGTAGCAATAGGGTTAATAATCTGGCATAATGATAATATACTTCTGAAACTTTCTTACTCATGTTCATTGCATAAAGTAAATGCAAAGGTAGGATACTTGCCTGAGCTGCTGCTTACAATAACATAACTTAGTTTTATCTTTTATATCACAACCTATCATTAATAAGATCATTCGTTCTATTAGAATAATATATGATATCACGTAGTACTGCTATTTACAGTCAGCACATAACCTAATCACATTGTCACATATGTTTAGCAGTCATTTGATCATAAACAAATACGTATCTAGTCAAATTATCTAAGTTCAGATCAAATTTTGAAACATTTCGGTGTACCGACGACTTTATCAGGTAAATATCGAGTCTAGAACTCTAGTCTGCAGTTCAATATTCGATTTAAATAACTTAAATATCAATCATATTATTTTTCATAGCCTTATAATAATTTTTAAATAATTATTATAATTTATCATGATTTTTCAAACACTGAAATCATTATTAAATGATTTAAATATTAAATAATTCTATTATGATTAATATTTAATTAATATTAAACTTTTAATGAAACCATTGCCAAAATATTTAAGTTATTCATAATAACTAAAAATATTTTTATTACCCTTAAATGATTTTTAAACCATTTAAAATCATTTTTAAATAATTACTATTAATATTTAAATATTAATGTATTATTCACCAAAATATTAAAAGTCTTTTATTATTACTTAAATTATTTTTAAATCATTTATATTCTTTTTAAATGATTTTTAATTCAATAAAACCATTTTTAAACTATTTATTTAATATAATTATTAAATAACTCCAATATCATTTAATATTAAATTATTAATAAAATTTACCTTTAAATATTAAAAGTTATATTTTATAACTTAAAATATTTTTAAAATATTTTTAAACTATTTATTTTTATTTAAAATGGTTTTTATAATATTAAAATCATTTTTAATTAATTTATTTAATATAATTATTAAATAAATCTAATATCATAAATATTGAATAATTAATGAAATTTACCTTAAAATAATAAAAGTTATATTTTATAACTTAAAATATTTTTAAATACTTTATTATTAATTAAAATAATTTTTTATATAATAAAATTATTTTTAATTTATTTATTTAATGCTTTTCTTAAATAAATTAAATATAAATAACATATAAATAAATATTAATATTTATGAAAAATATGTCAAATTATTAAAAGTTAATTTTTATAACTTAAAATAATTTTTAAAACTGTTTTTGGAATTTTTAATAATTAATTTCTATTTTTAAATGATTTTTAGAAAATAAATTAAATAAAATTATTAAATCCGTCGCTATAGCCTTTAGCAACAGAAACCGTCGCCAGGGTTCTTGAGGCTCAAGAACATTCATGAGCAGTGATTGAGATGCCACGTTTGACCAACAAAAACTGTCAGATCATAATGTTTTTGGGCAAGCTAAGATGTTGATCTTGTAGTACTAATATAGTACTACAATTATCATGCAAGATCTGGGTCAGATTACAACATACAAGCAAGATATGTGAGCTCAAACTATCTGTCAGAACTGTTCTTCGTTTTCTGGGTTACCCAGAAAATAAGAACAGTTCGACTGATCACTTTTGGGCTTCCACAACTTGCTTTCTGTGTTATGTTCTCTAATGGTTTTAATGTGTAGTCAGCATGCATGTGAACATATTTAACACATAAAATGGATCTAACAACATCACAATAGCTAGATTCATGCTGGTCAAACCTTGTCAGACGACACGTTCATTTGTTTTCTAGGTTACCCGGAAAATAGAAAACGTGTTCATTTTACCTACTTTGACCAGCCACTGTGTTCAGCCTATTTGATGTTTAGGTGATATTAAGGCATGAGATTGTAGATCATGTAACTCACTACAACGTAGATGTAACAAACACAACAAATCAACATACAACTTGAAGATCAGAGCCCAAGAACATCTTGTCAGACGTTTCTGGGCACGATCTGGGTTTTCCAGAAAATCGAAAGTCATGGTCGGTCAATGATGTTTGACCACCCATAACTTTCATTTTGTGCATGATCTGGGCTAGATTCAAGTTCCAAAATACAGACCACATGACATACTACAAGTACCAATTTTCAAAACACAAAAACCATAAACAGAAAGAGATCTACAAGACCTGACATTTGGTTGTCAGACAACATAAATTTTTTTTCCCAGATTTTTGAAATCTTCAAATTCGAGCCTATAGATGTTATGGATCTAACATCTATCAACCCAGATCATCAATATACACTATATACAACATGTTTTAACACTAAAACATATCTTTTAACAGATGATCAAGGGTCAGATTTTCGATTAGGGTTTATACCTTTATATAAACAAATCTTGATTCTAGGCTACTGATCTGTTAATGGAATTCGTGGGGCTTGGTTTTGGAATTGAAATGCTAAAGTATTTCGTGGGTTTTGAGAGAGCGAGAGAGAGAGAGAGAGAGAGAGAGAGAGAGAGAGAGAGTTGGTTGAGTGTTTGGTGATCAAAAGGCTTAAAAAATGAAATTTCTCTCTTTAATCTATATATATAGCGAAGTGTAATGTAATGGCTGATATAATGGCTTAGTTGCTGATCATTTGGTCAATTGGGAAGTAAAGGTTAGTTCACCAACTCTAATTATTGCTAGAAATACAAGTTATCTCAAATAATGCAAGAGGGGCATTTTGGTTAATTGGCTTGAAATTTTAATGGCATTTATGTAATCTTGTCCCAAACCCTTGGGGTTTGACCCTTAGGGTTTAACCTTAAGGTTAAACAATTTTTATTTCTAGCATTTCAATTTAGGGTTTAAAATAAAAATTTTAGTTTCTAAAAATGAAGATTAGGGTTTCCTAATTAGATTAGGTTATCTAATTACATTGTACATGAATATTAGGGTTTAAAGTCCACTAATTAGCATTAAGCTTTATCATTTAGCGATTAGGGTTCCTTATTTAGTAATTAGGGTTACTAATTTAAAAATTAGGATTTTAAATTGGAAATTAGGATTTCTAATTTACAATTAGGGTTTCCCATAATTAGGGTTTCTAATAAATTAGGATTTTACCTAATTAAGTATAATACCTATAATTATTTATATTATCACGATTACCTAACAACTTAAACAACTCTTAAGGTTATATTTGACTTTTTGAATTAGGGTTTATCTGTAAGGGTTTTATCATGGTATACCATAATTGACCAACCATGAGCAGTCTACACATATACAGTACATATTTATAACATTGGAATATAATTAATATAATATTAATATTCTATTTCCTTATAACATTACATTTATAACAAAATAATTATTATAATAATTTTATAATCATTTCATATATTATTTAAATAAATACATAAACTTTTACCTTAAACATATTCCCACCCTTAAAATAAAATAAAATAAAAAATTTATATGCAAAATTTCTTATTTATTTATATAGAAAATATCGGGTTATTACAGTCGCCACCTGTCAATGTCGGGAATTTCTGGTTCCTAAGTGTGTTTCTAGCCTTTATATTTCGCTAGGTTGGTTGATTATTTTAAAGGGTGAGTTTTAGGAAAAGACCGACATAAGTGTCGACGATTTTGAAAAGATTGATTTTATACATAATTAGGCTGAATTAGACAAAGCCGCCAGTTGGTACGTGTGACGCCCTAAAATCCGGGTATCTTCTAACCCCACAGATGGTGCTACACAGGACTACAGTTCACACAAACATTCAATTGAAATGCCTCAAAAGAACGAATATGTCTTATATATATTAAAAATAATATTAACATTCCCCTAGGTTCTTTATAACCGTTACAATTGTTTCTTGTCATAATATCAAATATTATTATTACAAACCTATACTATATCATAGGTAATCTACGGGTTCGCCTTAGCCTTCCCTTTATCTTTGCTGAATCCGTAAGTCCGTTCGATCTTAGCTGCATTCATATGGTTCAAGCAAGAGTGAGCCTAACTAGCTCAGCAGGTACAACAATTTTAGTAAAATAGCATGCTTGAAACATAGGAATTGTATATCTTCAATAACTGAACAATAGTTATGAAGTACTATCGATAATTCAAAATAGCACTTCTTTTTATTCAAAATGTTTTACAATGACAATATTCACTAAAACATAAATTCCGGTCTAAGACCATGAGAATTTCATAAGTTCTTTGTAAAGGACATCCCGACACTAAGTCTGTAAGTCCAGAATAGCTTACGAGCACGTCTAGGTGATCAACCTATAGTACTCTATGTTGATCAACACTACATTCATTAAATGTGTGTATGTTTAAGTTATGGAAACCTCACGTGCCTATCGTTTGACAACAAAACAATTTAGCATACTCAGTCTTCATTTGAAAACCACACCAACATAGTTTGGTAAAACATTGACAATACTTTCATAGATTGTAACATATCTTAAGCCTAGCCGAAAAAATTGGCTTTGACTCCATCAGACTTTAATTCATGCGTAAGAATACATGAATCACAAAGCTTGTCCAGATTGAACTAAAACAAAAGTTAGAATACTTGCCTTTAGCGTCTGCTACAGTTATAACACGTGCACTGTAAGTCTATTAGGTCTCTACAGTAGATGATAACATCACATAACACATTAGGTCATGAATAAACATACATAGTTCCTAAAGAATCTTACCCTTCTTCTCAATCTAATTACGTATTAGATTTGTTATTATTGGTTCCGACTTCCTGTTACGTCGTTCTTACGTTCACATACAATTGACTTACCTTAACCCTAACTGATCATACTTGAGGTTTAATCATGACTTAATAATGTTTCATTAAGTTCCTTAGTTCATTGTTAATCAATTACCATTCATGCTATACTTATAAACTTCCTTCATTGTCTAAACCCTAAGGCTGGCGCTGCGGTGCCATCTCCCTTTACTTCAGCTGCGCTACGGTGCCATACTCCAGTGGCTAAAGACCCGGACTCAGCACTGTGGCGCGAGACCCCCTCGTTACGCCCGTGCTGCGGCACAAAACTCCAGTAGGTTACAGCTTTTCCCGGCGAGGCTCGGCGCTGCGGTGCCACCTATTTGGCCTTGGGCTGGCGTCGCGGCGCCAGCTTTGTGCACCAAAAAACTAGGACAGTTTTTCAACTTTACGAAACTCTCGGGCTCGTAACTTCTTTGTTATAAGTCCGAATTGGCTCATTCAAGAGCCTATAGTTCACAAATCACATACTCTACGTGTTCATGCAAGAATTTTATCTTTTTAACTTCGTCAACTCTAAATTCACCTATTGGTTCATTTATAACAAAAACGATAAACGTTCGTGAATGTTCAACGCTCGTTTCTTCATTCTAAGTCAAAATACGGTCATTTTCGAGTCCGCAACTCTATAATGCCAAATAAGACTTGTCTCCATCGAAAACCAATGTTTCCGAGTTCAAACACAAAATTCGACTTCCATTTTGAGAATTTCACGAATTCGACGATTATCGTCCAATTGTTTGAATTCCGGCAAAACTCCATTACTTATGATTTGTTCATCGTTCTAAATGGATTCAATCCATAAAATAGACATCTTAACCTATATATCACAACAACTTATTTTTATATTAAGTTATGGCTTATTCTTCATAAGTTTATAACTCAACAAATTATAAATTACAAGATTTCATTTCTTATGCCTTTTTATTGATTCAAGTCCTTTGACCAACATTCTTACATCTTATCAATCATACTAACTTCATAAAGTAAACATATGACAAGTTCATCATTGTTCTTCATAAGTTTATAACTTATGTAGGTTCAAATTACTTATTCTCGACTTATACGGCTTAAGTCCATTGAGTATCCAATTTTTATTAGTGCTTAACATACATGACCATCACTTCTCTATCAAGCTATCATGGTAGAGATAGAAGACTAATGTTATATGATCATTTACCTTTGATGACTAGCTTTCTTCTTCTTGAAAATCTAACAATGGAAGTTTGGCTTAAATGCTCTTATTCTCTCTAACACTTAAGTTGGAAGTTGGATGAAATTGAACAAGCAAATAATGAACAATCTCTTCCTCTATTTATATGCTTGCTAATGTTAGGGCATAATAGTCAAAAGCACATCCCACCTCCTTAACAAACCTCCTTATTATTCACTTACTTAACTATTAAGTAAACTTGCTAACCACACTAATTACTTGGTCATTACATAACATGCTTGGTCATCACAACACTTGGGCACTAGGATCACCCATGGGTTGCCCCATGGATCAAACTAATCCATTAGATCATTACATTGGGCTTAGGTTTAATTACTTAGCTTATTCTTGTGGGCTTGCATTAAATTACTATGGGCTTCATATTATCAAACACTTGAGCTAAGCATTACTACATCTTGGGCTTGCCCCTTAATGCTTATTGGACTTGTACTTCAAACAAGATCCCACAATTCCATTTCATTTGACTTTAATCCTTAACGTTCTCAAATTAAGTCCGCATGCAAAATATTACATTTTCCATACTTGAATTATTATTCCATAATCCATCTCACCTTGATTATCTAACGTTACGTATTTCTCGGAAGTTCAAAAATAATTCCTGAGCGGAAAACTATGAATAGTATTTTTTAGAAAATTTCTTGAAAAGCTTTTATTTTCGTCTTGGAAATTCAAACACTTTAATTCCTTCACGTAGTTAAAATACTACGACGTTCCGACGTTTCTAGGTTATAGAACGACATTCATCTTACTAACACATAATAATAACAAATAATATTATTTTATTCATTATAAAAGTATTTACAAAAGGTTCGATTTTCCGGGACGTTACAATCTCTCTCCCCCTTAAAAGGATTCTTTCCCCAGAATCTTGCTAAAAAAAATTACACAAACAAATGAGGGTAATTATTCTTCATCTTTTCTTCAAGCTTCCATGTTGCTTCTTCGGCATTGTGGTTCTTCCATAACACCTTTACAGACGGTATAACTTTGTTCTGTAGAACTTTCTCTTTTCTATCGATGATTTGATTTGGCATCTCCTAATATGTTAAGTCATTCTCGATATGAATAGGCTCATACTCTATTACGTGTTTGTAATCGGGCTTATAGGGACGTAATACAGATACGTGAAATACGTTATGTATTCGTTCTAGGTCTGGAGGTAACGCTACCACGTAAGCTACCCCTCCCACTTTTTATAATATTTCAAAAGGTCCTATAAACCCGGGACTTAACTTTCCCTTCTTTCCAAAGCGTATCTTTCCTTTCTAGGGAGATACCTTTAGAAATACATACGAGGCTACTTCAAACTCCCTATTTACTCGATGTAAATCTGTAAACTTCCTTTGTTTGTCAAGAGCTGCTACCAATCGCATTCGTATTAGCTTCACTATATCCGCTGTTTGCTGCACCAATTCTGGTCCTAGCATTCAGCGTTCTCCTACTTCATCCCAATACAATGGTGTTCTGCATTTTCTTTCGTACAAGGCTTCGTAGGGTGGCATACCTATGCTTGCATGATAACTATTGTTATATGCAAACTCTACTAATGGTAAATGATCATCCCAACTACCCTTGAAATCTATGACGCAAGATCTCAACATATCTTCTAACATCTGAATTGTCTTCTCACTCTGTCCATCGGTTTGTGGATGATATGCCATACTCAACTTTAACTGCATTCCCAACTGTTCTTGTAGTCTCCTCCAAAAGTTCGACGTGAATCGTGGGTCACGATCTGACACAATTGAAACTGGCACTCCATGTCTGGAAATAACTTCCTTAACATAAATTTTAGCTAACTAGTCTAAGTTATACTTAACCCTAATTGGCAAAAAGTGAGCCGACTTCGTCAACCAGTCCACTATTACCAAAATCCCATCATACCCCTTCTGAGTAGTCAGAAGTCCCACCACAAAGTCCATCGTGATATGCTCCCATTTCCACTCCAGAATCTCCAATGACTATAACAAGCCATTTGGTTGTTGATGTTCGGCCTTAACTTTTTGACAAGTCAAACACCAACTCACATACTCAGCTATCACTTTCTTCATGTTCGGCCACCAAAAACTCTGTCGAAGGTCTTGATACATCTTAGTGCTACCAGGATGAATCGAGTACCTCAAATTGTGAGCTTCTTATAAAACTGGCTCTTTTAATTCCGTCTCATTCGGAACCCAAATTCTTCCTTCAAATCTTAATAATCCCTCATTATCAAGACTGTACTTAATATCTTTTTCATTGGTTAACCTCTTCTTCATATGGTCACACTCATCAGTTTTGAGCTGCACCTCCTTGACTCTCTCTACGATGGTAGATTGCATATCCGTTGTAAACAATCTCTGTTGCGATTCATTTGGCAACTTCACCTCTAACTCCATCCTATCCATCTCTATTATAAACTCAGTTTGAGCCATTAACATAGACAACTTCTCCCGACCCTTTCTTCTTAAGGCATCGGTAACTACATTGGCTTTTCCAGTGATATAGGATTTCACAGTCGTAATCCTTTATCAACTCCAGCCATCTCCTCTGCCTCATATTCAACTCCTTCTATGTGAAGATATATTTTAGTCTCTTGTGGTCCGTGTATATCTCACATTTTTCCCCATAAAGATACTGTCGCCATATCTTTAAGGCAAACACTACCGCAGCCAGTTCCAGATCATGAGTAGGGTAAACTTTCTCATAATCCTTCAACTGCCTTGATGCATACGCAATGACCTTGCCATACTGCATGAGCATGCAACCCAGAATCTCAAACCCTAGCTCCGAACGAAATCGGATGAATAGTGTTTTTACGTAAACATTCTCGAAAAACCTTCGTTTTCGTCGTGATAATTCACAACAATTAATCCTGTAACAAAGCCATAATACTAACCACGTCCGTATATTCTAGGTCATATAACGACCTTCGAACATCTTACTCACATAACAAATCAATTAAATTCAATTAATTCACATAATCAAATAAAAATTTAATTCATTCAAAATCCGAAATTCTCGGGCGTTACATTCTTCCATCCTTATAAGGATTCTGTCCCCAGAATCTCTCTATTCCTACATAAACAAATGAGGAAACTTTTCCTTCATTTTACTTTCGAGCTCCCACGTTGCTTCTTCAGCATCGTGGTTAGTCCAAATTACCTTTACTGAATGTATTACTTTATTTCTCAAGACTTGTTCCTTCCTATCAACAATCTGAAACGGAAGTTCTTGATACATTAAGTCTTTCTCTATTTGAATAGATTCATATTCTAATACGTGTTTGTAGTCCGGTTTATAAGGACGTAACACAGACACGTGAAACACATTATGTATTCTTTCCATTTCTGGAGGTAAGGCTACTTCATAAGCTACATCTCCTACCCTTCTTAAAATTTCAAAAGGTCCTACAAACTTTACTTAACTTCCATTTCTTTCCAAAATGTATCTTCCCTTTCTAAGGTGACACTTTTAGAAAGACATATGAACCTACTTCAAACTCTCTCTTCTCTCGGTGAGGATATGCATACTTCCTTTGTCTATCTTGAGCTGCTACTAATCGAGCTCTTATCAGCTTTACCATATCTGCCATTTGTTGAACCATCTCAGGTCCCAACATTCGACATTCACCTACTTCATCCCAGCAAAGTGGTGTTTTGCACTTCCTCTCATACAATGCTTCATAAGGCGGCATGCCTATACTACCGTGAAAACTATTGTTCTAAGCGAATTTCAGCAAAGGTAGATGTTCGTCCCAGCTCCCCTTGAAATCCATAATGCAAGATCTTAACATATCTTCTAGCATTTGAATCATCCGTTCGCTTTGTCCATCCGTTTGTGGATGATACGCCGTACTCAATCTCAAATGTGTTCCCATTTGCTCTTGCAAACTCTTCCAAAAGTTCGATGTGAATCGTGGATCACGATCGGACACAATCGAAACAGGTACTCCATGTCTGGAAATAATTTATTTGACATAAAGCTTGGCTAACTGCTCTAGGTTATACCTAACTCCTATTGGTAGAAAATGAGCCGATTTGGTTAACCGATCCACTATTACCCAAATAGCATCATAACCTTTCCTCGTTGTTGGAATTCCCACCACAAAGTCCATGGTGATATGCTCCTATTTTCACTCCGGAATCTCCAGTGGATGCAATAACCCACTCGGTCGTTGGTGTTCAGCCTTAACTTTCTGACAAGTTAAGCACTTACTAACATATTCTGTGATCTCCCTCTTCATGTTCAGCCACCAAAAGTTCTGTCGAAGGTCTTGATACATCTTAGTACTACCAGGATGTATCGAGTACCTCGAACTATGTGCCTCATACATAATCTCTTCTTTCAACTCAGAATTATTTGGAACCCAAATTCTTCACTCAAAACAAAGTAAACCTTCTTTATTAAGGTTATACTTAGTCTTCACGTCATCCTTCATTATCATTCTCATTCTCTCACATTCCTCAGTACTTATCTGTACTTCCTTAACCCGTTCCAATATCGTTGGTTGAGTCTCTATTATGAATAACATCTCTACTGTTTCACTTGGTAACTTAACTTCTAACTCCATCCTTGCTATCTCTGTTATTAACTCATTCCGAGTTGTTAACATTAACAGCTTTTCTCTACCCTTCTGACTTAACGCGTCGGCTACTACATTCGCTTTCCCTTGATGATACTTTTACACTTTTCGGTCCACACATACTTCACCGACTTCCTTGCAGATTTGTCAACGGAGTAGCTATTTTAGAAAAGTCCTGAATGAACCTTCTATAGTATCCCACTAACCCCAGAAAACTTCTAACCTCGGTTGGCGTCTTCGGTTGCTCCCACTCATTCACTGCTTCCACCTTCGCTGGATCTACGGATATGCCATCTTTGTCTATAACATGTCCTAGAAACTACACTCGTTCAAGCCAAAATTCACACTTAGTGAATTTTGCATACAACTTCTCTCTCCGTAGTGTTTCCAACACTCTCCTTAAATGTTCAGCATGATCTTCTGGCATCTTAGAACATACTAGAATATCATCAATGAACACTACAACGAACTTGTCCAAATAATGTTTGAACACTCTGTTCATCATATCCATAAATGCGACTGGCACATTCGTCAACCCAAACGACATAACCATAAACTCGTATGCCCATAACGAGTTCTGAATGCCGTCTTAGGTACATCCTCGTACGCCGTACGCAAATCTATTTTAGGAAAATACTTTGCCCCTTTCAACTGATCAAATAGATCATCGATCCTGGGCAATGTGTATTTATTCTTAATCGTCAACTTGTTCAACTCGCGATAGTCGATACAAAGTCGTAACGACCCATCCTTCTTCTTTACAAACAGTACCGGTGCTCCCCATGGAGACACATTCGGTTGAATGTATTTTCTATCTAACAGTTCTTGTAATTGAACCCTTAACTCCTTCATCTCTACTGACGCCATCCTATATGGTGCCTTTGTAACTGGTGTCGTACCTGGCAGCAAATCAATCGCAAATTCTACATCTCTATCTAGCGGAATACCGGGTAACTCCTCCAGAAACAGATCCGCAAACTCTTGAACTACTGCTATCTGTTCCAATGATGTTCCCACTCTTTGGGTATCCACAACATGGCACATGTAACCCTTACACCCCTTCTTCAACATCTTTCTAGCTTGTGTCATGGTTAGACAACAAGAACGTCCAGGTGATTTATTACCATAAAACACCATCTCAGGTTTCTTAGAAAGCCTTAGGTTCACACTCTTTCTATGACAATCTATCATCGCTCTATGGTTAATTAACCAATCCATACCGAGAATCACGTCAAATTCTCTTAACCTTATCAGTAAAAGATCTACCGATAATCTATTACCCTTGATATCCACGAAACAATTCCTATGAATGTGTTCAATGGAAATTATCTCTTCGTTTGCTACCTTAACGTCTAAAGGTATTTCTAACTTTTCAGGATTTAATCCTAATTGCTTAGCAAATCCACATGCTATAATGGAACAAGTAACACCCGAGTCAAATAACACATAAGCATTTATTTCGTTGACTGGAATGATACCTGCTACTACATCCGCCGATGCAACCGCATCTTGGACAGTCATGTTAAATGTTCGGGCTGAGGGTCTACCCAATGATAGTGTTGGTCCAGTAATGGCTAAAGTACTACTACCAGAACCCTTACTATCCTCCGCCCCCTTCTTAGGGTAATTTCTTGCCATGTGGTCTATCGACCCACATACAAAATAGCCTCGACTTTTCTTAGGATTAGGACAGTTAGGAGATATGTGACCCTCCTGTCCACAGTTATAACAACCCGTTTTCCCCTTCAGACAGACTCCTAGATGAGTCTTGTTGCATGTCTTGCATGCCTCCATCCTACGTTTAGGATCCCCTTGCTTCACCCTAGTATTCCCAAGGTTAAAATTCTTCCGTTTAGGCATATTGCCACTACCACTGGCAACCTCTGCCTTATTTCCTCCCTCACCCTTACCCTTATTCTTTCTTTCCTTGTGGTATTGGGTCAACGCCTCACTACCACCCTCTGCAATTATCGCCTTTTCCAGAATGGTCCCGTAGAAAGCACTCTGAAAAACTGAAATCCTACTATAGAGTCAGGTTTTAGGCCCTGTTCAAACCTACGCGCCTTTCTCTCCTCCGTGTCGACTTGGTGTAGAGGAAACCTTGCCAATTCATTGAATTTTGCCGCATATTGGGGAACCGTCATGTCCCTCTGCTTAAGTTCTAGGAACTTAATCTCTATTCGCCCTTGCATGCTAGTAGGGAAGTAGTTTTCGAAGAATACCTTCTTGAACTATTCCCATGTAACAACGGCAGTTCTAGCCCCACCCTGGTGAGCCTCCCACCAGTAGTTGGCTTCCCCCTTCATCATATAAGTCACAAAAGAAGTCTTTTGCGCCTCAGCTATATTTGTAATAACAAATGCCTTCTCTATTTCCTTGACCCATGTCAGGGCCTCCATTGGGTCCGTCGTTCCCTTAAACTCAGGTGGACCTACACTCTTAAATTCCTTAAAGGTAGTTGTTCGTGCGACCCTAGGTCATGCGGGCGCTCTACCCCCGGCTTGGTTAAATGCAACCGTTAATAAGTTAACGAACTCTTGCATTGGGTTATTAGGACCCCCATGGTTATCATTATGCGATTCCGCCTCTTGGTTACATTATCTTCTTCTTGGCGGCATTTCTGATTAAATAAATACATTTTCGTTATTACTTATTTGCTTACTTAGTTATTAGTCATCGAACAACTGAACAATAACTCATACACAACAAAGCACATAAAAAACATCATTATATTAAAATGCTTCTTCATAGTTCAAGACTATTTACAACTTGATATCCATAGCCAAATGCTATTACATTTATATCCCGCGATTGACTTTCACAAAAATTGGGATTTACATAAAGACTAATTATACAAAATAGGGTTTTACATCACTACACAAAAATATTTACCATTTTTACTTCTAATACTGCCTAACAGCATTCTCATGCTTCTCGTTTGCTAGAATAGACACAATATCTCGACTTATAGTATGGTCTGTCCCGACTCAATAGAATAACAAGCTATTTTAAGCTTGAAATCTTCGTGCGCACTGTCATTTATATATGACATTTGTGCTATCTTCTGGTCTTTCTCAACCAGTTTCTTACGAAGTTCAACAACCTCGTCCTTATAGTTCATAGCCTTGTCAGTCATGAGCACCTTCTCATCATGCTCTGTCTAATAGTCTGACTCTGCAGACTTCTTAGCCTCGTAGAGATCACTGATCTCTTCCTTCTGGTGTTGCACCATATTGTGTAGTTGCACGTTACGGTCAAGCACTGAGAGGTACATTGCCCTCATCGTCTCTATAGGTGTTGATTCTAATGCAGGCATCACCGTATTAACTAATGTTACCTCCATATCATCCTCCACATCTATCATCATATTCAAATATGATGCTAATCCCATGGTCTCCTCAGAATAGTTCTCCTCTAAAACATACTCCTCGGTCTCTGATTCTTCTAGAATCACTATAGGTATCTCTGTTACAGGCATAGGTACTGGCTCTACTCTGTTCACGGACTCCTCGCTGACCACATGTATATCCCTATACATCATGATATCGATTGACATCTACAATAAAACATAACAAATTGATTAGTACATAGTACACAATAATATAGGCACAAATCACATTTAATCCATTTAGGGTTACTTTTCATCTTTTAAATCTTTCGGTACTAAGTTTCCTCAATACCTTATTAACTCATTCGACTCGAGTTAACTTTCTTCGGACCTTTCCATTCCTACGAGGTTATTAGCCTAACGTCCTTTCCCCCTTAAGTTTTATAACCTAATGCTTTGATACCAACCTGTGACGCCCCCAAATCCGAGTATCTTCCAACCCGACAGATGGTGCTCCACGATACTGCAATTCATACAGTCATTCCATTGAGACAACAACAAATGATTGTATTAACTATCTTTGTATTATAATAATAACCAATCCTTTCCCAGGTTCATAACCGAATACACTATTTGTTCTTCATAAGTATATTACATATCAATATCTTATTCTATTACATGACGATTAACTGTCCATCTTCACCTTGCCTTTATCTCTCTTAGAACTTTCAGTTCGTTTGGCTTTAGCTACAAACATATGGTTCAAGCAAGAGTGAGCATAACTAGCTCAGCAAGTCTCACACAAAGAATCATATGAATATCACATTGGCAATTACATGCTTTACTTCCATAACTTAACAATTAACTACGAAGCACTATATAACATTTGACTAGTACTTCTCATTTTATATCAACAATTCCAAAGTATATATCATAGCTTAGGAATTCTGAATCGGTCAATAGACCATGAACATACTCTTTTCGTTTTCATGCTTGAAACGGATATCCGGCACTAAGGCCATCCATCCGTCTTTACTTAAGAGCACTTCTAGGTGATCAGCCTATTATATTCTATGTTGATCAACACTCTTCCGTTAAACGTATTTACGTTTAACATTTGACAACCTCGCGTACCCATCGAATAATCGATGAAAATACTTTTGTTTGTACATAGACAAACTTACCTTCTCATATGTACCAAATACTTGGCATAGGATAGCGTTAACAGTTCTATATCGAAAGACTTGTAAACAAATCAATCCATTCTTCAATACCAGTCTAGCCGAGTTAAAACAGGCATCAGCCCTTTCTTTTAGAACCATTCATGCATTTCAAAACATGCCTCATATAAAACTTAGCAAACACGGAGATTAGACAAGCGTCAAGAAAGACTTGCCTTCAAGCGTCTTCGAATATATAATTTAATCAATTCTCAGTCCTTACAGGATCTACATGATATATTCACATAGCGCACTATAATTAGTTATCCAACAAACTAACTTTATAGCTTTAACCAACTTCTTTCTCTTCTATGTCTTACTTGAATTAATTTTGCTTAATAAAGTCAATCTGTCTTTTATACTTCGTTATTAAAGTCGATTTGACTTTCTATACTTCGTTACGCCTCGTTAACGTTCATACGTTACTAAACGACATTCGATCATCATTGGTGAAATACCAACGTTGAACATCATTCTTGATTTACTTACTACGTTCTCGCGTTCTTCGTTTAATTTCTATTAAACCATACTAAATCTTCTAATGTTATCACTTAATTAGTGATTTAAGGTCAGCTTTCTATGTACATTAATTATCTTCAACGTCTTATCTTAGGTCTACATTCAAACAGAACAAAAACCTAACTTGGTCAACATTTTTCTACTGCCGGGGCTGCGGCACGGCATCCCTTACATTACAGTGGCGCTGCGGCTCCAGACTCCAGAGGTTTTTCCCGGGCTCGGCGCTGCGGTGCGAGTCCTTGTGCTAACTTCCGCGCTGCGGCGCGAAACTTCAGTAGGTTTTGGCTTTCTCTCGGCAGTACTTGGCGCTGCGACGTGACCATTAACACTAGGTTTGGCAATGCGGCGCCGCCCCTGTGCACCAGTTAGTCAAACCAGTTTGTTTTTACTAACGAAACTCCCGGTTTCCTAATTTGTTCATTTTACATCCGAATTGACCCATTCGAACGCCTACGAGTCACAAATTACACCCTCTATGTGTTCATATAAGAATTTCACATTTTTGAATCCGTTAACATGGAATTCACCTTTTAGTTCATTTTGAGCGTTCGTTTAACGTTTTCGACCGTTCAATACTCATTTTTTTCGTAATAAGTCAAAATTCGACGATTCTTGAGTCTACGACTCTTAAATACCTTATCTCACGTGTTCACATTGGAAACCAACGTTTTCAAGTCACGCGACAACTTTTGACCTTTAATTCAAGATTTCTACGATTTCGACGTTTAACGTCTATTTTCGCAAAATTCGCCATAACTTCGTTACTCGTGTTCTATAAGCCAAATCAAATGGAACACTCCACTGATTCATCATCTATACCCTAACCAAATAATATGCACATACCTTAACTATAGCGGTTTTCAAATCGTTCGTTCATAACAAAGTTCACGTTCATGTCTTTCCTCGGTTTTTAACCTACGTAAATCTTATGATTTCTATTTGGTCATAACCTATCAATGATTTGATCATTAATAGACATCCTTATATCTCCTCGACAAACATGCTCCACCAATGTACGATTCTTCTACGTGAAAGAAATCGAAAAAGATGAAGATTACGGTTTATGAGAATTTACCTTTGATGTACTTCACGTTCTTGATAAACGTCTAATGGTTTGCTTGGAAGTAGAGTGATTCTATATTTCTAGCTTTTTCTCTCTCTCAATATATATTGGTCAAGCTTTGTAAAACATAAAATGACCAACATAAGCCTTATATTTATAGGCAACCAACATGAGGGGCAAAATGGTCAACATGCAATCTCCTTACTATTCCACCTCCTTAATCAACTTAGCCACCAAGTAAATTACTTGGTTGTCAAGTTTTGCCTTTACGGCCATCAAGTGGTCGGCCCACTCTCCCTTGGTTCATCCCATGGGTTGGCCCATGGGTTTTACCCATCCCGTGACCCACCGGTTCTACCAACGATTTTAATTCTTTGGATTGGGCTTGACATTAATTAATAATGGGCCTTAACTTGGGCTTGCATACTTAACTCATTGGGCTTGCTATTAATCCAAGTCCAATTGGATTGTATAAAATCCTTAACTCATATACCATTAATACTTCACGTATTCTACGCGTATAACTTCTGTATCCTCTTCGTCTAGTACTCATACAATATTCGTATTATATGTCGTACTATTTTTCATATCATACTCGTATTCAACTAGTATAATACTCGTAACTCATACGTATAATAATCGAAACGACTATACGCACTACATTTCTCTTTCAGAAATCTCTTTCACAAACCCTTAGGTTTTAAGTCCGTAGGCGAAAACTTCGTTTTTGCCATAACTGAAATATTATTAAAGATTCCATCTCGTCTTTACATTCTACCATTACGCATTTCTCGGAATCTCAAACCCTAGCTCCGAACGAAATCAGATGAATAGTGTTTTTACGTAAACATTCTCGAAAAACCTTCGTTTTCGTCGTGATAATTCACAACAATTAATCCTAGCACAAAGTCAGAATACTAACCACATCCGTATATTCTAGGTCATATAACGACCTTCGAACATCTCACTCACATAACAAATCAATTAAATTCATTTAATTCACATAATCAAATAAAAATTTAATTCATTCAAAATCCAAAATTCTCGGGCGTTACAAATTTAATACTTTAAAGCCACTGGAAAACAACACATAACAGATTATAAACCCTTTACAACACAATTACCAATTATCTTATAAAATAATCCACCCAATATCAACCCTTTTTCCCTAAAACTCAAGAATACCAACATAATTTTCATGGATTCTCTTACTACAATTATGTATAAGTATCAACCATATATGATGATTATCAATTTATAATCCTTATAAACAAGTATATATATACCAATTCAATCAAAATTATGAGTTTTTAGGGAATAACCACAAAGAAATCAAAACATATAAGTTAGAAGAAATTTATACCTTAACCCTTGAATGTAAGCCAGCAAAATTGAGAGCAATCCTTTCCCCAAAACCCTTCTTCTCCAACTCAATATCACTGTGTTTTTCTCTCTTCTCTCTCAACTCTGCTCTTTAGCTTTAGGAGAAAAATAAGATGCAAAAGAAAACTGATATGGCTCAACTCTCCCACGTATTCATCCGTTAAAAAAAAACAAAAGACGTCAGTTGGAAAAAAACCAAAGGCCACAAGGCCTTGTTTGGCTACCCTTTAAACCCCCAACCAGATTATTTTAATAATATTTATATTATATAGTTTTTTGTGTCACACGCTAGTTAATTAAATAACTTTAGCTTAATTAATTTAAATAACTTGTAATGGTAATTAAAATAATTTCTATTATAATTACTTTTATGAATAATAAATAATTATATATCTAATTTAATTAATAAATTAGACACATCACTTTATTTAATTTATTTATTTCCTTATAATTAAACAATTCATTTAATTTAATTATTTTCTTACATATTAAGCAATTGATTTAATTTAATTATTTCCTTAAATTAAATCCATTAGATAAAATTATCATTACTCAATTTAATTAACATTAATCAATTTAGTTACTAAATTAATTAACCACAATTCATAAATTATTTATTTTTCTCAATAAATAAATTATTTAAAATATTTATTTAATTCAATAAATATGTAAATTAAATTATAAATTTCTCGATCGTTACAGGATTGATTGTTTAACCATGGTGCAATTATAGATTGTCAAAAGCAATGTGTAAACATTAGAACGTTGAGACAGCCTCATGTAGTGTTTTACAGTAATAAATCGTCGGGATGTTCATGTTGTCTTACCATGACACAAACTAGGAAATAGTTGAGGAAGGGATGTGTAGGTTATTTGTGTCATGTTGTTGATACCCAGAGAGTGGGAGTAACGATGGAACAAATACCTATAGTCAAAGAATTCATGGATGTATTTTCAAGCGAATTATCAGGTCTTCCACTGGATAGGGAGATCAAATTCGTAATAGATATTGTTCCAGGAGCGTCACCAGTTTCAAGGGCATCGTATCCTATGGCGCCAGTAAAAATGACGGAGTTGATGGTTCAATTACAAGAATTGTTGGATAGAAAATACATTCAATCGAGTGTTTCGTCGTGGGGAGCACCGGTACTGTTTGTGAAGAAGAAGGATGGATCGTTGAGACTTTATATCGACTACCAAGAGTTGAACAAGTTAACGATAAAGAATAAATACCCATTGCCTAGGATCGATGATCTCTTTGATCAGTTGAAATGGGAAAAGTTTTTTTTAAAGATAGATTTACTAATGGGGTACCATCAGCTAAAGGTTAGAAAGGAGGATGTACCTAAGACGACATTCAGGACTCGTTATGGCCATTACGAGTTTCTGGTGATGTCATTTGGGTTGACGAATGCCCCAGCTGCATTTATGGATATGATGAACAAAGTATTCAAACAATATTTGGACAAGTTCGTCGTAGTGGTTATTGATGATATTATAGTCTATTCTAAGATGCCAAAAGATACCACTGAACACCTAAGATTAGTGTTGGAGACACTAAGGAATGAGAAGTTATATGTGAAATTCACTATATGTGAATTTTGGCTATAAAGGGTACAATTTTTAGGACATGTTATCGACCGCGATGGAATTTCAGTAGACCCAGCAAAGGTGGAAGCAGTGATTAATTGGGAACAACTGAAAACACCGACAGAGGAACGGAGTTTCCTAGGGTTAGCGGGATACTATCAAAGATTTATCCAAGATTTTTCTAAGATAGCTACTCTGTTGACTAATTTAACAAGGAAGACAGTGAAGTACGTATGCACTGAGAAGTGTGAAGACAGTTTTTAAGAACTGAAGAAACCGTTGAGTGAAGCTGTAACAACCCGATATTTTCTATATAAATAAATATGAAATTTTGCGAATAATTTTTTTTTATGTATATTAAGGATGAGGATTTGTACAAGATTATGCATACAAGTATTTTTGTGGTAAGTAAAAATATATTTATTACATAATTATTTACAAATGAATTTATTTTAGAGTTATTCATTTTTATAAAGTATATTCTTATAATAATTAATTTTAAGGTAAAAATATTTTTATTAATTATTTTCCATGAAAATATAATCATATATTATTTAAATAATATATGAAGTGATTTTTTTAAATAATAATAATTATTATCTTATTATATGAATTTTAGTATGGATTATTAAAGTAAATATTTTACCTTAATTATTAAGGTTAAATATGAAGAATAAATCAGATATGGAATCAAAACCCTAATTTTGGATTATTGTCAAGGTATGAGAATAATAATATAATATTAATTATATTTTGATTTTTCATTGCTATGAATATGTACTGTATATACATGTTGATGATGATTGGTCAATTATAGTGTTTATTTTCAAAATCCTAAATCTCTGTGGGAAACCATAAATTACTGTGGGAAACCCTAGTTTGAAAATCAGTTGTGAGCTTAAGATTGTTATATGACCGTGTTATTGGTTTTATGAGGAGTATTATATAATGATTGGATTAATTAGGTAAACCCTAATTATAATCTAGAAACCCTAATTATTAATTTTTGAAAAACCCTAATTAATATATTTAAAAATCCTAAATTGGAAATTCTAGATTTGTGCTAAATTGGCTCAAACTCTAAACCCTAACCAAACCCTAAACCCTAAGGGTTTGGCCAAAGTCCAATTTTGCCATTAAATGATTTATCAATTGACCATATTGCCCCTAGTTGCATTATTTGGCTAAATTAGTAGGGTTTGACAATAGGTTGAGTGGGTGAACCACTTCAACAACTACACATGCTTCCATTTGACAGCAAACAAGCCAGCAATCAGCCAATTCTTGCATCCAAGTCATGTATAAATAGATTTGGAGAGAGAAAAATTACATTTGTTACTTACATTTTTACAAACTCTCAACATAAGCTCTCTCTCTCTCTAACCAACGAATTTCAGTAGCATATAAGCCCCAAAACACAGCCCCACGTCCACCATAAACAAATCAGCAACACAAAATTAGAAATCGATCAAGAAGGTATAAAAAACCCTAGCTTTAATTTCTGTTCGAATTCTGTTGTTTGATTTTTTTTTGTTATATATGTTATATGAGGTGTCTAATGATGATCTGGGTTGGTATTTAGTGGATCCATAACATCTAGATTCACGAAATAAGAGGTTTCAAAAATCTGGATTTTTTTTATGTGTTTGACAGCCATATGTCAGGCCCTCTAGATCTTTGTGTGTTTATGTTTTGTGTTGTTTTAAGCTATAGACTTGTAGTATGTCAGTAGGTCTTTAATCTCCAACTTGAATCAAGTCCATACCATGTCTAGATCTCAAGTTATAAGCAGTCAAACATGGTTGACCATTCACGAAAACTGAAAATCTGGAAAACCCAAAATTTTCAGAAGCTCTGACAACGTTTTGCAGGCCATGAATCTTGCAGTGTTTTAATGTTATGGCCATGTTGTTGTTTTTCCCTTGTATCTTGACATGAGTAATACATTCTAGAGACTTTAGATCAACAAGATCCATAACAGAATCCAAGATATAAGTGGTCAAACCACCATTGACCAAACTGCTCAAGAACATTTCTGGGTTTTCCAGAAATGTTCAAGAACAGCCTTTCCAGTCTACTTTGACCGACCATGATCTTAAGTATGGGATGATGTTATGTTGTTATGATAGTATGTAGTTGTACCCGGACATCTCTACTACATTTTAGAACTTTAATACCACACAAAACAAGTCGAGAACATGTTAATTAAAGAGCACCAAAGTATGTACCCCGGTTCTGGAAATTCCAGAACTTGAAGAACAGAGTCTGACATGATCTTTGGAGGTATATCTCTTTGATGTTTAATGTTTTGACCATGAAATCAGTTTATAGTTATAGTGTTACATGAGTACTACAATATGTGACCAAGATCATGTACATAACGTTAACAGATTATGAGTTATAGCTGGTCAAGCGAGCACCCTAGACAACGAAGCTTTCAGTGTTCTTGAGCTCAAGAACACCAACAGCGACGCTTGTCTGTCGCTAAAGGCATTTAGCGACGGTTTCTAATTAATTTAATTTCAGATTTTCTGAAAATTAATTAAAAAATAGAAAAAAATTAGTTTTTAATTATTAAAAATACAAAATAAATTATTAAAAATTATTTTAAATTCCGAAAATTAGTTTTTAATTATTTTTAATATATTTCATAAATATTTAATATTTTTAGAATATTAAAAGTATTTAATTTATTTAATTAAAATATTAAATAAATTATTTAAAAATAATTTTAATACTTAAAAAATCATTTAAAATTATATTATGATATAATAAAATATTTTAAGTTATTTTTAATGACTTTTAATATTTTGTGATGAATTTTATTAATAAATTAATATTATTGATAATTAAGTTATTTACTAAATCAAGTAAATAAATAAATTAAAAATGATTTTATTATATTAAAAATTATTTTAAATAATAATAAGGTATTTAAAGATATTTTAAGTTATAAAATATAACTTTTAATATTTAAAAATAAATTTCATTAATTAATTATTATTAATGATGTTAAAATTATTTAATACTTATATTAAATAATTTAGTTTAAAAATTATTTTAATATTATAATAATCATTTTAAATGAAAATAAAGTGTTTAAAGATATTTTAAGTTATAAAACATAACTTTTAGTATTTAAAGAATAATTTCATTAATAATTAAATATTAATGAGTATTAAGTTATTATTAATGATATTAAATATATTTAATAATTATATTAAATAAATAGTTTATAAATGGTTTTATTAATTTTAAAAAAATCATTTAGAAAGGATATAAATGAATTAAAAATATTTTAAGTTATACTTAATGACTTATAATATTTTGATAATGAAACATTAATACTTTAATATTAATGATAATTACTTAAAAATGATTTTTAATGTTTTAAAAATAATTTAAGGATAATATTAATACTTTAAAAGTATTTTGAGTTATTATAAATAACTTTAATATTTTGGAAATGATTTCATTAATAGTTTAATATTAATTAAATATTAATGATAATAGAATTGATTAGTACTTAAATCATTTAAATATGATTCCGATGTTTGAAAATTTATGATAAATTATAATAAATATTTTAAAATTATATTGAGTCATTTAAAAATAATATGACCAATATTGAGTTACAGAATAGAGTCTTAGACTCGATAATTACCTGATAAAGTTGTCGGTAGACCGACATGTTTCAGAAGTTGATCTGGACTTGTATATTTTGTCTATATGTGTGTTTATTTGTGATTCAATGGTTGTTAAACATGTATAACAATGTGATTAGGTTATGTGCTGACTGCAATAAGCAGTGTTATGTGTTATAGTATGTTGTTCTAATCGAACGAACAATTTTATTAATTAGTTGTGAGATAAGCGATAGATCTATATTACAAATTGTAAGCAGTGCTTCAGGCAAGTTTCTAACCTTTGCATTTTCTTTATGCAATGGATGTGAGTAAGAATGTTTCTAAACTATATTATTACTGTACAGATTATGAACCTTATATTATATAAGCTCATTGAATATCAACCATGTTAGTATATGATAATTCGGATATATATATATATATATATATATATATATATATATATATTCTGTTCGTTAATTTATAGAAATGGTTAAACAAGTGTCCTCACTTGGATAATCATTGTATTTAATCACATGTTGATATACCTTTGTCAATTACTCGTATACATATATGTTGAATTATAGATTATTGTTGACAAGATAAAACCTTTGCTTTAGATCCCAGACAGGTATGAACATCTCTATACGGGAAAATTTTTATGCGCTCCGACGGACAAAGGATGAACGATAACATCGTTCTAGTAATGTCGTATTGATCAATGTAGGGCATAACGGGCTGATCACCCCCCGTGCCCGTAAGTTATGACGGTTTGTAGATGAATTTCTGTCTTACCCTTTCAAAAATGAAAATAATGTTCATGGCATGACACTATAACCCCAGTTATAGTCATTATGAAATTTCAAAACTTTGAAAGAGAGTTGTTATGTAATTATTATCGGTTCAGAATACTTCACAACTATTGACTTGTTGTAGAAGAATAGTACAAAGAAAAAATTTAAATCCTTTCAACTTATATATATATATATATATATAATTGCTATTGCTTGCTGGGCACTCAAATGTTCATCCTTGCTTAAATTTAAATGTTTTCAGCTAAGTGCGAACGACCAGAGAGCTCTGCTAAGAACAAAGGGAAAGGGAAGGTTGCTGAATGAACGAATTACTATGTTATGTAATAGTTTGGTATTATTAAGACAAGTATGATATATATTATCTATCATGGTTTGTAATGAATGTTTAAAGGTTACGTACTTGGGAGCTAGACTCTGATAATTATGTAAATTAAGTTTGACTTTAATATTATTATTATTATTATTATTATTATTATTATTATTATTATTATTATTAGTATTATTCCGCTCATAGAAATGGTATCGTGAAGAACCGAGTTCGGGTTTCAAGTACCCGAGTTTGGGGCCCTCACAGGTTGGTATCAGAGCTTAGGGTTAAAAACCTTAGGTGGGTTAGACCTTAGGCTATAACCTTAGAACAGAGGGAAACATTGAAAATATAAATAACTCATATAGAGTTTAAAAAGAGATGAATTGAATGAATTCGTCGTCAAACAAAATAAACGATAACTCATATAAAACTATTATTTGCTGTGTGTATATACTATATACTAATCAAGATAGTTTATATGTGTAGATGTCAGGTGAAAAAGGATTAGAATACCCACGGATCGTAAAGAATGAGCCAATACTGAAGCCGATAGCTGACATAGAGGCTCACAATGAAAATAACTCAGAAGATGTGGTTATTGTAGAAAACATAGTACCAGATCCGGAGATGGTGGAGTTGACAGATAGCGATTTGGACACTAAAGTTGAAGCTGATCAAGCATGAACAGAGGTGCAGAATCTGAAGAACAAGGTTTCTTCTCTGGAAAGGCTGTGGGAGATAGAAAAGCTGTTGAATAGTCAGTTGCGTCAAGCGTTAATAGAAACAATGGAAGGACAAGATAAGCTTAAAATCCAAATTGGTCAGATGGGAGCCACAAGTAACACATCGTGTGCAGCTCCGGACAAGAAGAGGAAAAGAAAGATAGAAGACCATGACTTAGGAAAATCCAATAAGAAGAAATGGAAAAGAATTTGTTATCTGTGCGGTTATGAAGGACATATACTCTGTATTGTCCTGACTACAAAACAGGAGCATGTTATGTCTGTGGTATAGAAGGTTATCAGGCGAGAGAGTGTCCAAGGAAAAGGTGTAATAAATAGGTAGTATAGGTTCTGTTGTGTAGGTGTGTTTAATATAATATATATGATAAGTATGTCTGTGTAATGTAATGTTTCCAACTTTTGTATTAAGTCAAGACTGTAAATCCCGACTTTTGTGATCATAAAGGGATAGCTGAAGTTCAAAGCATTTTGTGCTATGTTATGTAAAATATTCGTTAAATGAATATGAATCTATGTTTAAGAAACGATGAAACAAGTTTAAAATATTAAACTTATGTGATAAGGTTTATAATGTAAGATTAAAATTATGATTTTATTCAATCAGATAATGTCGCCAAGACGTCGAACTCGCAATCAAAGGGCAGAGGAATCTGTCAACAACGTTGAGGGACAACAACAAGCTGATCCAATGCAGCAATTTGCGAACATGATAGCACAGGCTATGCAACAAGGAATTCCAGCCGCAGGAAACTAGTCAGACAACCGCTTGGCGAATTTTAAGGATTTCAAAGCTGTGGAACCGCCAGAATTCAAAGGTACCACTGACCCTGTTGAAGCCCAAACTTGGGTTAAGGAAATCGAAAAAGCGTTTGTGGTAGTTAGGGTAGATTAAGGGCAGAAGACTGCTTTTTCCACTTATATGATGAAGAGTGAGGCAAATTTCTGGTGGGAGGCAAATCAGGCAAGGGCAGGAGAAGGTGTGATAACATGGGATAGGTTTAAAACACTATTTTTCGAAAATTATTTTTCACCGAGTATGCAGGCGAGGATGGAGGTTAAGTTTTTAGAGTTGAAGTAGGAGAATATGACGGTGTCTGAATACGCCGCCAAATTCAATGAGTTAGCTAGGTTTGCTCCGCATCAATTTGATACGGAGGCTAGGAAAGCTAGAAGGTTTGAGCTGGGATTGAAACCCTAGCTCTATAACAAGGTGGCGGTGTTGCAGATTTCTACATTTGCAGTACTTATGGAGAAGGCGATCATAGCTGAGGAAGGAAGTGAGGCCATGAGCCTTTACAACAAGGAAAGGAAGAATAAGGGTAAGATAGAAGGAGCATGGAAGGTGAAAATTAATAGTGAGAGCAGGAGTGGAGATAGTAAGAGGAAGGTGAGCAGTTTTGAGAGTGTGCAGGTGAAGCAAGAAGGTATGAAGAAACAGAATGTACCGTGTAAGACATGTGGAAAGAACCATTCAGGGGAGTGTCTGAAAGGGAAGTTTGTATGCTACAAGTGCGGGCAGGAGGGCCATATCTCTCCTAACTGCCCAAATCCTAGAATGAATAGCGGTTGTTTTATATGCGAATCGACTGAACACAAGGTGAAGGATTGTCCGAAGAGAAGGGTGGAGGCAGGTAGTGCAAACACAGGTACTGGAAGCGGGATGTTAGCAATTACCGGACCGACTTCGTCAAGCAAACAGACAAAGTCGACAACAAGGGTCTACAACATGACAAACCAGGACACGACAACAGCTGGCAATGCAACTCAAGGTATTATTCGCATAACTTTTATTTTATTATGCTTAATTTTCCAATATATAGTAATTTATTTTATAAAGAAATTTTGAAGAGGAATTTGAGTTCTTTTAGAAGCAAATTTTTCCGTTTAATCAGAAAGACAAGCTTCATGTGAATAGTTAAAGATCAGTTCGATCAAAGTTGATCGAGATCTACTAGCAATGATTGTGTATGCTATGTGCCATGTATGTATAGGTTTTAAAACGGTGATTCCGGGGACAGAATCTTTATAAGGGAGGGTGAATGTAACAACCCGATATTTTCTATATAAATAAATAAGAAATTTTGCGAATAAATTTTTTTTTTATGTATATTAAGGATGAGGATTTGTACAAGATTATGCGTATAAGTATTTTTGTGGTAAGTAAAAATATATTTATTACATAATTATTTACAAATGAATTTATTTTAGAGTTATTCATTTTTATAAAGTATATTCTTATAATAATTAATTTTAAGGTAGAAATGTTTTTATTAATTATTTTCCATGAAAATATAATCATATATTATTTAAATAATATATGAAGTGATTTTTTTAAATAATAATAATTATTATTTTATTATATGAATTTTAGTATGGATTATTAAAGTAAATATTTTACCTTAATTATTAAGGTTAAATATGAAGAATAAATCAGATATGGAATCCAAACCCTAATTTTGGATTATTGTCAATGTATGAGAATAATAATATAATATTAATTATATTTTAATTTTTCAGTGCTATGAATATGTACTGTATGTACGTGTTGATGATGATTGGTCAATTATGATGTTTATTTTCAAAATCCTAAATCTCTGTGGGAAACCCTAAATTACTGTGGAAAACCCTAGTTTGAAAATCAGTTGTGAGCTTAAGATTGTTATATGACCGTGTTATATGTTTTATGAGGAGTATTATTTAAATGATTGGATTAATTAGGTAAACCCTAATAATAATCTAGAAACCCTAATTATTAATTTTTGAAAAACCCTAATTAATATATTTAAAAACCCTAAATTAGAAATTCTAGATTTATGCTAAATTGGCTCAAACCCTAAACCCTATCCAAACCCTAAACCCTAAGGGTTTGGCCAAAATCCAATTTTGCCATTAAATGATTTATCAAGCCCCTAGTTGCATTATTTGGGTAAATTAGTAGGGTTTGACAATAGGTTGAGTGGGTGAACCACTTCAACAACTCCACATGCTTCCATTTGACAGCAAACAAGCCAGCAATCATCCAATTCTTGCATCCAAGTCATGTATAAATAGATTTGGAGAGAGAAAAATTACATTTGTTACTTACATTTTTACAAACTCTCAACCTAAGCTCTCTCTTTCTCTCTCTAACCAACGAATTTCAGTAGCATATAAGCCCCAAAACACAGCCCCACGTCCACCATAAACAAATCAGCAACACAAAATTAGAAATCGATCAAGAAGGTATAAAAAACCCTAGCTTTAATTTCTGTTCGAATTCTGTTGTTTGATGTTTTTTTTGTTATATATGTTATATGAGGTGTCTAATGATGATCTGGGTTGGTATTTAGTGGATCCATAACATCTAGATTCACGAAATAAGAGGTTTCAAAAATCTGGATTTTTTTTATGTGTTTGACAGCCATATGTCAGGCCCTCTAGATCTTTGTGTGTTTATGTTTTGTGTTGTTTTAAGCTATAGACTTGTAGTATGTCAGTAGGTCTTTAATCTCCAACTTGAATCAAGTCCATACCATGTCTAGATCTCAAGTTATAAGCAGTCAAACATGGTTGACCATTCACGAAAACTGAAAATCTGGAAAACCCAAAATTTTCAGAAGCTCTGACAACGTTTTGCAGGCCATGAATCTTGCAGTGTTTTAATGTTATGGCCATGTTGTTGTTTTTCCCTTGTATCTTGACATGAGTAATACATTCTAGAGACTTTAGATCAACAAGATCCATAACAGAATCCAAGATATAAGTGGTCAAACCACCATTGACCAAACTGCTCAAGAACATTTTTGGGTTTTCCAAAAATGTTCAAGAACAGCCTTTCCAGTCTACTTTGACTGACCAAGATCTTGAGTATGGGATGATGTTATGTTGTTATGATAGTATGTAGTTGTACCCAGACATCTCTACTACATTTTAGAACTTTAATACCACACAAAACAAGTCGGGAACATGTTAATTAAAGAGCACCAAAGTAGGTACTCCGGTTCTGGAAATTCCAGAACTTGAAGAACAGAGTCTGACACGATCTTTGGAGGTTCATATCTCTTTGATGTTTAATGTTTTGACCATGAAATCAGTTTATAGTTATAGTGTTACATGAGTACTACAATATGTGACCAAGATCATGTCCATAACGTTAACAGATTATGAGTTATAGCTGGTCAAACGAGCACCCTAGACGACGAAGCTGTCAGTGTTCTTGAGCTCAAGAACACCAACAACGACGCTTGTCTGTCGCTAAAGGCATTTAGCGACGGTTTCTAATTAAATTAATTTCAGATTTTCCAGAAATTAATTAAAAAATAGAAAAAATTAGTTTTTAATTATTAAAAATACAAAATAAATTATTAAAAATTATTAAAAATTCTAAAAATTAGTTTTTAATTATTTTTAATATATTTCATAAATATTTAATATTTTTGGAATATTAAAAGTGTTTAATTTATTTAATTATAATATTAAATAAATTATTTAAAAATGATTTTAATACTTGAAAAATCATTTAAAATTATATTTTGATATAATAAAATATTTTAAGCTATTTTTAATGACTTTTAATAATTTGTGATGAATTTCATTAATAAATTAATATTATTGATAAGTAAGTTATTTACTAAATGAAGTAAATAAATTAATTAAAGATGATTTTATTATATTAAAAATCATTTTAAATAATAATAAGGTATTTAAAGATATTTTAACTTATAAAATATAACTTTTAATATTTAAAGATAAATTTCGTTAATTAATTATTATTAATGATGCTAAAATTATTTAATAATTATATTAAATAATTTAGTTTAAAAATGATTTTAATATTATAATAATCATTTTAAATGAAAATAAAGTGTTTAAAGATATTTTAAGTTATAAAACATAACTTTTAGTATTTAAAGAATAATTTCATTAATAATTAAATATTAATGAGTATTAAGTTATTATTAATGATATTAAATATATTTAATAATTATATTAAATAAATAGTTTATAAATGGTTTTATTAATTTAAAAAAATATCATTTAAAAAGGATAGAAATGAATTAAAAATATTTTAAGTTATACTTTATGACTTGTAATATTTTGATAATGAAACATTAATACTTTAATATTAATGATAATTACTTAAAAATGATTTTTAATGTTTTAAAAATCATTTAAGGGTAATATTAATACTTTAAAAGTATTTTGAGTTATTATAAATAACTTTAATGTTTTGGAAATGATTTCATTAATAGTTTAATATTAATTAAATATTAATGATAATAGAATTGATTAGTATTTAAATCATTTAAATATGATTCCGAAGATTGAAAATTTATGATAAATTATAATAAATATTTTAAAATTACATTGAGTCATTTAAAAATAATATGACCGATATTGAGTTACAGAACATAGTCTTAGACTTGATAATTACCTGATAAAGTTATCGGTAGACCGACATGTTTCAGAAATTGATCTGGACTTGTATATTTTGTCTGTATTTGTGTTTATTTGTGATTCAATGGTTGTTAAACATGTGTAACAATGTGATTAGGTTATGTGTTGACTTGAATAAGCAGTGTTATGTGTTATAGTATGTTGTTCTAATCGAACGAACAATCTTATTAATGATAGGTCGTGAGATAAGCGATAGATCTATATTACAAATTGTAAGCAGCGCTTCAGGCAAGTTTCTAACCTTTGCATTTTCTTTATGCAATGGATGTGAGTAAGAATGTTTCTAAACTATATTATTACTGTACAGGTTATGAACCTTATATTATATAAGCTCATTGAATATCAACATGTTAGTATATGAGAATTCTGATATTTATATATATATTATGTTCGTTAATTTCTAGAAATGGTTAAACAAATGTCCCCACTTGGATAATCATTGTATTTAATCACATGTTGATATACCTTTGTCAATTACCCGTATACATATATGTTGAATTATAGATTATTGTTGACAAGATAAAACCTTTGCTTTATAACCCAGACATGTATGAACATCCCTGTACGGGAAAATTTTTATGCGCTCCGACGGACAAAGGATGAACGATAACATCGTTCTAGTAATGTAGTATTGATCAATGCAGGGCATAACGGGCTGATCACCCTCGTGCCCGTAAGTTATGACGGTTTGCAGATGAATTTCTGTCTTACCCTTTCGAAAATGAAAACAATGTTCATGACATGTTACTATAACCCCAGTTATAGTCATTATGAAATTTCAAAACTTTGAAAGAGAGTTGTTATGTTATTATTATCGGTTCAGAATACTTCACAACTATTGACTTGTTGTAGAAGAATAGTACAAAGAAAATATTTAAATCCTTTCAGCTTATATATATATAATTGCTATTGCTTGCTGTGCACTCAAATGCTCATCCTTGCTTAAATTTAAATGTTTTCAGCTAAGTGCGAACGACCAGAGAGCTCTGCTAAGAACAAAGGGAAAGGGAAGGTTGCTGAATGAACGAATTACTATGTTATGTAATAGTTTGGTATTATTAAGACAAGTATGATATATATTATCTATCATGGTTTGTAATGAATGTTTAAAGGTTACGTACTTGGGAGCTAGACTCTGATAATTATGTAAATTAAGTTTGACTTTTATATTATTGTTATTATTATTAGTATTATTCTGCTCATAGAAATGGTATCGTGAAGAACCAAGTTCGGGTTTCAAGTACCCGAGTTTGGGGTCCTCACAGAAGCACCCGTATTATCTTTACCCAATGATACAGGGAATTTTGTAGTTTCTAACGATGCTTCGCATAGAGGACTTGGTTGTGTGCTTATGCAGCATGACGAGGTCATTGTGTATGCACATCACGGCAGTTAAATGATTATAAGAAAGTTTATCCTACTCATGAATAAGAACTGGCAGCAGTAGTATTTGCCTTAAAGATATGGAGGCTTTACCTATATGGAGAGAAATATGAGATATACACGAACCATAAGAGTCTAAAATATATCTTCACACAAAAGGATTTAAATATGAGACAAAGAAGATGACTGGAGTTGATAATGGATTACGACTGCGATATTCTGTATCACCTAGGAAAAGCCAATGTAGTGGCTGACGCCTTAAGTAGAAAGGGTCGGGACAAGTTGTCTATGTTAATTACTCAAACTTAGTTATTAACAGAGATGGCTATAATGGAGTTAGAGGTGAAGCGACCGAGTGAGTCGGGTAAGAAATTGTTTACAACAGAGATTTGATCTACCATTGTAGAGAGAGTTAAGGAGGTACAACTTAGAAATGATGAGTGTGACCAGATGAAGAAGCGGCTAACAGAAGAAAAAGAGATAAAGTATAGTCTTGATAATGAGGGACTATTAAGATTTGAAGGAAGAATTTGGGTTCCGAATGAAACATAATTAAAGGTGGAAGTATTATAATAGGCTCATAGTTCAAGGTACTCGATTCATCCTAGTAGTACTAAGATGTATGAAGACCTTCAATATGTGTTTTGTGGAAAAATATGAAGAGAGAGATAGCATAATATGTGAGTAGGTGCTTAACTTGTCAAAAAGTTAAGGCCGAACATCAACGACTAAGTGGCTTATTACAGTCATTGGATATTCTAGAATGGAAGTGGGAGCATATCACGATGGACTTTGTGGTGGGACTTCCAACTACACAGAAAGGGTACGATGCTATTTGGATAATAGTGGATCGGTTAACGAAGTCGGCTCACTTTTTGCCAACAAAGAGTTAAGTTTAACTTAGATCAGTTAGCTAAACCCTATGTTAAGGAAATTATTTCTAGACATGGGGTACTTGTTTCGATAGTGTCAGATCGTGATCCATGATTCACATCAAACATTTGGAGAAGTCTACAAGAACAGATGGGAACGCAGTTGAAGTTAAGTACCTCTTATCATCCACAAACAGATGGGCAGAGTGAAACACCAATTCAGATGCTAGAAGATATGCTGAGATCTTGCGTTATGAATTTCAAAGGTAGTTGGGACGATCATCTACCACTAGTAGAGTTTGCGTATAACAATAGTTATCATGCCAGCATAGGTATGCCGCCCTACGAAGCTTTATATGGAAGGAAGTGCAGAACACCATTGTGTTGGGACAAAGTAGGAGAACGTCGAATGCTAGGACCTGAATTGGTGCAGCAAACAGCGGATATAGTTAAGTTGACACGACTGCGACTGGTAGCAGCTCAAGACAGAAAGAAGAAGTATACAGATTCGCATCGAATGAACAGAGAGTTTGAAGTAGGCTCGTATATGTTTCTAAAGGTATCTCCTTGGAAAGGAAAGGTACGCTTTGGAAAGAAGGAAAAGTTAAGTCCAAGGTTTATAGGACCCTTCAAGATCTTAAAAAGGATAGGAGAGGTAGCTTACATGGTATCATTAGCTCCAGACTTAGAACGCATACACAATATGTTTCATGTATCTGTGTTATGTCCTTACAAGCCAGATTATAAGCACATAATAGAATATGAGCCTATTCATATTGAGAAAGACTTGACGTATGAAGAAATGTTAACTCAAATGATTGATAAAAAAGAGCAAGTTATGAGGATGATAGATGTATGGAATGAATCAATTTTGAACAGTGTAAAAATATTAAGTAACGAAGTTATGGCAAAGTTAACGAGATTAGATGATAATCAACGATTTAGTGTAAAAATATTAAGTAACGAAGTTATGGCAAAGTTAACGAGATTCGATGATAATCATCGAAATCGTGAAATTCTCAAAATGAAAGTCAAAAGTCGCCGTTTAACTCAAAAACCTTGGTTTTCGATGACGTATAGTATAACTTTGTATTTTAGAGTTGCAAACTCGAGAATGGTCGAATTCCAAAACGAAGAAATAAACTATGAACGTTCACGAACGTTTAACAAACGCGTAATAAAGAACTTAAATGGCGAATTTCGTGTTAACGGATTCAAAAATGTAAGATGTCCTAATGAAATTGTAGTACAAAAGATATATGAGATGACGGCTCTTGAACGAGCCAATTCCGACTTATAATGAGTAAGTTATGAGCTCGAAAAGGATTGCAGTGGAAAAACATAAAAATTTTCTCTGAGGCAGGGTCGGCGCCGCAGCGCCGTCCAAGGTTCTAAAGTTGGCGCCGCAGTGCCAAGACGAAACACCAACCCACTATTAAGTGGCGCCGCAGTGCGGCCCATAGTAAAGGATTTGGCACCGCAGCACCAAGACCCAGACATGGACACTGTAAACTCGCGCCGCAGCGCGAGCCATACAAAGGAAGCTGGCGCCGCAGCGCCAATACTAGGAAAAAGATAGTAAGGAATAGCAATGAATGTAAAGAAAATGTAAGTTGATTGAAGATGAATTATTACGTTAATTAACTTAAAGTGACATCATTAAAGATGAATAATAACCTTAAGTTTAACGATTAAAGGTTGACGAAAGGTTACTTGAATGTAAACACAAAGTAATAAGATAAACTGTAATGAACGTTACCCAATCTAATGAATGATTAGATTGAGAAGAAGGGGAAGATAGATTAGTGACCATACAACATTGTTTATAATCTAATGTGGTATGTTATGTTATTATGTATCGTAGAATCCTTAAAGACTCAAAAGAAAAGTGAATTAAGTGTAGAAGAAGCTGAAGGCAAGTGTTCTAAACCATTGTCTATGTTCTTTTTGGACAAGCTTTATTATTCATGTATCTTACGCATGAATTGATGTATAACGAAGTTGAAGCCAATTCCTTCGGCTAGACTTAATGTGTTTTGTGGATTTACTTATAATCTATCAAAATATTATCGATGTTGTTATCGTTTGCCAATTATTTTGGTATGGATTTCAAAGAAAGACTGAGTATGAATAAACAAATGTTTTGTCATCAAACGAGAGGCACGTGAGGTTGCCAAAACTTAAGCGTAGATACATTTAATGAAGTAGTGTTGTACAACATAGAATACTATAGGTTGATCGCCTAGACGTGCTCGTAAGAAATGTCAGACTTACAGATTTGGTGATGGGTTGTCCTCTTCAAATAAAGAATGAAATGCTCAAGGTCTTGGACCAAAATTTATTTTTAACATATGTTGTTCATTGTTAAACATTTTTAAGAAAAGAGAAGCATTATTTTAAATTATCTGTAGTACTTCATAACTATTGATTTAGTTATAAAAGATATATGTATTCATATGATTCGAACATGTTGCTTAAGTGACGCCCCCAAATCCGGGTATCTTCTAACCCGACATATGGTGCTACACGGTGCTACAGTCCACACATACAATCAATTGAAATGCCTCAAAAGAACGAATATGTCTTATATATATTCCAAACAATATTCCCTTCCCAGGTTCTTCATAACCAATACATAAGTTCTTTGTCATAATATCAAATACATTACAACATTAAAGCTATACTATTACATAGACAGTTCAACGGCCTACCTTAGCCTTTCCCTTATCTTTACTGAATCCTTCGGTCCGTTCGGTCTTAGCTGCTTTTATATGGTTCAAGCAAGTGTGAGCATAACAAGCTCAGCAAGTACAACAATTCCAATTAAATAGCATGGTTGAAATATAGGAATCGTATATCTTCAATAACTGAACAATAGTTATAAAGTACTATCGATAATTCAAAATAGCACTTCTTTTCCTTCAAAACGTTTTACAGTGACAATATTTTGTAAAACATCAATTCCTGTCCAAGTCCATGAGCATTTCATACTTTCGTTGAAAAGGACAACCCGACACTAAGTTTGTAAGTCCGACATATCTTACGAGCACGTCTAGGTGATCAGCCTATAGTACTCTATGTTGATCAACACTACCTCACTACTAATCAGTTTTACTTTCTTTCGTTACTTATAAACTTTTCTTACTGTGCAATCTCTAAGGCTGGCGCTGCGGTGCCAGCTTCCGTGTCTTAAGCCAAGCTGTGGCGCCAAACTCCAGAGGCTGAGGACCGGACTCGGTGCTGAAAAGCGAGTCCCAACATTACGGGCCGCGCTACGGTGCGAAACTCCAGTGGTTTATGGCCTTTTCGGCGCTGCGCGCCACCTATTTGGCATTGGGCTGGCGCTGCGGTGCCAGCTCTGCGCACCAGAAAATTTTTATAGTCTTTTTTTTGTGAGATTCCCGAGCTCATAACTTCTTTGTTATAAGTCTGAATTGGCTCGTTCAAAAGTCGTTAGTTCAAAAATCACATACTCTACGTGTTCATGCAAGAATTTTATATTTTCGACTTCGTTAACTAAAATTTCACCTATTAATTCATTTTTAACGAAAACGATAAACGTTCGTGAACGTTAAATGCTCGTTTCTTTGTTCAAAGTCAGAATTTGGTCATTTTAGAGTCCGCAACTCTATAATGCAAAATAAGACTTGTTCCCATTGAAAACCAACATTTTCGAGCTCAATATCAAATTTCGACTTCCATTCCGAGAATTTCACAAATTCGATGATTATCGTCTAATCGTGTGAATTCCGGCATAACTTCATTACTTATGATTTGTTCATCGTTCCAAATGGATTCTATCCATCATATTGACATCTCAAGCTACTCATTTCATTAACGTATTTTCATGATAAGTTATTACTCATTCTTCATGAGTTTATAACTTATCCAAATATAAACTACATATAGTTTCAATTTTAATGACTTATGATAGTTAAGTCCTTTAACCAACATTCTTACATCTTATTAACATACTAACTTCATTCATGTAAACATATGACAAGTTCATATATGTTCATCATAAGTTCATAACTTATTTAAGTTTGAATTACTTATTTATGACTTATACGGCTTAAGTCCATTGATTATTCATTCTTTTATCAACCTACTATAGAAGAGTTGGAAGATTAATAACATAGGAGGCTTACCCTTGATGATCAAGCTTGTTCTTCTTCTTTTCTTATAATGGAAGTCTAACTTATTCTTGCTTATTCTCTCTAACAAATAAGTTGATAGTTGTTGGATGAAAGTTAACAAACAACTAATGAACAATCTAGCTCTCTATTTATAGGAATTGCTAGATTAGGGCATAGTGGTCATTAGGCCATCCCACCTCCTCAATCACCTCCTTACTATTCCTTTCTTAGCTACTAAGTAAACTTGCTCCCTACTTCTTTTGCTTGGCCAACACATTAATATCTTGGTCACCAAGATTAACCATATGACCATGGGTTGCCCCATGGGTCACCCTAACCCATTAGACCAGGCTTAGGTTTAATTAGCTTAGCTTATTCATTTGGGCTTGCGTTAAATTACTTAGGACTTTACCTTAACAACCACTTGGGCTTTAATATTACATAATCTTGGGCTTGCACATCAACTTCTATTGGACTTTACAAATTGCTTCACAATCCTACAAGTCCACTACAATTGGCTTAAAGCCTTAGAACGTATACTACACGTATATTTCTCGTATTCTAACTCGTATACTAATTCATAATATAAGATATACCATCATTCATACAGACTCGTATAATACTTCATATCATACTCGTATTCATCTTACTAACACATAATAATAAAAAATAATATAATTTTATTTTCTTCTTGAAAATTCAAACAATTTAATTCCTTCACGTAGTTAAAATACTACGACTTTTCGACGTTTCTAGGATATAGAGCGACATTCATCTTACTAACACGTAATAATAACAAATAATATAATTTTATTCATTATTTAATTAAATAAAATTATTTTACAATGGATCCGAATTTCTTGGTCGTTACAGCTTAAGTAAAATTGTAATACTTGCTGAGCTAACTATGTTCACTCTTGCTTGAACCATATGAATGCAGCTAAGACCGAACGGACCGAAGGATCCGGTAAGGATAAAGGGAAGGCTAAGGCGGATAAATAATTGTCTTTGTAATTGCATAGTATGAACTTTGTAATTATTTGATACTATGACAATGAAAATATGTAATGGTTACAAAGAACCTAGGAAGGGAAATATTATTTTGTAATATATAGAAGACATATTCACTCTTTTAAAGTATTTCAATTGAATGTATGTGTGAACTGTAGCACCGTGTAGCACCATCTGTCGGGTTGGAAGATACTCAGATTTGGGAGCCTCACAGTAGGTTATAAACTTTAGGTAAGAGTACCTTAGGCTATAACCTAAGAGAGAGAGAAAGATAAAGATTAAAAATATATATAAGGGCAGATTCAAAAAAGAATCTTGAAGTATCTAGAGAATGAGAATTCAGGAGTTTCCTAACTCCGATAATAAAAATGTTAAGATAATGTCTATAAGATGAAGATGACAAAGATAATAAGAATGAACTCGAACGTAGTTTAATTGATAATGGGAAAGAACCCTAAGGTAAACCGATGATCACGACGTCATCAAATTGAGCTATGAAATGATAAATAGTCTTTAACGATTAAGTGGCTATAGCTTGATGCTATAAGAGAAGGTAGTAAAAAATGGTACACGATAAACTCATGAGGAGTTATAAATGATGAGATACAAAAAATTTGTATCGTGCAAAGAGCAAGTTAAGAGTGAGATAGAGTTAAGTGGGATTTCAATTGAGAACTCGTGTGAGAGCTGAGTTGTACAAACCTTTGTATGGGCGGAGGATTTGTGCTCACGCTCAGTTCCTTACAATGATTGTGACGCCCCCTGCAACGACCGAGAAATTCGGATCTAATGTAAAATAATTTTATTTAATTAAATAATGAATAAAATTATATTATTTGTTATTATTCTGTGTTAGTAAGATGAATGTCATTCTATAACCTAGAAACGTTGGAAAGTCGTAGTATTTTAACTACGCGAAGGAATTAAAGTGTTTGAATTTTCAAGACGAAAATAAAAGTTTTCCTAGAAATTTTCTGAAAAATACTATTCATCAATTTCTGCTCGGGAATTATTTTTGAACTTCCCAGAAATACGCAACGATAGAATATCGAGGTGACATGGATTATGTAATAATAATTTAAGTATGAAAAACGTAATTTTTCGCATGCGGACTTAATTCGAGAAAGTTGGGAGTTAGAAGTTAATGTGATGATCGTATGATACATATGTATTATACGAGGTAATAACTACGATTATGATACGAAGTATTATACGAGTATATATGAATGATGGTATATCGTATATTATGAATTAGTATACGGGTTAGAATACGAGAATAATATGTATAGTATACGTTCTAAGGCTTTAAGCAAAATGAAATGGACTTGTTAGATTATGTAGGATGTGCAAGTCCAATAAGAATTAATATGAAAACCCAAAGATTTGTTAATAAAAGCCCAAGTGGTTATTAATGTAAAGTCCAAAGTAAATTAATACAAGCCCAAAAGTTAAGTTAATTAAACATAAGCCAAAATTATTGATCCAATGGGTTAGGGTAACCTATCGTCATATGGTTAATCTTGCTGACCATGAAAATAATGTGGTGACCAAGTAAATAATGTAATGGCCAAGTAAAGTAAGTGGCTAGCAAGTTAACTTAATTAAGAAGTAATGAATAGTAAGGAGGTGCTTAAGGAGGTGGGATGACCTAATGACCAAATTACCCTAACTTAGTAAATCCTATAAATAACAAGCTTAAGATTTCATTTGTTGTTTGTTAATTTTCACCAACAAGTTAAGTGCTTAATTGTTAGAGAAAATAAGCAAGAATAAGCTAGACTTTCATTTGTTAGAAAAGAAGAAGAAAGCTTATTCATCAAGGGTAAGCCTCCTATGTTATTAGTCTTCCATCTCTACCATTGTAGGTTGATAAGAGAAGTATGGATTAATGGACATGTATGATAAGAAAAGATAAGAATGAATAATCTAAGGACTTAAGTTTTAATAAGCCGTGAATAAGCACTTTGTTCATGGATAAGCTATGAACTAAGGAAGAACTTGTAAGACTTGTAACATATTTACATGAATGAAGTTAGTACGATAAAAGGATGTAAGTATGTTGGTTAGAAGACTAAAATCATAATAAGTCATGAGAAATGAAATTATAAGTAGTTTATACTTTGATAAGATATAAACTCATGAAGAATAAGTAATAACTTATCATGTAAATAAGTTGATGTAATATATATGTTAAGATTTTGGTATGATGGTTAGAATTCATTTGAAACGATGAACAAATCGTAAGTAGCGAGGTTATGCCAAAATTCACATGATTAGACGATAATCGTAGAATTCATGAAATTCTCGGAATGGAAGTCGAATTTTGATATTGAGCTCAAAAATGTTGGTTTCGATGGAAATAAGTCTTATTTGGCATTATAGAGTTGCAGACTCGAAAAGGAACAAATTCTGACTTAGAACAAAGAAACGAGCGTTGAACGTTCACGAACGTTTATCATTTTCGTTAAAATGGACTAATAGGAGAATTTTGAGTTAACGAAGTCAAAAATGTAAAATTCTTGCATGAACGCGTAGAGTATGAAATTTGTGAACTAATGGTTTTTGAACAAGCCAATTTGGGCTTTAAATGATCAAATTTGGAGTCCGAGAAGTTCACTAAGTAGAAAAACTATCAAAATTTTCGGTGCACAGAGCTGGCGTCGCGGCGCCAGCCCAAACCTTAAGGCTGCTGCGTCGAGCAGTGCCGAGAGAATGCCATAACCTACTGGAGTTTCACGCCGCAGCGCGGAAGGTAACGCTAGGACTCGCGCCGTAGCGCCGAGTCTGGTCGTCAGCCACTGAAGTGTGGCGCCGCAGCGCCAGCCTTAAGGTTTGCATAGTAAAGAATGATTATGAAGATAAAAAGAAAGACAGATAGTTAGTAGAGAAGTACAACCTTAAGGATCTTGAAGTAACATTCTTAAATGATGTTAAAGACCTTAAGTATTACAACTGAAGGTCGACGAAAGATTAATTGAATGTAAGATCAATGTAATTGATAAGCCAGAACCAATAATAACGGATCTAATACATGATTAGATTGAGAAGAAGGGTAAGATACGTTAGATACCATACATATCTGATTATGACCTAATATGGTATGTTATGTGATTCTGTACTGTAGAGACTTAAAGACTTAAAGGAAATTAATTATACCGTGGCAGACGCTGAAGGCAGGTGTTCTAACCCTTATTTCAGTTTAATTTGAACAAGCTTTGTAATTCATGTATTCTTACGCATGAATTGATGTATGATGAAGTCAAAGCCAATTCTTTCGTCTAGACTTACAATATGTTAGATTTCTTATAATCTATCAAAGTATTATTAATGTTTTACCAAACTATGTTGGTGTGGTTTTCAAATGAAGACTTAGTATGCTAAACAAATGTTTTGTCGTCGAAACGACAGGCACGTGAGGTTGCCACAACTTAAACGTACATATATTTAAAGAATATATAGTGTTGATCAATATAGAGTACTATAGGCTGATCACCTAGATGTGCTCGTAAGATATTTCGGACTTACGAACTTAGTGATGGGTTGTCCTTTTCAAAGAAAGTATGAAATGCTCAAGGTCTTGGACCGAGTTCTATGTTTAAAGAATGTTATTCATTGTGAAACGTTTTGAAGGAAAAGAAGTGTTATTTTGAATTATCGATAGTACTTCATAACTATTGTTTAGTTATTAAAGATATACTATTCCTATGTTTCAAGCATGCCATTTAAATGAAATTGTTGAGCTTGTTATGCACACTCGAAATTTTCTACACACCTGTTACTGACATTACAGGGGGGCAGATTCGCCTTTCAGACATAACCCTGGAAGACAGGTCACATCCAGTCTGGATACTACCGGAAGCTAAGTTTCAACCCCAGAACACACACTGGGAGTAACAGTTCCAACCTCGACGATAACCCCGAGGCCTGCAGTTTCAATACCAGAAATTCCACCTGAGAAGACCGATTTATCCTGAGATAACCTCGAGATATTCAGTCTCAGTCCCAACACTGGGAGTAGCAGATTCTAACCTTGGAGATAACCCCAAGGAAGGCAGATGCAGTTCTGGAGATAACCCCAGAATTCCTTGTTTCAAATGCATGTAATCAGCTTCAACCTCGGCGCTTACACCGAGGCACTCAGTACAGGACCTGGCAATAACACCAGGAAGAAAGGCATATACCTCAGAGATGACACTAAGGACCTTCAACACTTGCAGCAATCCAATCTCAGAGATAACCCTAAGCAACGTCTGCTTTATCAGCCCAAACTGGAGATAACCCCAGTGAGGGGCAAGGCGAGGAAGCCCTGTCCAATTTACTCTATACACACCCCAAATTGAGTGTTTTCTCATTTTAAACACTTGTAAGCTCATATATAGCTAGTTTTTACCGGTGGGAGCCGAGTGTTCATCCATTTCAAGTTTTTGAAGTTTTCTTTAACAACCCATTGTAAGCCTTCTTACACACTTTAAAGCCTTTCTCTTCATCTTTGCACACACTATTCTTCACGTTGAGAATCGTGTTGCGCGTGTAGGCCCGGACTTCGGTTAGTGGTTTCATTTCTATTTGTATATATATATATATATATATATATATATATATATATATATATATATATATATATATATATGGACTAACATTATCGAGTTATGCATCGATTGAGCCTAGACTTATGTCTGGAACGTTTAATTGCTTTCATATATATATTCTTATACATATGAACTGTGTGTCGAACTCTATTCGATGAGCCTAGACTTACGTCTGGTGCTTATAATTGCTTTCGTATATATATACTTATATATATGAATTGTTGTCGAACTTTGTTAGATGAGCCTAAATTTTACATCCGGTGCGTTTACTACTTTAATATATATATATATATATATATATATATATATATTTACATTTCGTCCCACCTGGAGTTTACTTCGTGCGGTTGACCGTTTTTACAGTTTTCTGTACATTTCGTCCCGCTTGGAGTTTTCTCGTGGCGGTTAATCGCTTTTACAGCTTTATTTACATTTCTGATCCCCCATAGAGGTGCTTCGTGGTGGTTGATCATGCCTGTATATATATATTTATAGCTTTTATATATATACATGCTTACTGCTTTTATATCAATTGCGGCATCATGTGAGCCTAGGAATCATGTGATCACAGGTTCAGTCCACTAAATCTAGATTCGGTTCCCGTGATGGACCTTTTTCAGCTGTAAGCAGCTTGTAAATTTATTCACGGTGTTCAGATGTCCTCCGATGGTTTTCATACCCATGAGGAATTCAGCACTGCTTTGTATATTATTTTCTGGAAAGATGCTTCGCATCTTGAAAATAAAAGCAATCAAGCCGAACATTTAATAATAAAATGGAAGTGTAAAAGGTATCACACACACATTCATATAATAGTTTATTGAAAAGTGGCGATCACTGTGGCAACAAGGATGTCGGGGGGTGCCTAACACCTTTCCTCTGCATAAGCAAGTCCCCGGACCCTAATGAATCTAGGTTTCACAAACCCGTTTAGCAGTGTCACATCACGGGGTCAATGTGTAAACCTTTTATCGGTTGTGTTGGTACAACCATATAAAAAACCAACTGGCGACTCTTAACAGTCCATCGTCGACATTATACATGTCGGACCTTTTTCACTTATTTTTTGAAAAACAAATCTCACATAACATGAGAACACAAAAAAATAGATAACGAAAAGGGACAAAAAAAAACCCGACGTCGACCGGTGGCGACTCTTCTAGGGACACCAGTAAGAGGACTTAAGCCGCTATTGCAATATTTTCAAAATTGGTATATGCTTGGGTGTGGATGTTGCATTTACATTTATGATGAATATGTACGAATGCATTTTTTTTACTGTACTGCAATATATCTATCTGTGATTTTAGTGCTTTGCACATGTCATCATTTTTCATAAACGGTGAGACACGTTGTATGTGAATGTATGATGTGTGGTTCCTCCACCAGGAGGCTATTTTGTCGGTGTTTGATTACTGGACTCGTTGGAAAACTAATTCCAACTAGGCTCAGGAAAGGCACCACCCAAATTCGCTCCAGTTGAAAGACCGGATTAACTTCCCGTTGAGTAAATTGCGCTGATTTGGGAACCTTCATGCCAAAAAGCCGTGAGAGAAACCTAAGATAGGTCAGCCTCTGATAAACCTAACGCGGAGGAAAGTCTCTCCATGCTTTCTCATTTCAAATTACTCGTAAAGTCAGTTACTTGTAATTTACATTCGATATTCATCTCCATGTAATGAGAAATATGTCCATATAAATATTTAAATTAACATGCTAACTTGTACTACAAACAACTAACATTCGTTTTGCAAGATCATAATCCTAAAACGGACATATCACATAGCATGTAAACATTTACACAATCCCTAAAACTAAACTATGCAAGTTTTGTCGCAGGGAAGCATTCGGACCTATTACCCGGTCAAAGTCCAAAAAGGCCGCAGGCCTACAGTCAATTATGTCTTCATCTGACCAGTCTAATCCAGTTTCTCGCGAAGAATTTGACGGATTAAGTAAACAAATTACAAATTTGGTTGTTCTGCTTAAAGAACTACATCAATCTACTTAGGCTACAAAGATACCCGTACATGCTGAATCCTCTACACAAGGAGGAACCCAAGGTTCTGATAGAGCCATTACAGTACCTGAACTGCAGCTGGATACAACAAACAAAAGTCATGATGCCGCCCATCCCACAAGAGATCCAGACACCGGTGACATCAGAAAGAAAGTTCTTCAAATGGAATAAACCCTTAGTTCTATCAAAGGAATTGGAGCACACGGGAGTGCCTTCTATGCCGATCTTTATATATTCCCTAGTGTTCATTATCTAGAGAATTTCAAAACTCCTGACTTCGAAAAACATGATGGGTTAGGAAACCCTTACAACCATTTGAAGGTGTTCATTGGAGAACTTGGATCTTATGCAGAGGACGAGAATCTCAGAATGCAGCTGTTCCAAAAGAGTCTGACTAGAGAAGCCCGTTCATGGTATACCAGATTAGACAACTCAAAGATCCATAGCTGGGAAGAGCTAGCTCATGCCTTTCTCACACAATATAGTTTCCAGTCTCAGATGGCTCCTGACAGGTACTAAATTACCAGGGTCAAGAAATAATCCAATGAGTCTTTCAAAGAATATGCTCAAAGGTGGAGGCGCCTTGCTGCTCAAGTGATTCCTTCTATGACAGAGTCAGAGATGGTTATGACCTTTATCGATATACAAGAAGCTCCTTTCTATGAAAGAGTCTTAGCTGACATTGGTAAACCATTTTCTAAAATGATCAAACATGGAGAAATGGCTAAGATGAGATTGAAGTTAGGAAAGATTCAAGACCTAGCCGCTCTCAAAGCCGTTGCTGAGCACATCCAATCCATAAATTGTAATGTCCCGAGAGTTTGATCATATAATATATGATAATGATCCTTAGAGAAAGATAATGAACGGGTCAAAGAATATATAATACTCAAATATAATTGAGTCTAAGTAAATGTTATGAAATAAAACTTATAAGAATTTATTATCAAGAATGGTGAGAGTAGAAAATATAAAACCTATATAAAGATAATGTGTTGAAGTTATTCAATGAATAGATTTGAGGAAAACCTGAGTAAGGTAGGGTTTCGGTGATTCTGGAGACAGAATCTTTGTAAGTAGGGAAGAATGTAACGAATGATTTATTTGAATTGTGATTCTGAGGACAGAATCCTTGTAAGGAGTGAATGATGTAACATTCCATAATTTTAAAGCGTGATATTAAATATTTATTGATTTATTTAAGTATTTATTGGATATGTTATTGTTGAATAAATAATTGTTCAATTTGAGTGATGTGGTTTATTTAATTATTTGTTGAATAAATAATTAAATATTAAATATTAAATATTTATTGGCAATATTAAATATTTATTGAATTATATGGCAATTTGAGTTGATGTGATTTAATTATTTGTTGAGTAAATAATTAAGGAGCTAAGTAAATTAATTGTTATGAGATTATATAATAATATAATTTAATAAGTAAGCTAGAGAGCTTATGGTGATTTAAATAAGTTATAATATTTTAAATGGGAAATTAATTTAAAATATTCGTTGGTTAAATAAAATTATAATTATAAAAGAAATTATAATTATGTGATAATGATTTATGTGTTAAAGTAATTTAATAGATTAATATTTTAATTGATTTATTAATTTAATAAAAGTGTGACTAATAACCTTGCTATAAAGGAGTTATTAAAATAAATAAAAAGAGTTTAATTTGGTTTTTCTAAACATGTCTTATTGCATAATAAGTCTTTAATTTAATGATGTTTTATCAAACAAGGTATAAGGATTAATCTATTTGTTTTAGTTAAATTTGCCAAACAAGGTGTAAGGATTTAATGGGTTATTTTTATTAAGCTTAGCCAAACAAGCCTTATGGCTTTTGATTTTCAAAAAAAAAATTTATAACTGATGTCAGTTAAATCCTATACTTAATATCTATATTATTATTATACGTTATAATATTATACGTATATTAGAGTTAGGGAGAAGAAAGACTCAGTTGAAGTTTACAGAGAGAAAAAGAAGAAAAGAGGAAAACTAAAGAGAATTTGAGAGTGATTTTAACAGGTGTTGTAGAAAAGAATTTGGAGAAAATAATAATAATCATCTTCCTAATCCAAGGTAGGAGCTCAATCTCTTTCTCTAAAAGTTTCATATTTTTTTCTTCCCAAAAAGTTCTCTGTAAAATATTTTATGGGATGAATTGTTGATATACATGTATAACTTGGTATAGTACTTGATTATATAGTTATTATATGAGTTTATGATGATTAGAGGTAGTGCTTAAACGAGAATTGCATGATAAATTCGTTTGACAGTAGGAAGAAATAATGTCAGTATATGTATTTCTTATGTAGCTTATGTAAATAACAATTATGATGATCAATTTAATGTGTGAAATTGAACTGTGACTATATTAGTTAGTTTGTTAAGAATTACAGAGAACTTAGTTCAAAAGAATCAAATTGGTGTATCATTATGATTACAGTATGCACTGTGTCAAGAAATATCAAAAATGGAGTTTTTGGGTTTTAAAATATGTTATTCTAGTATTTAATTTTTCTAAAATTATGGTTTAAGTTGGGTTAATTTAATATTTGTATGCTTGGTGAAAGTTTATGTGTAATTTGCATTAGTTATTCATGTTAATTAGTGTTGGAATTGAAGTTATAGACAGAAAATTGAGTTGTTTTGTTCTTCGTGGTTGGGTTCTTGCGAGTTTCGGCGCCCCAGCGTCAAAATTCACGCCCCAGCGCCAAAAATCGCGCCCCGGCGCCAAAATTCGCGCCCCAGCGCCAGAAGCTGGCGCCCCAGCGCTGAAATTGGCACCCCAGCGCCAATCTCGCGCCCCAGCGCCACTAGTTGGCTTAGTACTCGCGCCCCAGCACGGGGACAGAAGTCTGACTTGGACAGTTTTGACCTCCTGTAATAAAATGGCCATAACTTCCTCATACGAACTCCGATTGAGGTGATTCAAGATGATCCGGAACGGGGACGAGTAGACCTACAACTTTCAGTCTTTAAGTTTTTCAATTTGAGGTCATTAGGATGGGTCAAAATGGTCATCTTTAGGACTGTTGTGTTTTCGGAGGCAATCGGAGGGTGTCAGGCATGCACATATGCATGTGTAGTGGTCCAGACCGTAAAAGATGATGTCCTAAGTTATAAAACATGAATCTTAGTAAATATAATGATGCTTAACATTAATAAATAATGTATTAGATAAGTTATAGAAGCATAGTAAGCATACACAAGAGAGGCAAATCGGGCGTGTGACGATTGAACGTCGAAACGCCGTGCCAAGTGTTAATGAACTTAAAAAGTGTTTCAATTCCATTGAAAATGGATATTATAAGATATGGAATGGGTTTAATATAAAACCAATAAGTAGTCCTAGCAAGACTTAAGCACTTGAACTTCGAGTTTGACTAAGAAGAAATATACTGAGTCATAAGTCGAAAAGTTAACACAATCTAATTGACCATTGTGTATTTATTAATAGGAAAGATTATGAGATGTGGAGTAGAGTTTACATTACAATTGCTATGTGTTGTTATGTGACTAATAGTTGATTTGTATGATTATATAATTGTGTAGGGCACGTGAAGTGCAGATAACTGTAAGCTGTTAAGCTATTATTGGTAAACAACGATCAAGGCAAGTCTTTCGGTTCCTATTTTCTACGTGGACTTGATGAACTGTTTTAAATTGCATGATATGTTATGCATGTTGAAATCATGAAATGTTAAAGTCAATATATGACTGCATTATTTTGGCTAAGTAATGATGATTGAGTAAGGAACTCAATCTTTATATTTGTTATGTGAATTAAAATCATGTATGCCATGTTACTTTAATGAGATGTATGTCGAGCATGTTATTATGTGATATATGATGCATGAAAACTGTTAGACTTTGCTGGGATGTCGAGCTCACTCTTGCAAATAACCACTTTTGCAGGTCAAGATTTTAAGGTAAAGATACGTGCTATGTGAGTTATAGAGATCTATATTCACGAAGATTACTTATGTTTTATGCGAAATGTATTTCCTATTTTGAACGTAAGATGTTGTTAAATGTAAGTTGAGCTATCTAATGTATATAGATATTTAGTTATGATGTAAGACTTTGTATAGTTATTTTGTTGTAACGATTCATGACATAAGATTGAATCAAAGAGATGTAATGTAATGGTTGCGATTCAGGACAAGAAAGAAGGAAATGTATAAAAGTTTTAAATATTCCGCAATTTTATTAAGTTGAACATCGAATAATGATGTATTATTTAGAGGTTGAATGTATGGTTAACGACCGAAGTCGGGATTTAAATGGTATGAATTTTGGGGTCGTTACATAAATTATGGAAACAACCCCCGGAGGGTCCATAAAAAGAAAGAGGAAGATGTTTCCTTGATACTACAAGGTCAGCAAGGTAATCAGAATATGCCTATCCAACGGAGAAATTACACTCCTTTTTAAGCACAGTCTTCAAACCCTTCAATGCCAAAAGGTGGAGAAGTCAAACGCCCTCGAGTGTTCACACCCCTAGGGGATTCACTCAAGAACATTCTTACTCTTCTGAAAACTCAGAAGAAAATCACGCATCTTCTTCCACTAGCTAGCCCTAATGGGAATGCTGCTCGGAAATGTGCTTATCATGTCGGGGCACTTGGACATGATACTCAAGATTGTTGGGCCTTGAAACATAAGATCCAATATTTGATAGACAATGGTGAGATCGTGGTCACCAAACCAGATCAACCTCACGTGCAAGACAACCCTCTTCATCCACACAAAGAGGAAGAGGTCAACATGATTAATTGGAGCAATGGACAGAGTTCCAATTTTAACTGTGAAGCATCTCAGATCATCAAAGACGGTGTTGAGAAGTGGGATTATGTAAAGTTCCAATTTACGATAGAACAAAAGATCAAAGTTCTATGTAAGCAAATTGAGCAATTGGCCGAATTGGTGACCTATAAGCATCAAGTCACACTCCAATTAATTAGCCTAGAGCATGCTAGTCTCCTTCCCTTGGTTATGAATACTCCCTCGTCACCTTCAAAATATGAAACATTAGAGGACATAGTGACGAAGAGAGTAACTGTCAAAGCCCGTCGGGATTTTGCCAATAGAATGGAATTTACATACATGGGCCAACCTATGGAGGAGATACTTCAGATGCTAATCAATGAAGGAAGAATCACATCCCTCCTACCTCCAATTAATCCCCATTCAATATGGTTCAATCCTGATGGAGTATGTCAGTATCACTCCCATTCTCGTGATCACAATACGGAAAAATGATGGGCACTCCGCCACCTTATTCAGAATCTAATCGATAGTGGTGTCCTGCAGCTGGCAGACAACGATACCGTGCTATTTGAGAGTGAAAATACCTATCCTACCAAATGGAAGGGACTGGTAGCAGTTATATCCACTGAGGCTGATAAGACTGTTAAACCACTCATGATTCAACTCAAGGGAATTAACAATCCTTTGAAAGTGGCTGCTCCAGAGCCAATTAACCTACCATTTCAACCACAATATCCTAATATCAGCTTACAAAAAGTTACCAGGATATATGGAGAAGCTGAAGGATCCACATCTCATACAACTACTGCAGTGTCAAAGGAAAATCCACTGTATCTTCCCCAATGGGTGATGAAGCCTGTTATTAAATTAAAGGGGAAAATTCCCATGGAGAAGATTGAGAAATTCCTCCATGCTATGGGTCATAATGAAGCCAAGGTGGTTTTAAGCTTAAGATAAGCTCCACATTAAATTTCAATATTAGACTTGGTTTTAACTTCTTAGGATCACTAGAAGATTCTACTAAAGGTTTTGGAAGAAGCCTACTAACCGAAATCAGTGGATGTGGAAAAATTTTAACATCTGGTTGATCACATTTTCAACAAAAATATGATCTCTTTCACTTATGATGACATACCGCCCGAAGGGACCGGTCATTGCAAGCCGTTACACATTCCGATTTTATCCTCCGTATATATATTAGCTGGAGTCTTGATAGATGGAGGTTGGTCTCTGAATATCTGTCCTTATGCTATTTTGCTGAAGATGAATGTCAATCTCAAGCGAATCTGAAGTAGCCATACAATCATCAAAGCTTTTGATGGATCCTGCCGAAATTCCGTCGGAGAGGTTGAGCTGCCAATTGAGATTGGTGCCCATAAATTTTTTGTATCTTTTCATGTGCTCAAAAGAGATACAAGATACAACCTGCTTTTAGGGAGACCGTGGATTCATATGGCCGGGGCAGTCCCCTCCGCTCTTCATCAGCAACTCAAATACATTATCAACAATAGCCTAGTCACAGTCAACGTTGAGCTGGAATATCCTCTATAGGGTGGCATGCCACTCATCAGTGTCAATTCTGATGTTGAGCCGGTCAATTTTCATGCTTTGGAAGTAAGAAACACTCAATACCATTCTATTGGGACGCCATTTCCTCTAGCTGGTTTGAGGGGCATGACTATCTGTGGTGCAGTCAATCTCAGAGAGGAAAGTCACACTCCTCTCCACATTTCCATACAGAAACCAGTCCCAAGACACCAAAAATGGTAGGGATACACACAGATCCATGATCCATTCTAAGCTATCTAAAGACAATTCAATGTCCATCTGGCAAAGAGGAATTCATAATACATCAATATCACAAGCCCTAAAGAAGCAGGCAAATATCAAGCAAGTATTCAAGCATATCTAAAAGGTAAGTGAGCAAAAATATATTTCCCTGCTATATATAATACTGTTTAATATTCACAATGTAAACCGTACATGACAAAATGGCTAAGCTAGTATGTGCAGGAAAATAAAAGGCTATCTACAGATCGGCATGCAGGAGAGCTAGTATATCTATCATAGCATCTCTCTCCGAAGAAGGAGGTAACGCTGTGGTCTCCTGTACAAGGATATCTACACGAGTCAGCATGTCCGAGCCCATATGCATGGTGACGCGATGCTCATCAATATATGCACTCATCTCGATAAGCATCCTAGTGGTAAGGGACCTCAATGTAGTACTATCTGTGATGGCTAATCTCGGGCAGATATGGCACTATCCCGCTCAACTATCACTGCATTCCTAACTGATCTGGCCTCATCCCGTTCAACAACAGCGACATCTCTGATAGCTAATGCCTCATCTCTCTCTAACAGAGTTGTGTCTCTCCCATCAAGAGCTGTCAACATCAGGGCTCTAGCCTGATATCTCTCAAAGGTCATCAGATGAAGACTCTACTCAAAGTACTGTGCTAAATGCTGAATCACGACAGTGCTAGTACTAGGAGAATCTAAGAGAGCTGCTGGCAACCTAGTAAATGGCTCATCCTCGGTCTAAGAATCAGTGTCCTCCATGGGCTCTTCATCATCTGAAGCTGCACTGTGGATACTACCGCAGCCGACGAATTCTCTTTCTCCATCCTAGCCAAATACTCTACAGAGTAACCCATATGGCTGACAGAAAAAGCAGTTATCTAACGCTGATCCCAATAAGCATACACACGAGATTGGTCCTCTACTAATAGATGGTGAGAAGCTAAGCGCTGACCTAACGCCCCATCAAAAGGATGAAAGTCCTAGAACTGGTCAAACTGTGACAACACGGCCAGCATGTGATAGATATTCATGCCTCTCAAACCAGCTAGAGGGAGATAATCCATGCCCGAAGCATAAGTATTGAAACTAAATGGCGAATTGAGCTCTGAACACGACAAGATAGCAAACGGATCTATAATCCCAGCTAAGAAAATGGACCAAGATGCAGAATCGGTTCACTCCGTAGGCTGAAAGGAATACGACATAGCTATCTCATGGGTGAAACAATACCCGTGTCATTTGAATGTGCCAATCGGTCTCAAGTGTGACATAAACCACATGTACATCATGACTGAACTGTTTGTGAATACCCCTGTAGGGTAAGTATTGCAAAACGTGGCTGACCTCAGTGTCTCTGCCATGATCATCAGAATAATGGTACGACCCTCCCTGAGAGCTCTCACTACCATAATAACGCCGATGTCTAACTCATCCATGTATCATGGCATGTACATGTATGATAATGCACACAGCATCAATGCGTCCACTCTGGCCAAATGCTACTGGTCCTCTGGTATGGTAAAATCCCCAGAATACCGAGCATAGCTGTCCTCATAGCCAAATATGTCAATCAGAAAATGCTGGGATATCACGTGGTCGGATGTGATCTCATCCTGTACAACTCTCCGCCTCAGCACGGTGAGAGTCATAAACTGTCGGCTCATGTCACCAATGGCCATATGCACGCAAGATGTGTCAAGTGGCAGCATCGTTAAACGGCATACTCCTCCAAAGTCAAAGTCAACTCCTGGTCCCAAACCAGAAAACCTGCCTCTCCGGTACCCAGTGCTCTAGCATACCCTCCATAAATCCTGCTGGAACGTGAAACATCAAAAGGGTCATGGTATGCTGCAATAGTTGATCTACGGTCACCCTATCTGGGGGTGACATTCTATTATACCAATATCTCAGACGGGATGCTACCAATAATGATGGGGTGTAATCTATGCGGCTGACTGTCGAAGAAGACATCTGTGTGGGCCGTATCATAATACCATCCAGGGGTCAATGCTGAATATCTCTGGATATACATATATATATGCATACCATGATACATGCATAACAGATAATATATGGCAATATGATATAGGGAATGAAAAACTGTATATACATTCCTAAGTATATCATCATCTAATACATCATCTCTGTACAACTAAAAATACAGGGAAATGAGGCACAGACGCCCTACTACTAACAAAGGCCTATAGCGAGAATGGGGCACAACCACCCATAGCTAACAGAGGCCTATCAAAAGAGATAACGAGAATACACATCAGAAGAAGATAATGGTGTCAATATCTACATCATCAATCCTGTCCACCTGATGTAACTCCTCCTGAGTCACTAGATATCTATCAACAGGGATGTCAGGCCTATACAAAGGAGGATCTGCGCTGGCAAAGCCAAATGGGTCATCTGAGGGGCCAGCTCTTGTGCTGGAAGGATCAAACGAATCTGCCTCTGCCAGATCTCTGCCCAAATGCCGAATAAAGAAATTTGCCCAGTCCAGTCGTTGGGTCAAGCTGTCAATTTGTGTCACATGAGTCGGATCTCATACAAAGGCTAGCCAATCCATTATCATCACTGATCCTGGAACCATATCCCCTGTGAACTGAGTGGCGTGGGTCTGGGCTCCAATCGTGTGAGGGATCCACCAATGCTGAAATACATCTTGAGTGCAAGGACCCTCTGACAATGCAAAACCGTCAACATCCAACAATGGGATATCAATGACGGGTGACTGCGACACAGGCCAATAACGTCTGGCATGAGGCAAGATTGGTATACGGATCTTCCCTGTGGTGCTCCTAATAGCACGCTCTCCTAAATAAAGCTCCCATCCTCCATCTGTGAAGAGAGGAACCCTATGGGTAGAAATCACGTACTCGGCACCAGTCGGGTACCCATCCTCAAATCCAGTAGCTAAGTGCTCCCCAGAATACGGAATCCATGCGATGACATCCGCTGTCAATAACTCCAACTGTAGGCGACAATGAGTGAAACCCTCAGTTACGGGGACCTTCGTCAGTATGGAATGATGTCATTGTCGTCCTCGTGGGTAGGTATCCAACCCTAACACACTCATCAGACATAAGCATGGGAGCTTCTTATAAGCCTAAAACTGCCAACACAAAGGCAAACATCTGCTGCCAGTTAACAATGTTAACTTGTACATGGTAAATGACAAGAGAAATACTTACCAGCAGAAATGGGTAAAATCCTAACCAAGCCTCGGTCAAGCCCTGTGAGAGAATATGCATGCCCCTATAGAAATAGGCAAAGGTGTAGGAGCCCCAATCATACTCTCCTATACGGTCAACATGTCGCGTGGCACTAATCAAAGCGAATGACACCGTAGAAGAGTTATCTACTATGAAGCAGCCCCTAATGATCATTAGGAATAATCGTCGAAGAATGCGATCCCTGACTCTGACATCAGCTGGTATGGGCTCACTCAATAGCCCACTCATAGCATCTACACTCAAAGAACCCGTACGGATAGTCCTGCCCTTGAACGCCTCCGCTGGAACTCCTAGCAAGGATCTGACAGTAGTCGGGGTAATATCAGCCGTGCAAGGCACTGGCACCCCTCCAAACTCCATACATGTGATAAACTGCCAATCCATCGGCGTCATCATCACCCACAGTCCAGTAAATAGAGAGACTGAGTCTGGTGAAACCAGCGCTCAGAGAATGCCATGAGGTAACCCAGAGACAACGACGGGGAAGGATGGAAAAGAATGCTCCAAATCCCCAATCATGCACAATCGTTCTATAGTCAAGATGCAGAGCCTGGTACATGGAGTGAGTGTTGAACCAGTTCCCTCGAGGCTGTGTAAAGCCGGGAACCTATAAAATACAAATCAACATTAGAATACTTTACTCCTCATCAATAGGAAAGAAGGAAGATTAAGATCTAAGCTTTATACCTTGTTAGAATGCATATACATCGAGGGATGTCTACTCAGATCACCCAAAAGCTCTAGGTTTGCTACCTGAATACTCGATAGGTCCCTACGGGGAACATGAGCAGCAGGAGCGGGGTTCTCAACCAGAACATCCTCTTTCTCGTCCTCGACATCTGGTACATTAACCCGGACTGAACGTATCACCGTCTCCACCAACCGACGAGGCTGTCTAACGGAATGGGGTCAAGGCACTTCAGAAGCCCTCCTTCGTATACCAGAAGTGGTCCTACGTGAAGTACTCGGCTGATCTGGATCCATAATATCTGGACAACAAGTCTCCAAATCACCTCAGAAGGGATGTGGTATTTTCTAACCTGGAGCTTTTCAAAATGCATCTAATGACTACATACATGCATGCATTATTTTAACATACGTCTACAGTAGAGTTAAATATGCATGACTACTCAATGCCTACGTTTTGGAAAATTTTGCCATAGTTTCCTCTATAAATAGGACTATCCACATGCACATAGGCATGACTAGGTGGCCATATAGTAGCACACCTGCCCACAGTCATATACATATTATTTGCATTAAAAAATTAAAGTCATCAATTCATAAGGGTAGCCTAATTACCAGGATTATTTTACTTTTTCACCTTTGCTCATTTGTCCTCAAATAGGATAAGAAATAGCAAAAAAAAGGTGTCAATTTGACTATTTCAAAAGTCAAATTTTTTCAAGTCATTATGTTCAGCATGGTTTATTACTAACATTTACTATGTTGAATATTTTTTATCAAGTCATTTGGGCATACAAAATCACTACTATGTGCTTAGATGCATTTCATGTGATAAGTCATTTTCCAATGGACAAAAATTGGAAAAAAGTACATTCATACGTTACCAGGACAGTGTAGAACACTTGTACGTTGACAGAATTTGCAGAAAGACATCCGAACTCAGTAGATCTGAGGAAGAGCTCTCAGATTTCCTTCGCGACGCAACTTGAAAATGACTTATGAAATCAACTTGCAGGATTTTAATATCCACGGTTGGCCGCAGGTCCATCTGCGGCTACAGCACGTGTACCTGCGGTACCCCTATGTGGGTCCCACCCCTCTAGCACGATCCAGTTCGAGTTGTAAATGAGTTCTCATAAGCTAAAAAGGCCAAATTAGGGATAAAAATGCTACGCGATTGAGCGGAATAGCCTGAAATCCTGGTTTTACTGGGCCCGACTGTGGCTTTCATATCATTTATTGGTATTCGCCCGAACACAGGGTATACTATACTAATGATCCAAGTTGCTGTAGATTCCATTCGGCAATACCGCATAAAGGTCCAATGCCGTGAATTCAGGGTCATCACCCTAATCTTTCCACAAACAGATCCCCGGCGAGGGTTACAACGCATGGTTATCTGTCTACAAGGAGATCTCCGGCGGGGGTTACAATGCCTGTTTTGCTGATACACACATCAGCGATAATCCAACAGATCCCCAGCAGGGGTTACAACGCATGTTCCGCTGATACACACATCAGCGATAATCCAGCAGATCCCCGAAGGGGGTTACAACACTTGTTTCGCTGATACACACATCAGTGATGATTAGACAGATCCCCAACGGGGGTTACAACGCATGTTCCACTGACACGCACATCAGCGATGATCCAAGAGATCCCCGATGGGGGCTACAACGCATATTTTTCGTTGATGCAGATGTCAACGAAGGTCAAACAACCTTGACGTCAGTTCAACCGTCGGCAAGTAAACCCAACGTCGCACGAAAACCATCCGATGAGTTCATCAGTTGATACACACATCAACAAAGGCCAAGCAGCCTTGGCATTCATCCCCAGCAGGGAGTTCATCCGTTGATATACATGTCAGCAGATGCTCAAATGGATCCCCAGCGGGGGTTACAACGCGTGGTCAACCGTTGGTTCACACGTCAACGAAGGTCGGGCAACCCTGACAACACATACTGTTGGCAGTAAATCTAACAGAACATTGATATGTCCTGGCGATATAAACCAGGGAGGATCAACATCATCGGGGAGGATCGATGATGGAATATGTTATACACATCCTCAAACAGACGAAGTTTTATCGCCATAGATCTCTTGCACACGAAAGGCACATCTTTGGAGTAAAGTCTGTATTCACGATTAAGGACTTTGGTGATAGCCCCAACATCAACATCCTAATAAGTTTGGATGACACATGCAAGCTTGTCGTCATTTCCATCACCGATAGAAGCAACGGGGAGACGACAATCATCCCCAGCATGTGGAAAATCATCCATATGCATCATACACTTGTATCATGTTGCTTCACATTGCATCATGTTTATTTATTGCATTTCAAGTGTCTAGGATTCTTTATCCTATCCATGCCATTGCATTGCATGAATATGATAAAGAGGGGCATCGGTAGACACTCGAAATTTTCTGCACACCTGTTACTGACATTGCAGGAGGGCAGATTCATCTTTCGGATATAACCCTAGAAGACAACTCACATCCAGTCCAAATACTACCGGAAGATCAGTTTCAACCCCGAAACACACACCGGGAGTAACAGTTCCAACCTCAGCGATAATAACCCCGAGGCCTACAATTTCAATATCAAAAATTCCACCGGAGAAGACCGATTTATCCCGGAGATAACCCCGAGATATTCAGTCTCAGTCCTAACACTGGGAGTAGCAGATTCCAACCTTGGAGATAACCCCAAGGAAGGCAGTTGTAGTTCCAAAGATAACCCCAAAAATGCTTGTTTCAAATGCATGCAATCAGCTTCAACCTTGGCGCTTACACCAAGGCACTCAATACAAGACCTGGCAATAACACCAGGAAGACAGGCACACCTCAGAGATGACACTGAGGACCTTCAACACTTGCAGCAGTCCAATCTCAGAGATAACCCTGAGCAACATCTGCTTTATCAGCCCAAACTGGAGATAACCCCGGTGAGGGCAAAGTCGTCACCTTGCCACTTTGACGCCACATCACGCCGTCTCAACCTTTCATACATACATTTCTACACAGCAATGTCCCACAAGAACCAAAGAAGTTCAATCACGAGTGACTATTACGCATGGTAATGGATATAATTTGAAGCTTGAAGACTGGATGACATCGTCCCATCTTCCTGACTTCGCACAACCTCTAATCCCGTGTCATTCCGTAACTCTCGACAATGGGGGTCTGAAATAGGCCCTACATACCTCAGTCGGAGGGCGAGTTGCACTTCTAAAAGTTTAAGCGGACATCATGTTGCAAGCATGCACGTACTTCCAGACGGCAGGACCCGCGAAGCCGGGAGTACCCTGGGGAGCCGCAGGTGGGCAGCCACAGGTACACCTGCGGCTCCCCCCTCTATAAATAGAGGGCTTGGGGTGGCCATTTTGTAAGAAGAAAAGGCGAGAAATCCCTGTCCAATTTGCTCTGTACACACCCCAAATTGAGTGCTTTCTCATTTTAAACACTTGTAAGCTCATACATAGCTACTTTTTACCGGTGGGTGCTGAGTGTTCATCCATTTCAAGTTATTGAAGTCTTCTTTGGCAGCCCATTGTAAGCCTTCTTACACACTTTAAAGCCTTTCTCTTTATCTTTGCACACACTATTCTTCACGTTGAGAGTCGTGTTGCGTGTGTAGGCCCGGACTTCGGTCCGTGGTTTTTTTTTTGTATATATATACTTATATATATTTATATATATTCATAAATGGACTAACATTATCGAGTTATGCCTCGATTGAGCCTAGACTTATGTCTGGAGCGTTTAATTGCTTTCGTATATATATACTTATATGTATGAACTGTGTGTCGAACTCTGTTCGATGAGCGTAGACTTACAACTGGTGCGTTTAATTTCTTTCGTATATATATACTTATATATATGAATTGTTGTCGGACTTTGTTCAATGAGCCTGGACTTTACATCCGGTGCGTTTACTGCTTTAATATATATACTTATACATACGAACTGTTGTTGGACTCTGTTCGATGAGCCTAGATTTTATATTTGGTGCGTTTACACACTTTTATATATATATATATATATATATATATATATATATATATATATATATATTTACATTTCGTCCCGCTTGGAGTTTACTTTGTGGCGGTTGACCGTTTTTGCAGCTTTCTGTACATTTCGTCCGGCCTAAAGTTTCCTCCGTGGCGGTTGATCGCTTTTACAACTTTATTTACATTTCTGATCCCCCATGGAGGTGCTTCGTGATGGTCGATTATGTCTGTATATATATATTTACAGTTTTTATATGTATACCTGCTTACTGTTTTTATATCAATTACGACATCATGTGAGCCTAGGAATCATGTGATCACAGGTTCAGTCCACCGAATCTTGATTCGTTTCCCGTGATGGACCTTTTTTAGCTGTAAGCAGCTTGTAAATTTATTCACGGTGCTCGGATGTCCTCCGATGCTTTTCATACCCATGAGGAATTCGGCACTTCTTTGTATATTATTTTCTGGAAAGATGCTTCGCATCTCGAAAATAAAAGTAATCAAGTCGAACATTTAATAAAAAAATAGAAGTGTTGGTCTCAATTACTATTGAGCATAAGCGTTTGAAAAACCTCTTTTACAAAATATCGCTGCGATATCTTGTTTAAAACTGAATTTTTACATAAATTCAAACTCTGTGGGTGCGAACGAGGTCTTACACTACTTCGAAATAATAGCACATTGACCCCCCCCCCCACACACATATTCATATAACAATTTCTTGAAAAGTAGCGGTCACTGTGGCAACACGGATGTCGGGGGGTGCCTAACACCTTCCCTCCGCATAAGCAAGTCCCCGGACCCTAATGAATCTCGGTTTCACAGACCCGTTTAGCAGTGTCACATCACTGGGTCAATGTGCAAACCTTTTCTCGGTTGTGTGGGTACAACCATATAAGAAACCAACTGGCGATTCTTAACAGTCCATCGTCGACATTATATATGTCGAACCTTTTTCACTTGTTTTTCAAACAAATCTCACATAGCATGAGAACACAAAAAAACAGGTAACGAAAAGGGATAAATAAAAATCTCGACGTCGACAGTATAGGTTTAATGTTGTAATGTATTTGATATTATGACAAAGAACTTATGTATTGGTTATAAAGAACCTGGGAAGGAAATATTGTTTTGGAATATATATATATATATATATATATATATATATATATATATATATATATATATATATATATATATTAAATGTATGTGTGAACTGTAGCACCATATGTCGGGTTAGAAGATACCCGGATTTGGGGGCGTCACAGGTTGGTATCAAAGCAGTAGGTTATAAAACTTAAGGGGGGGGATTTGAACCTTAAGTCATAACCTTAAAAAGAGTTAAAGAAATAAAAGATGGAAATTAACCTTATAAAAATGCATTATAAATATGTTATGTGTTTTTATTATTCTACTGACGTGTACTAATTAAACTATTTATTTTGTTGTAGATGTTAGGAGGAAATGAAATGTATAGGGATATACATGTAGTTAGTGAAGGGTCGGTAAATCAAGTAGAGATCATACCGAATCCTATAGCAGCAGAGCCTAAAGTAGTGATAGTTGAGTTTGGAGACTCAGAGAGCCTAGACCTCCATGTTCGATGGCATATCTTAAGAGGAGGTGGAGGTGGTGTCTTTTAACCCCATAGCACCTGAGGAAGAGATTACTCCGGGGGAGTCAATGGGAGCACTGTTTATGGTAGTATTGGATAGGAACATCCAGTATTATAAGGAGGTAAAGGAGTTGAAAAAGGAACTCCATGCTGTCTTGGAGGATAAGACAGATGTGGAGTCGATGTGGGAGCAAGAACATGACAAGAGAGTTTTAGCTAAGGACAAGGTCCATGAGCTAAAATAAGAGGTCTTTGAGCTCAGGCAGGAGCTAAAGACCAAGAAACAGAAGACAGGGAGGATGTTCTATATTCATAGGAGTTCTCATAAGGATTTCCAGCAGCAGGTAGCTGGGTATCCAATAGAGGTTGGGCAGACTCGGCATACTATCAAACATAATGTTATCGCTGGTCTTGCCACTGCGGATTTTTATAATGCCTCAGGGCAGATGTAATCTAGTAGTAGCTAGAGTTGTTTTAGATATGTAAATTTTGTGTATCTAGTAGTGACGTAAAACCCTCTTTTGTATATCAAAGGTTAGTCTTTTATAAATCCAAATTTTTGGAAAGTAATTGCGGGATAGTATTGTAATCAGCTTAGGCTGTGTAATGTAAACAATGTAGTATTATACTGTAAGGAATGAATCAATATAAGCCTTTTTCAGAACATATTGAGTAATGAATGTTGAAGTTATTGTTTAATCTTGAATAATAACTAACCAATAGGAAGCGAATAATTACGAAATGTGTTGTTTATTGTAACAACAAAATGTCGCCAAGAAGGAGACAACGTAATCAAGACGCTAATGAAAATCAACCGGAAGGAGGTCCGGTAAACCCATGTGCATGAATTCGTTAACTTGTTAGCAGCAGCGTTTAATAGAAATGGGGCTAATATCCCCGTAAATCCTTGAGTAATACGAGCTACTACTTTTAAAGATTTTAAGAGTGTCGGTCGCCGGAGTTCAATGGAACTATGGACCCTATAGAAGCCCATACTTGGGTGAAAGAAATCAAGAAGGCATTTGTTATTGTAAATGTCGATGAGGGTCAGAAGGTTGCCTTTGAAACCTACATGATGAAAGGAGAGGCCAACTTTTAGTGGGAAACTAACCAGGCTAGAGCTGGTATAGAGAACTTAGCATGGGTGAGGTTCAAGGAGATATTCTTCGAGAACTACTTTCCCACGAGTATGTAGGGGAGGATAGAAATGCGATTCCTTGATTTGAAACAAGGGGAAATGACGGTTCCCCAATATGCTGCCAAGTTTAATGAACTGGCGAGGTATACTCCACACCAAGTGGACACCGAGGTTAGAAAAGCTCAACGGTTCGAGCAAGACTTGAAACCCTGGCTCTATAACCGGATATCTGTGTTCCAGAGTACTTCCTTTAGGACCATACTAGAGAAGGCGATAATCACCGAAGGTGGGAGTGAGGCTTTAAGCTAGTATCACAAAGACAAGAAGAATAAGGGAATGGTTGATGGAGAAGTGAAGGTTGAAGAAACCAGCAGAGTGGCGAAGGGCAGAAGAGGAAATTGTGTAACTCTGGGAATACCAGAGTGAAACAAGGAGATCCGAAGAGAAGCTTCCAAAACCTATGGGAAGACTCACTTAGGAGTCTGTCTCAAGGGGAAGGCCGTATGCTATAACTATGGACAGGAGGGGCACATTTTTCCTAACTGTCTAAGTCCGAAGAAGAACCACAGAAGCTTTGTATGTGGGTCAACTGACCACATAGCAAAGAACTGCCCAAAGAAGAGGACAGACGGGAATAAGGGTGCTAATAGCGGTAAGTTAATTATTGGTGGTTCAGCACAGTCGGGTAGGCCGATGGCCCATACCTTTAATATGACAGTCCAAGATGCAGGTTCATCAGGGGACATAGTCGCCGGTATTTTTCCGATCAACGACCTAAATGCTTACGTGTTGTTTGATTTGGGTCGTACTTGTTCTTTCATAGCATGTGATTTTGCTAGACGATTAGGATTACTTCCTGAAAAGTTGCCTATACCTTAATATATTAAGGTAACAAATGAAGAGATAATTCCTGTTGAAGATATTCATAGGAGTTGTTGCGTAGACATACGGGGTTATAAATTATAGGTAGATTTGATACCGATAAAGTTAGGAGAGTTCGATGTAATTCTCGGAATGGATTGGTTGTTTAACCATGGGGCAATTATAGATTGTCAAAAGAAATATGTGAATATTGGGACGTTGAGACAACCACATGTAATATTTTACGATAATAAATAGTCGGGGCGTTCGTGTTATCTTACGATAACACAAAGAAGGAAATTGTTAAGGAAGGGGTATGTAGGTTATCTGTGCCATGTTGTTGATGCCCAGAGAGTGGGAGCGACCATGGAAAAAATACCTATAGTTAAAGAATTCACGGATGTATTTCCAAGTGAATTATCGGGTCTTCCACTAGATAGGGAGACTGAGTTCGTAATAGACATTGTGCCAGGAGCGGCACCAGTTTTAAGGGCACCGTACCGTATGGCGCCTATAGAGATGAAGGAGTTAATGGTTCAGTTACAAGAACTGTTGGATAGGAAGTACATACAACCAAGTGTTTCGCCGTGGGTAGCATCGGTTCTATTTGTCAAAAAGAAGGACGAATCGTTAAGACTTTGTATCGACTACCGAGAGTTGAACAAGTTGACGATAAAGAATAAATACCCATTACCCAGGATCGATGATCTTTTTGATCAGTTGAAAGGGGCAAAATATTTTTTTAAAATAGATTTGAGGACGGGGTATCATCAGTTGAAGGTTAGGAAGGAGAACGTACCAAAGACCGTATTCAAGACTCGTTATGGTTATTACGAGTTTCTGGTGATGTCATTTGGGTTGACTAATGCACCAACTGCATTTATGGATATGATGAACAGAGTGTTCAAATAATATTTGGACAAGTTCGTCGTAGTGTTTATCGATGATATTCTAGTCTATTCTAAGACGCGAAAAGATCATGCTGAACACCTAAGAATAGTATTGGTGACACTGAGGAAGGAGAAGTTATATGTGAAGTTCACAAAGTGTGAATTTTGGCTAGAGAGGGTACAGTTTTTAGGCCATGTCATTGACCATGAAGGGATTTCAGTAGATCCAGCAAAGGTGGAAGCCGTGATGAATTGGGAACAACCGAAAATGCCGACTGAGGTGCAGAGTTTCCTAGGGTTAGCGGGATACTATTGGAGATTCATCTAGGATTTTTCGAAGATAGCTACTCCATTGACTAACTTGACAAGGAAGACGGTAAAATACACGTGGAATGAGAAATGCAAGGACAGTTTTCAAGAACTAAAGAAGAGGTTAAGTGAAGCTCCTATTTTGTCATTACCCAATGACATAGGAAATTTTGTAGTTTATAGCGATGCTTTACATAAAGGACTTGGTTGCGTGCTCATGCAACATGGCAAGGTCATTGCGTATGCATCACGGCAGTTGAAGGATTATGAGAATGTTTACCTTACTTATGATCTGGAACTGGCCGCGGTAGTTTTTGCCTTAAAGATATGGAGGCATTATATTTATGGAGATAAATGTGAGATATACACAGACCATAAGAGTCTAAAATATATCTTCACATAGAAGGAGTTGAATATGAGACAGAGGAGATGGCTGGAGTTGATAAAGGATTATGATTGCGAAATCCTGTATCACCATGAAAAAGCCAATGTAGTTGTTGATGCCTTCAGAAGAAAGGATCAAGAAAAGTTGTCTATGTTAACGGCTCAAACTGAGTTAATAACAGAGATGGCTAGAATGGAATTAGAGGTGAAGTTGTCAAGTGAATCGGAACAGAGACTATTTGCGATGGAGCTTCAATCTACCATTATAGAGAGAGTCAAGGAGGTGCAGCTCAAAACTGATGAGTGTGACCAGATAAAGAAGCAGTTAACCAATGAAAAATATATAAAGTATAGTCTTGATAATGAGCGATTATTATGGTTTGAATGAAGAATTTGGGTTCCGAATGAGACAGAATTAAAGGAGCAATTATAAGAGGCTCATAGTTCGAGGTACTTGATTCATCCTGGTAGCACTAAGATGTATCAAGACCTTCAACAGGGTTTTTGGTGGTCGAACATGAAGAGAGAAATAGCCGAGTATGTGAGTAGGTGCTTGGCATGTCAGAAAGTTAAGACCGAACATCAATGACCAAGTGGCTTATTACAGTCACTGGAGATTCAGGATTGGAAGTGGGAGCATATCACGATGGACTTTGTGGTGGGACTTCTGATTACTCAGAAGGGATATGATTTGATTTGGGTAATAGTAGACCGGTTGATGAAGTTGGCTCACTTTTTTCTAATTACGGTTAAGTATAACTTAGATCAATTAGCTAAACTTTTATGTTAAGGAAGTTATTTTCAGACATGGAGTACCAGTTTCGATTGTGTCAGATCGTGATCCACGATTCACATCGAACTTTTGGAGGAGTCTGCAAGAATAGTTGGGAACGCAGCTGGAGTTGAGTACGGGTTATCATCCACAAACCGATGGATAGAGCGAGAGGATAATTCAGACGTTAAAAGATATGTTGAGATCTTACGTCATGGATTTCAAGGGTAGTTGGGATGATCATCTACCATTAGTAGAGTTTGCGTATAACAATAGTTATCATGCAAGCATGACACAACAAAACAACATTGTTCAATTTTCTTTATAAGTATCAAATGTGATAAAATTAACATCTCAAAAAATTAAGATAAGCCTTGTGGTGACACAACAAACTTATAATAATTAATTGATACTCTATTATTTTTTATCATGCTAGAAGGCGACGTTCAATATTTCAAATATCTTTGAACGCTTAGGACTTACTATAAAAATTTGAGGGGTTTGTTATTAATGTGTCTCATCTTGTTTAACGCACGTGCACATATATATATAAAATAAGCGTCATATTAATTGACATGCGAAGCATGTTTACATAATATATATATATATATATATATATATATATATATATATATATATATATATATATATATATATATATATATATATATATATATATATATATATATACATAATGGATCAGGTCCGGACCTGATCAAAAACGGACAAAATTTTTTATTTTTTATTTTTTTGCTTTTTTTTAAAACAACTAAAAAAAATTAATATTTTATGGAACTGAAATTTTTTCATAATACAATGTTTTGGGCGTGATTTGGATACCTATACCAAAAAATATATGTACAGTCTGCACAGACTGTACATACATGTTTTGTTATATGTGTCCAAATCACACCCAAAACACTGTATTATGTAAAAATTCAAGTTCCGTAATTTTATTTTATTTTTTTTAGTTGTTTTAAAAAAAAGTAAAAAAAAAAAGGTTCGAATTTTGGTCCGATCCGGGAGTCCGGACCAGATCCGGTATATATATATATATATATATATATATTCTACCGGATTGATTATGAACTTTATTCTAGTTTGATTCACTAGAGCCACTAAGTGAACCAAAAGGTCAAACTTAAGGTGCAAGAATTAAATATAAATATAACTATTACATTTAAACTCAGGCTCCATTACAAACGGGTCTTCAAGCGCTCTTTGCTCTCTGATCTCCAATTCTTTAAAACAATTCGAACTATTCCTATTACAAAACTATTTAAAATAAATAGAAACTTAATCAGCAGTCAAGGGGAAGTACATAGAAGGGAGATAGAATTTACATTAAAAAAATTAGAGAAGACGAGGTACGCATACCCCATTTAATAAAACCCAAATATTCATGCATCTAACTAAGATAAAATCCGATCACATTGGTCAATAGTCCATAATAAACCCCATTTATTATCATACACATCAACATATGCATCAATGAATAACATTCATCTCATGAATAATAAATTCAATTTGAATGGGTATTTGTTGACCCTGAGTCTTTTTATTTTGTTCTTTCAAAAAGGCAGCTAATTCTGCTAACTGGTTTCTTAGTCCCTCGAACTCCTCTCAAGAAACAGGAGTAGATTCAGGTTGGGCACTTGCAACTTGAAGGTGGGCTTAGTGCCTTTTAGGACTTTGATTGGGTAACGAGACCAATTATTTCCCTACAATGAAAGTAGGTAAATTTATTTTAATGTATATATTAACAAGATGCATGCTATGAAATGCGTTTGTTTAAGGTTTTTTAATATTTTCCTGCAAAACAGATATCAGTCGTTTTGATGACAGGATAGCATGACATGTTTTGACAGGGAATGGAGCGTATATTTACATTTTTCTTTTTCTTTATATTTACATGGAATAGTAATTTACACTTAATTGAAATTTATATGGAATTGAAAGGAAAAGGCATGAAGAGACTTCCCTTCGAGTTATGTTTATCAGAGGCTGACCTAACTTAGGCTACTCTCGTGGCTTTTTAGAATGAAGGTCCCAGATCATCGCAATTTACTAGATGGGAAGCTAATCCGATTTTTCAATTGGAGCGGACCTGAGTGGTGCCTTTCCTGAGCCTCGCGGGATTATTCTCCGTTGAGTCCAGTAATCAAACACCGACGGGTTTGCCTCCTGGTGGAGGAATCACACAACATACACCGTATCTCACCGTATGTAATGATGACATTGTGCGAGGCACTAATATAAAGTACAAAAAAAATTATTTACATCAATTCAATGTAATGATAAAATCCACACACAAGCAGATATAAACGGATTTTGAAAAGTTTAAAAAGCGGCTTAAGCCCTCTATTGTCCCCAGCAGAGTAACCACCTGTCGACGTCGGAAAAAATTTCCTTTTTTGGAATTCCCCTTTTAGTCTTTCTACCCTTTATGTTTTCTATATGGTTCAAATTTGGTTTGAAATGATGACTTTGACAAAAGAGTCCGATATAAAATGTCGACGATTTGAAAATTTAGAGTCGCCAGTTGGTAGTAGTGAAATGGTTGTACCAACTCAATCGAGTTATGAAAAGTTTTGCAAAAAGGCCTAATTATTTGACTCTATTTAACAGGCCTTGGAAATTTAGATTCCTAGAGTTCGGGAGGTTGATTAAGTAGGGGGGAGGTGTTAAGCACCCTCTGACTTTCGTGAAAACACGGTTACTGCATCTTTTCAATTCCTTAATTTTTTAAAATGTGTGCAATTAATTGGGCCTAAGTGCATGTGCCTTATTTGCACCTATATATAAATAGTTTGACTTGTATAAAAGTTTAATTTTAATATAAGGCATGTAAAATGATGTTTTGAAAATAGTTTTTCAAACCCTTATGCTCATATAGTAATTGAGGCCTTTGATACTTCCATTTTATTCCATATTCGGCTTGTTCTGATTTTATTCTCGAGATGCAAAGCATCTTCGACAAAATAATATACATACAAGTTTCGAGCTTCTTATGGGCATGGAATCCATTGAAGTTGTAGCGTCCCCAAATCCGGATACTAATCACCACGAACCTGGTACATCATTTTTATAACTATTGTGGAAGATATAAACATAATTTGTTTATACATTAAATATTTACAACATAATCCCCAAGGTCGATAACTTGAACTTAATACACATATTTATATCCTACATGACTTACATTATCATTTGCATTCTAAACTTAATACACATACTTTTCCTGTATTCGGAGTATTAGACTAATTTGAAATGTTTATCATGATATAGCAATGGTGAGCAACAATTTGCCCAACAAGTTTAAGTTCAAAAGAAGATATATCATGATGGAAAAGAATAATATGCTAAAAAACTTTCAACAATATAACAATTGTGTGAGAACATGGATAAAATTCCATAACTGAATGACCGAGTCAATAATGATGAATGACCAACAATGAACATGAACAAATTTAACTTAACCAACTGGTAATGAAGATGATCAGCCTTTCATGCCAGATGAACATATACACCATGCACAACGTGCGAATCAATAAATTATAGACATGATGTAATCAACAATGATTAACCACTAGCATGCTTGAAAAATCATAACTTAGGTTTAGGTTAGATAACTTGCTTAATTAAAAGTATAGTTCAAGAAACTTGCATGTACCGTCGATTACCGCTAAGCAATCTAATTAGCTTCATCTGAAAGACCTAATATTGATAATATTGATCTCTCAATTAGAATAATATCATCACATACACTACTGTTAATTACAGTCATTATATAACTTAAAAACACTTATCACATAATCAAATATTATATTATTCCTTAAAACATCATTATTATTATCGTCCTTTAATAATTCTTTAATCATTATATCATAACTTAGGATATTATAAGTTTTTCTTTAAAATCTAATAAGTCATATATTAATCCAGCAACCTGAATTATCCAAATATACCAATCCAGCAACCCAGATTGCAATCCAGCAAACTGGATTCCAAATCTAGCAACCAGATGGCCAATCCAGCAAGCCTGGATTCAACTGACATCCAATCCAGCAAGTCTGGATTCATTAATTTCCAATCTAGCAAACTGGATTCAACTGATGTTCAATCTAGCAAGCCTGGATTCATTAATTTTTCAATCTAGCAAACTGTATTCATTAACTCTTTTCACGAAAGTACCAAATCAACTAATTATTTTTCTATTCTTTGTCTAAACATATATACGTATATTTCATACACGAAAAGATTTTTTCCATAATTTTTCAACTCCCTTTAGTATTTTTTCAAAAATCATTTTTATTTCGTAGCTTAAGAAATTAGCCCTATCATGCTCAACTCTAGAAATTCCCATATCTTGACATAATCTTATACATGTTAACATGAACCTCCAGTTTAAATTTTGTGGCTATTGGAGTTATAGAACTCAGGTTATAGCCTTTTTTATCGGAAAATTCCAAAAATTGAAATGACCATAACTTGGTCATTTTAAGTCGGAATGAGCTCATTTTTGGACATGAGCTACTTTATATCATATATTTTCATGTCCCAAAATGCCTGAATTTATTCCTTTAATTAAGTTGCCAAAAAGGACCTTGCAAAATCTTGGGCAATTTGTTTTTGAATTTTTTTGATTTTTTCTCTACTTTGCTAAAAACAGTCCATACAGAAATCTACAATTCATTTTTTAGTGATTCCACTTTTAAATGTTAGAAAACTTATCATATTATCATCCCAAAATTTTCTAGAATTTTTGAATATCAAAAAAATGACAAAACTGCCCCTGGCAGTGACTGTCCAAAAATAGATTGTTTCTCTTTATTGAAAATGAAACTGTTTTTCCTAAAATCGTCACTACGGACTGTGTACTCAACATTTTTGAGTGCTACCACTCGGGTTTAATAGGTAACTTAAATATCTAGCAACTCTCGTTGACAGATCACAAAAAGAAGTTGTAGATGAAAAACGGTAGAAATCCAAATTACATAAAAATTTATGGTTTATAAACTAGAAAAATTACTTTTCTTTTCTATCGATTTCCACACAAATCAACACCCAATATGATTATATCTAAACATGAAACAACCATCAACAAGTAGATACAAAGTTTTTGAGTTTAGAAACATAGATTCTTATTTCATCAAAACCAATTAACTAGAAAGAATAACTACTTTATAGATAGATTTTTTTTATACATTTTCTTGATTTTCTTCTCCTTCTCCTTCTTGCTTCCATTAATGGCAGCCCTCTCTTTCCTTTTCTCTCTTTAAGTGTCTGGCTATAGGGTGTGAATGAAGAGAACAAAGTCTCTTTCTTTATTGTATCTTTGGTTGAATGATTTTTTGGAGAGAGAGAGAGATAGTTGGTAATTAATTAATGGATGAAACCATTACATCCATAACCCTTTTCTCTTCCTCAAAAATCCAGTCATGTGGCCCTTTTTTCTTCTTCTAATTAGCCATCCATGTGGCCTCCTTATTCTCCCACATAAACATCCGGCCATGTGGCCTTCCATACTCTCACCATTTGGTTTAGTTTCTTTGTTAATGCTTCATTAAATGCCCAACATTGCTCCTCCTTTTCCTTTTCCTTGTGGCAAATTATTGGCCTCTCCTTTTCTCCCTCCAATAACCATCCACTTGTCCCTTCCATTCACAACATTATTATTTTTTTTAATTACTTTTATTTAGTATACTAAATGTCTAAAATATCCTCCTTCCATTGGGCTAAGCTTGGGCCATTTTATTTTAATGTCTTGGGCTTTTAAACTAACTCTTTGGGCCATTGAAAAATTAACATATTCATTTACTCACATAACTTTTAACCCTTATGGTTTTATAATTAGCATTAGGGTTCCCAAATTAGGGTTTTGAAATTCTCAATTAGGGTTTAGGATTCCCGAAAATGAAATTAGGGTTTCTAAAGCTAGAATTAGGGTTTATAACCAATCGTTATGGTTTCTTAACTGAACATCGAAGTTCTTATCATAACATTAGGGTTTTCCCATATTACACTTATCTGATTCATACTTGACCATTAACCACATACTGAACACACATATAATCACGATGCACAATACCACATAAGCCATTCACAAAAATTTTAAATACATACCTATTTCCAGTCTAGGTCTTATTATTAAACCATTATTCAATCATTTAAGATTTTATTAATCGGCTAAATTCTCGGGTTGTCACATTCACCCTTTCTTCTAAGAATCTCGCCCCCAAAACTATAGCCTACTATACTCTACTCCTTTCATTCACCAGAACTATGTTTTCAATACAATTTTTATTCAATCATATCTGATTCTACCCGAACATAAAGATTTCATACTATTTCATACACACCATCACATACTACCCAAAACATCACTCCAAAGAGTTAAAGTCTTCAAATAATGTTGAGGAGTCGTATAGACCATGAACTTTCATTTTCAATTTTCGAAAAGGTTTGTACAAAAATTCATCCGTAAACCGTTATGACTTATGGACACGGAGGGTGATCAGCCCGTTATGCCCTATACTAATCAGGTACTACATGTTAGAATACTTTTTTCGTTCATCATATCCGCCTTGGGCGCACAAAAGTTTCCCAATTTTGGGATGTTCACCTCAGTCTTACCATAGGATTTTGCACCAAAGCAATTTGGTTCGGGATAAATTTCAAAGAATACTTGGAATTTTCATAAACGTTGGTCTAGCTGAATCAAATTGCTCAAACTTATACCAATAATTCAAATTTCAATCGAAACATGTATGGCTAAACCCTGTTGGCAATAATTTATCTTTAAAATTCTAAAAATAATTTTATGACGTCATGATACCGTACTGTATTTACAGCCCGTTTGAGGATTCTGTCATTGTGCGACTTTGTCATAATACATCATACTATAGTGGGCTGACGATCTTCCACTCACATCCAACACTAAATAATTCTTCATTTATAACACCATCAATTTTTATCATCTCTGCACCAGGTTACATGATATATTAATGATATAAAATAAATTTTGATATTTTCAAATTATTTTCGTCTAGCCGAAACAATTAGCATAGACTATTCTTTAAACAGTTCAAAAATCATTGCAAATCAGTTTTAGTGCTGTCATACCTCAACATGTAACGATGTGACAGTGTCCCGAAGTCCATACATACACACTTGTCACTATGTTTTGAGAATAACAAAAATTCATTTTAAAAGGCACATCAGTGCGTACTTAGCTTGATGTTGAAAATTTTGAAGTCTGACATTGCTAGAAGATTTGGGAATACCTATGCTTCCACCATCAACTCCACTTTGTATAATGATTCATTGTTTAATAATTCTATCTATTCTTATCATCCTCAATACTTCATTCACAACTTATTTATACCATAGTTCATCAAACTTACCACACGTTATGAGTTTAGAAACTTTCCACAATAATATGAGTTTAGGTACTTATCCTACCAATACGTAGTCCAAGAACCAATCAATAACTGTACATACACTTAGGGGTTCAAAACTATACGATTATGAATCACAAACTTACCATAAGTATGAGTTTTAAGAACTCGCACCTAATCTTATATTCTCTACCTATCTCTTATACACATGAGAAAAGAATCGTCTTCTCAACATGTATATAGCAAATAGCGCAACACAAACATTTTAATGATTATCGATACAAGAAAGTAAGTGGTTGTTAAACCAAGTACAATTCCCCGCTCATACAAAGAATCATACAACTTAGCTGCTGACATGAGCCCTCAATTGAAATCCCACATAATCCTAGGTCCATATTTACTCCATACGAATTTTGTTTAATCTGTATTGCATCATCCATAACTATTTTCTAAGTGTGCATAGTACCAATTCATAATACAACTTACGTACAACAATTCTACTATAAAATTTACAATCATTTGATTGATCCTCTTGTTGCCTCCTTTTTAGTCTAACAAAAAGGACTCTAACTCATGCAAGTATACATGGGTCAACAAGTAGTACAGAGTAAGAAAAGTATCGATCCATGGAGAAAGATGTTAAATCTAAATTATCATGCAACAACGATGTGATGCCCCCAAAATTAGGTATACATCACCCATCTTGGGTCGTCAGATACATGGTACAGAATACAAATACAACTTACTAATACCACTGTCGTGTACAATACGACAAAACATAATTGTGAGTTTGAATACAATTATTGTCTACTAGAGACTATACAAACTCAAAAGGAGTCCTCATTACAATTATTGTCACACTATTTAACAGAATAGTGAGGACTACTAATACTATCATCTGGTCCATCACTCCGTTTCTCGACTCGTCCCAGCTATATTCTCATTTCCTGAAGGGAACAGTGAAAGAAATGGTGAGCTCAACTAGCCAAGTAAGAAATATTATGACTAAGATAATGCAGAATAAATTATCATTAGCCTTCAACAGTGTTAAACTGATAAAATATAACGAACATCAAGTTTAACTGCAGCGGAACAAGCAATCCTTTAAAAGAGTCAAGTAGATAATAAAATCTATTATCTTATATGATTTAAAAGGTTTTTCAACACTGTTATCGCTGGGACTCAGCTTAATAAAATAATCCACATCATCGAATCACCCATGCACTGCGGCCAAGGATATTCTTTAGTATCACGACCACAATTATCCATGCACTACGGGCCAAGAATATTTGTGTATTCATTAATGGTCATGATCATGCCAACAACTGTCCATCAATGCACTACGGGCCAATGAGGTCTTTTACCACATCATTTGTAACATTACGGTCATGATTATACCGAATAATCCCTGGTCATAATCATACCAAGTCCATCTATGCACTACAGGCCACAGATGACTTTCAACATTTTATAAACATGAGGATGATGACAATAATATAAGAATTCAATAAAACAAGTTCAAGAATTAATTTATCCAAGAATTAACAACGTCCAAATTGTCAATATGATACTGCTTTGTGGAGTAAAATTCAAGAATTCTTAGAAAAATATTTTCATGAAAAGATACTAGATGAAGCGCAAATATCAAAGATATTCCACTAATTTCATGGAGTATAGAAGTTAAAGTTTTAACCAACTGAGTATAATAAAGAATGGAATAACAAAAGAAATCACCATGCATGCGATAGACCGCACAGACAGGTTATTCCAGCAGAATAATAAATAATGGAACCAGGTCCGGCGTAAAATGCACAGACAGGATATTCCAACAGAATAATAATAAAGGCGGAACCAGGTCCGGTGTAAAACACACAGACGGGATGTTCCAATAGAATAATAATAAAGACGGAACCAGGTTCGGTGTAAAACACACAGACAGTATGTTCTAACAGAATAATAACAAAGACGAAATCAAGTCCGGTGTAAAACACATAGACAAGATGTTCCAACAGAATAATAATAAAGACGGAACCAGGTCCGGTGTAAAATACACAGACATGATGTTCCAACAGAATAATAGAAGAATGTCACCAAGTATAGGGTAGACCGCGTATACAGATTATTCCAACAGAATAATAAGAAATGGAATAACAACAGTTCTCTTCATGAATAAGAAAGAATAACACCCCTTACCGTTTTAAAGAATAACTGAAATAAGGAAGTAGTTAAGTAGTAGAATACTTTTCTTCTCTCTCTCTCTCTATAGTTTCTCTCTCTAGAGTTCAGTGAATTCGTAATAAATAATGAAGGAATGAGCTGCTATTTATAGAAAAATAGAATGCATAGTAACTAATCCATGAACGGTCCAGATTGATTACTTTAATCTGATGGTCCATATTTAAAGAAAAATCTTTTAAATAAAATATAATATATTCTATTTATAGAATAACTTTAATAAAGTATTCTGTTTTATATAAATAGATGTTTCTGTTTTATTACGTTAATAATACGAATAAAACAAAACTTCATTATCGCTAAATAATTCATATTATTAACTGACAATAATTGAATCAAACTGAGTGACTTCTCACATAAGCATTAATAATCAATACCGTGTGCTACTATGTAACCACACGTATTACTGTACTTTTACTACCGAGTAGTTCAACAGTATCAATGGTAAAACTTCCGCCGTTATTTTTAATAAAATATTTTTGTCGTTTTCTCAATCCGACAATAATTACGTTATGGGGTCCACCAATGATTGTGCCGTTGTACGAATATTCCCTGTTAAAACGAATATTCCCCGACAAATCGAATATTATATAACAACTTGCGTACTTTGCAAAATTTATAAATATTACCCACAACTATAACATTATATCAAATTAACTCCATAATATTCAAAAATGATATTTATAGAAAATTCATCTTTATTTATAAAAGTTGGGGTCTTACAAACTATATCACTATTTTTATATGCTTAAACGATCAACTCATAATTAAATTTAATTATAAATTAATTTATGAAATAAAAATTATAATTACTAAAAGTGATGTAATCAAATTAGAGAAGAATAGGATTCTAATTTCATTTAATGTTTCATCTAAACTGTAACCCTCATGTAATGTTTAAATATTTATCATGGAAAACTAGTTAAGAGCATAAAAGTGGACATAACTATTTTTCAATGAACTATAACCAATTCACATAACCTCCACATTTGATAGAAATCATGTAAGCATCACAATTACCAAATTCACTATATTTCTATTTGAGTTTAAAGCAAATATGATTTAAACGCAAGCTCTTTTAATGACTACACATGATGAAACGGTATTATGCCTATCCGGTTCATGAATCACAAAGCCTAATATCCATAAGCTGTATGAACATATGTCATTATGATCTAATCCATACAAGCGCAAAGTGTGAATGGTGATCACACATTCATTCATTAAGCTCAATCATAATGGGTAATCCAATGATAAATATACAATATTACAATTAGATATACCTATTTAAACTACGCATCAAAATCCATTATAATCCCATAATGGAGTTTTGTTCATTTCTGAACCTAAAGCCATTATGGGATTAAAGCAAATCATTAAAATAAAAATGCAAACAAAAAGTTATGAAGAAATGAGAGAATCAAATCTGGAATCCTGCTGCAAGTTCTGTTCCAGGCTTGTCTAATTCACCAACAATCTCTAAAAATAAAAAATAGATTTTATTTAGTAATCTAGATTAAGAGTAGAGCAAAATGTAATAATCAAATGCTCAAAATCCTCTCTCGAGTAGCTAACACCTAAGAACCCTAATGATAATGAAAACTGATAAAAATTGAACTCAAAACACATCTCTGGTGCCAACCATATCGTTTCAATTGAGCCAAATGCGCTCAAATTGAAATTATAAAAAGTCAGCAAAATTAACTGAAGAAGACTCGTGCGACCACACGACTTTATAGTGCAATTCGGGAGTGGGTGCGCTATGAGCATGTCTGCCGAGGTTTTGGCGAGGGCGCGCCATGTAAAGCTTGAATGGCAGCGCGGCCGCACTGCTGCTGCACTGTGTCTTCTGCTGCATTTTGTTGTTGTTATTTTTTGCTACTACTTCTCTTCTGCACTTCATTCCATCACTACTCCAGTTCTTCACCTGCTTATGCTCAGCTTGCTATGTTCTTGCTAGTTTAATGCCACCATGCCATGTGTCATTCCATGCCATTTCTTGCTTTTCCATGCTATTCCTTGCCATAGGGGTTACAGCTACAAATACTGTAAAATAAACATAAAATGTAAATAAAACATAATAAAAACTACTTGAGATGAGCATAATTCCAGTGAGTTAGCACCCAATAAGTAGGTATAAAACCTACTAATCATATACCGCCAAACTTGAACTATTGCTTCCCCTCAAGCAATGCATACAACAATAAACAATGTAGTGCAACTACATGTTATGCAAACTACACTGATGCAAATGAATCCCAAGTATTCCAGCCAAAATGAAATTCCAATCAAGTATGCCTCAGAGAATTATCCAGATTCAAGAATAAAATATCAAACTAAGCTATAGACATAACGTCATACAATCAAATAATCCATACTCACTATAAAGATGTTGTGTGTGTGTGTTGTGTTCATAAATAAACTTGATCAAGGCAAAGACTACACATGTTATACTGCTAAAGACAGAAAATTGAAGTCTAAGTTAAGAACCATGTATACTAATGCAACAAAAACTACTCCAACACATAAATACAAACTAAGGATCAACAATGGGTTTAATCTGCTTTATTTTTACTCACGAGGGTGATTTTTGCACGTTTCCGCAGTGTTAATTGCTATTTTTTATACAGCGGGGCATTTTATGCTCCATCTCGCCCCTTCACAAGATTAAATAATTCAACTCAGGAAGGTTCCATGATGAATTTTTCTTTTCTTTTAATTTTTTTTATATATAGCAAGCATACCCATGTGTTCCCAAAGTTTGATTATCAATGTTTTCATAGCCTAAATCCACTTGCTACACAATTCTATTGTTAAAAACAACAATTTCTACTAAGCAGGCAAAACATGTTATTCTTATACCAACAAGCATATATGAACAACTACGTGCTAACCGAAAGAATCTAAACAACAAGAATGGCTCACATCATGTTAAACATTATAACTAAGCTCATGTTATCTACTAAATTCAAAAATCCTTCAAAATTCTAATTCATCATTGGCTAGACTAAAATTCTATAAGACTAGATACTTGGGATATGCAACTAAACACATAACTAAAATATATAATAACCAATAAATGAAAAAAGTTTATGCAATTATTAACTAAGCACAAATTAAACTAAACATGCATAAATGACGCGAATTAAGTACATGCAACTACACTACTCTACTAAACACCCAATACCCCAAACTTAAAATATTCATTATCCCAATGAATGAAGGTAAAGGGTTTCAAGGAACTCCCCTAATTATCAAGTGTACCATCCTCATCGGGTGGTGAATTCGGCGGTGGAAATGGCGTGGTTATCCCGAATTGTGGCCACTCAAGCATTGCTCCTTACTGCGCAAAAGCCTCAGTTAAGGACCTCGTTAAACCATTGTCAAATGCTGAAAAATTGTTATACATTGCGTCGACCTTCCTCTCCAACCTTCGGAGACGCCGATCATTATGGATAGCAGTGGCTTGGGTTGACGTGCCTGCTTTAGTTACCTGCGTGGGCTGTGGTGAAGGCACCGATGATGCGGGTTGAAGGATAAAGCCTTTTCCCCTCGGGTGTGGCTTACGTCCCGCCCAATCCTCAAATTTGGCAATACTCGCATGGGTGATATCTTGGCTAGGGTATTGCATTTGTTCATTCCCCAAGTGACCCCTTATTATGCACACAGACTAGAAATAACGGACGCATGTGGGATACTTCCTGTAGTGCTTCCCTTCATATAACGTAACATATTCTGATGAATAAGGTGGCACACATCGATGTACTTGCCTGTGACTATTCCCCACAAAATAATTGCCCGTTCAGTTGTGATCTCATGTTGATGTGATGATGGCATGAGCTTTGCACAGATAAACAAGTTTCAAGCCTTAGCATAGCGATTGAGGGCTGAGGCTTAAAAGGTTCTAGGTCGATTCGTTCCTGGCCTATAATTCCACTGTGTCCCTGGTATGCACAAGTCAGTGATGACTATGTCCAAGTCAGTCTCGAAGCGTGCAGCCTTGACCCAATTAACATGTCCAGTTAGTGGTGTGTCGAGTATCCAAAAAATTGCTCTGATCGATTGTGGTCGATAGTCCACTTGAACTCCTCTGACCATAAATATCCCACTCATAGTGTCTTTGCCATTTGCATAAAACTCCCTAACAATTCCCATTGGTACAGGCATATGAGTAGCAGTCACTTCCACCCATCCTCTTTCACGTATCATATCCCATAACTGGCCATCTTGCTTCTGAGGCTTGAAACCTCGTTCCTTCACAAAGGTCTTTGCTACTATCCTGTAGTACTCTACCTGGGCATCAAGGCAGATAAACTTTGCATGGTCCACTACATTCTCACTCTGACTGGTGGAGGAAGACGATGATGATGGAGTAAAGGAACATGCTCTTTTTGGCCCCATTGCACTTGATGAAGAAGAAAACAATGGCGCCCCCAAAATAGGTATACATCACCCATTCTGAGTCGCCAAATACATGGCACATAAATCAAATACAAACTTCTTTTATATAATACGACAAAAGTGTAGCTTAGAGTTTTTACATGAATATTGTCTCATAGACAGTATTCAAACTCAAATGAAGTCCTCATTACATTTATTATCACACTATTTTATAGAATAGTGAGGACTACTAAAGCCACTTATCCTAGACCATCACTCCATTCCCCGACTCGTCCCAACTATATTCTCATTTCCTGAAGAGAACAATGAAAGAAAAATGTGAGCACAACTAGCCCAATAAGAAATATTTTGACTAAGATAATGCAAAATAAATTATCCTTAGCCTTCAACAGTATAACAACTGATAGAATACAATAGACAACATGTTTTAGATCAACAACTGCAACGAAACAAGTAATCCATTAGAAGAGTCAAGTAGAGTATGATATCTACTATCTTCTATGATTTAAAAAATTTATCATCAATTTTATCACTGAGACTCAGCTTAATAAATAAACCACATCATCGAATTGTCCCTACACTACGGGCCAAGGATATTCATGTAATCATCAATGGACATGATTATACCGAATAATCTCTGGTCATAATCATACCAACAATTGTCCATTAATGAACTACGGGCCAATGAGAACTTTTACCACATCATTTGTAACATTACGGTCATGATTATACCAAATAGTTCTCGGTCATAATCATACCATTCAGTAGTCCATCTATGCACGTAAGCCACAGATGACTTTCATCACAATATAAGTATGAGGATGATGACAATGATATAAGCATTAATCAAACGAAATCAAGGATAAATATTAAAGACTTTAAATTTATCCAGAGTTTAAAAAATATTCAAATTGCCAACATGATACTACTTTGTAGAGTAAAATTCAAGAATGATATTGTATCAAAAATGATTTGAACTGAAAAGAAATCAATTTTTGTCATGAATAGTGCCGAGTGAATAGTACCCGAGTGAATAGTACTTTGTGAATAGTACTCTGTGAATAGTACCTCATAAATAGTACTTTATGAATAGTAACTCATAAATAGTAACTCGTATTCGTAAATAGTACCGTATACGTAAATAGTGCCATATACGTGAATAGTATCCATGAATAGTACTCCGTGAATAGTACTCGTAAAAGGAAAATACAAAAGAAAACGATATTCCATGACGAGTACAAAAGAAATGATATCTCATACGAGTATAATAAAAAATACGAAACTGTAAATGAATTTTCACCCGCCATGCGGTAATCCACGTAGAAAGATCATTTACATAATTTAATAAAGATTGAATACGAAGGGTCATTCACCATACATGGGGTAGTCCACGTAGACAGGTTATGACAATAAAATAATATAGAATGGAATAATAGAAGAGTTTCACCATGCATGCGGTAGTCCGCGTAGACAGATTATTCCAACAGAATAATAAAGAATGGAATAACAGAAGAATTTCGCCATGCATACGGTAGTCCGCGTATACATGTTATTCCAACAGAATAATAAAAATGGAATAATAGAAGAATTTTACCATGCATACGGTAGTCCGTGTATACATGTTATTCCAACAGAATAATAAAGATTGGAATAACAGAAGAATTTTAGCATGCATACGGTGGACACGTAGACAGGTTATTCCAACAGAATAATAAAGAATGGAATAACAACCCTTGCGAGTATTGAAAGAAAATAACTCTCTTCATGAATACGAAAGAAATAATACCCTTTAATAATATTAAATGAAAATAATATTCATACGACTACAAAAAATAATTTCTCTTCAGAATATGAAATAAATAATACCCCTTACCTCAGAAGAAGGCTAGACACTAGAATAGTGAAGTAGCAGACTTCTCTTCTTCTTTCTCTCTATAGCTTCTCTCTCTATAGCTTCTCTCTCTATAATTGCTCTTGTGAGTCTTAGTGAATTGGTGATAATGAAAGAAGAATAAACCTCTATTTATAGAAAAATATAGTTTCGATAATTGCACGTTTTGGGGCTCAAAATATTACAGTATAATACCTTCATCTTTTCCTTCATTTTTAATTTAGTCCTGCAAGTATTATCCAACTTGCACCACCTCCCCTAATAGTACATGCATGTGAATCAATAGTACACACATGTGAACAAATAGTTATAAGCATATGAATTAATAGCAATTAATTGCTCATTTATCCGATTGATTACCCGATTGGTCAATATAACCTCCAGACATCAATTATTATTGAAATAGATGTCGACACTAACACTAATAATCCCAACACAATAAAAATATCAATTTTATATTTAATCAACACGAACTTATTCATCATTAATATTATAACTCACAATATTTAATAACCAGATCATTCCCAGGAAAGATGGGGCTTTCCAATAAGGATTTCTCCCTATTGGCGCGCAATTAGTTGACCAAACCTCTCCTTGACAGAACTTTCTAGACATTATCAATATTACAAATAATAATATTAATAATTTTGTCGTCTCAATTATTGATTTAATAATATAAAATATTATGCAAATGATACTGTGACAATAATTGAATCAATAATATGAGAGATATTATGCAGTAATTATTATAGTAATAATTGAGTATAACTGAGTGACTTCTCACGTAAGCATTAATAATCAATACCGTGTGTTACTATGCAATCACGCATATTACTGTACTTTTACTACCTGGTAGTTCAATAGTTTAATTGTAAAACTTTTGCCGTTAATTTTATAAAAAGATAATTCTGTCGTTTTCTAACTACAACAATACTTTCGATGTGGGGTCCACCAATGATTGCGCCGTCGTACAAATATTTCCTGTTCAAACGAATATTTTCCGACCAATCGAATATTATATAACTACTTGCTTACTTTGCAAAATTTATAAATATTACCCACTATTATAACATAATATCAAATCCACACCATAATATTCAAAAATATATTTCGAGAAAAATTAATCTTTATTCATAAAAGTTGGGGTCCTACAACCTCCCCTTCTTATGAAATTTCGTCCTCGAAATTAGGGTGCATACCTGGGATGTCAAAGAGATGATGATACTTCGTCAGATTCTAACTCTTAAGGTATAACCTTTGAGTGTCGAATATGATCCTTCTTATCTTAGATTTTAACACGTATCTCCTCATACGTTAAATCTTCTGCTATTTCGCCTAGTTCAAATTCAACAATGTGGTTCGGGTCGTCCACATATTTACGTAACTTCAATACGTGAAAAACGTTATGAACACGCAACATACTTGGTGGTAAAACGAGTCTATAGGCCACAGTTCCTACTCGATCGAGAATTTCGAATAGCCCAATTAAATCGAGGGTTTAGATTTTCTCTCTTCATCGACTCCTGCTTCTAGAATAACACCCTCTTGAACCTTCTTCTTCGTATTTATCAGCTCCGGGTCTGTAGCTTGGGTGACCTTTAACTTTATCGATTAAATTCGATTCTACTCGTATATTTGATATCACCACGTGGGTCCCTAGAGTCTTTAACTCTATCTTCATCATTTGTAAGTTATACGAAATGGTTCTTTGTGTTAACAACGTCGCACTCGTAAACGCATACGATCTTCTACTCAACGCGTCAGTTACCACGTTCGCTTTTTTCACGATGGTATTGAATGGTATTATCGTAATCTTCAACAGTTCGAGCCAATGTCTTTGGCACATAATACATTCATTTTGGGTGAAGAAAATATTTAAGGGTTTAAGAAATGGGTTTTGTACTGGGGTCAATACAAAATTCGATTTCACGCTCTAGGGGTAGGCTAAAAAGTCTTCAGGAATACGTCATGAAATTTATTAACAATAGAAATATCATTTAAAACTGTGACTCTCATCCCAAGACTTAGATAGCACGTCACATTGATACCTATAAACTTGTCATCGTCATTCACGGCGTCGCCTACGGAAAGTCTGCCTTCGGTGCATTCCACATAAGGAAGTCACTAGCGAAAGGCTCGGGGCTCTTTACTTATGGCTTTATATGACAATAATTAACTTTAGTGGTTTGGTTGCTTAGATTCGCATAATAGGTTGATTAGGAATATGAAAGCTAACAACCTTACGAAAATAATCAATTTTTGCATGATGAATAGTTAACCAGTCGATTCCTAAAATCACATCAAATGCAAGTATTTTCAAAGAGATAAGATCGACAGGTAACGTGAGGGTGCCGATTTGAATCAAACAAGATTTATAAATAGTGGGTATAACGAAGGTTTCTCCTAACAGAGTTTCAACCGATAAGTCGAAGTCTAATTTCTCCATAGTCAAATTTAAACGTTGAGCGCAAGTAGGAGAAATAAAAGAGTGGGTAGAACCGGTATCTAATAAGGTATATACTTCGCAAGAATTTATACTTAACTAACCCGTGCTAACTTCGTTCGGGTTACTCGCTTTTTGAAAAGTCACAAAAAATACTCTTCCTGAAACCACCGACTTTGTTTTGTCCGTATCCGCCTTTGGTGCCACCGTCCCAGCTGGACTTGATTTCGCTACAGGACAAAATCGAGCTATGTGACTGTCTTTTCCACAACTAAAACATACCTTCGAAGGCTGTGAATAGTTTGGACTTATGTGTCCCACCTCTCCGCATCTATAGCATCTAGCTGGCGGTAGTTCTCCTCCCCTAAAGTTTGTTGTTGGTGTTGGTGTTGGTGTTGCAGCCGACGTCTTCCCATCATCGTTAAATCTTCTCTTCTTGAATTTTCCACTTGAATCATTTCTTCTATTATCTTGGCCATGATTACCACCGAAGTGGTTACCATTTCTGCCATGATAATTTCCTCCACGATGGTTATCATTGTTCCGATGGCCGTTGCCACCGGTATGATTTTTATTGTGTTGTTGGTCATTGCCTTTTGGTTATGCTGACTCATTATCGCGGTCCACTAACTGAGCCCTATTCACAACATCTAAATATAAACAAAGTTTGTGAGAAATAAGGTATTGACGTATTTCAGGTTTCAAACCTCTTAGAAACATTCGCGTCATTCGCTCCTCATTAACGACCAAATGGGATGCGAACCCGGACAACTCGACAAACTTAACCTCGTACTATGACACGGTCATATTGTTTTACTCCAGCTTGATAAACTCCACCTCCTTCATGTGACGAATACTTTCAGGAAAGTACTTGTCGTTGAACAATTCTTGGAACTTCTCCCAAGACATCTTGAGTGCGGCAGGCTGGGTACGTTTTACAGATTCCCACTAGTAATCTGCCTCTTCACACAATATTAAGGTGGCAAAGGGAACCTTTTGCTCCTCGGAGCATCCTAAGACATCAAATATCTTGGTGATCTGATTTATCCACGTCTCCGCCTTAAGTGGTTCTGGCTTTCCCAAAAACTCCGGTGGTGCCAGCTCCTTGAACTTCTTAGCAGTGACCAGCCATGAGTTGCCATTTGCTCCACCTACATTATGAACAGGAGTCTCTCTCGTTTGGTATTGCATGAATTATAAAAAGTTCCTAAACATACCATCGTTCTACATTTGGTTGGTGTTGTTGTTTACACGAGGATTATTTCCTTCCTGATGCACATTATCCTGGTTATTGATCGTCGGTAACTCAACGGTCTCATGTGCTTCATTGCTTATCTCAACATTTTCAGATGCCATTCTCAAACACTGTCACAAAACAAGGGTTAATTGACATGTCACATATTATCCCTATACTTTAACCGACCAATTAAATACCAAATAAACTTAGGTAGGTCATACTAGCGAAGAAATTCTCCGTCTCTCCCCTCCTAGTTTTTGTCTCACATCTTAGCCAGGGATCATATCCTTAAGCTCTGATACCAATTGTGATGCCCCCAAAATAGGTATACATCACCCATTCTGAGTCGCCAAATACATGGTACATAAATCAAATACAAACTTCTTTTATACAATACGACAAAAGCGTAGCTTAGAGTTTTTACATGAATATTGTCTCATAGACAGTATTCAAACTCAAATGAAGTCCTCATTACATTTATTATCACACTATTTCATAGAATAGTGAGGACTACTAAAGCCACTTATCCTGGACCATCACTCCATTTTCCGACTCATCCCAGCTATATTCTCATTTCCTGAAGAGAACAATGAAAGAAAAGGGTGAGCTCAACTAGCCCAGTAAGAAATATTATGACTAAGATAATGCAAAATAAATTATCCTTAGCTTTTGTAACATTTCAAAATTTTAGAATTTTAAATGTAATTTATAAATATTTATTAATTTATATAAATATTTATTGGATGTGTTATTGATTAATACATATTTGTATTTGTTTAATTTGATTTAAGTTGGGGATGTGTTATTGATTAATACATATTTGTATTTGTTTAATTTGATTTAAGTTGGTTAATTATTTGTTAAATAATTAATTAATAAGTTAAGGAAATTATTATTATAGTGATATTTTAATTTGATGGATAATTAGTGGTATTGAGTTATGTTATTAAATAATTTAATTAATAAATTCTTATTTGAATTAATTAATTAAGTATGAAAACTTAATTAATTAGAAGTGTGACAAATAACTATATTATAAGTGGTTATTAAAATAAATTAAAGTAGTTTTAATTTATTTTGCCAAACAAGGCTTAAATATATTAAGTCTTTAATTTTAAAGAGTTTTTGCCAAATGGAGCCTATGGCTTTTGGTTTTTTTTTTAAATTTAATTTATTAATAATATAAATTAAATTAAAATTAAACAAAATATAAATAAAATATATATTAATTTAGTAACTGATAAATTGAATAGGGGTATTGAATAGGCGTCGGTTTTGTTTTAAACGGGCGTGCGTTGGTTTTATTTTGTTTTTACGTAAAGAGTATTTGGGTTTTGGCTCAAGAGAAAAGAAAAGGAAGATTGCAGAAATTGAGAAAGAATAGAGTAAATTGAGAGGAAAAGGTGTTTGAAGTTGCAAGGTTGTCTGTGACTAGTATGGGTTAACAAGAATTTCTTAACAACAAAAGGTATGTCTATGACCTTAATACTAGATACACATATAATTTATGTCTCTGTGTATTTCTTTTTCACTGAGTAGAAGGTTTTTACAAAATTCTTGTAAAACTATGTTTTTATAATTGTTATAGTGGCATATATAAATATGTGATTAAGATTTCATGTTAATTACGTGTTAAAGAAAAAGGAAGTGGAATTATAGTGAACATATATGTATAAACGTGGTTTGCAGAGTACCAAATATTATACTTGTATTTTATGATAATCATGAAATTGAACTGTGATTATATGAATTGGGTAAGAATTTAATAGAATATAATTAGAATAAATCAAATTATTTTATAACTATGATTACAGTGCTCACTGTGTCAAGAATATCATCAATGGAGTTTTTGTTTTAAAAAAAAAATAGCGTTTTCAAAGAATTAGTTTATGATATTGTTGATTAGTGGTGGGTAATTGGGATATAGATGATTGTTAGCATTTATGTATAAATTACATCAATTATACGTATATAATTAGTTGCTAGAATTTCTTAAACAGACCAAAAATGGTCTTCGTGCTTGGTTCTGTTAGTTTTTGGCGCCCCAGCGCTAAAACTGGAGCCCCAGCGCCAAAATTCGCGCCCCGGCGTCAAAGTTCGCGCCCTGGCGCCACTGGCTAGCTTAGGACTCGCACCCCAGCACTAGAACTCGCGCCCCGGCGCTGGTACTCGCGCCCCGGCGCCACTATCCGCGCCCCAGCGCCAGATTTGTGGTCTGATTTGGACAGTTTTGACCTCCTGTAGTAAAATAGCCATAACTTCCTCATACGAACTCCGATTGAGGTGATTCAGGATGATCCGGAAAGAGGACGAGTAGACCTACAAGTTTAAGTTGAAAGATTACTTATAACTATGGACATATGCATAGCGTTTAAATGTTTGTGCAAAATACATCGTACGAAGGGCTTAACACCCTAAGTACGGGGGTCCTTATAGTCTTATGACTGTTAAAGTTGAAGTTGAAAGATTACTTGCAACTGTGGACATAGTTCGTGATTTTGTGACCCTCAGCATGATTTGGAATCTTTTAAAATTCCTGAGTTATTCAAACTACTTCCCAATTATTGAACAATTGTGGAAGATTCTTGTTATTCTGCAAGATGGAAGTGAAAAAGGAAAATATTCCTTAGAAAGAAGTAAGTCGTAGAATGCAACATTGAATGATGAATGTGTTGATTAAGTGAGAAAAGAGATTTTGAAATGAGAAGGGGATGAGTTATCAAAGAAATTTGTGAAACTTTTAATAGAAAGGTTAATAATTATAGAATGATCTTTGTGGAAGAAGTGGTTATAGAACCTAAGGAATGAATATAGTATTAACGTAAAATCTACTTTGATAGATGGAATGAATAAATATTAATTGATAAAATTTCGAGGACGAAATTCTTAGAAGAATGGGTGAATGTAATATCCCGAGTGTTTATGATAGCGATTTCCGAGTGTTTTTGATAACGATCCTTAGAAAAGGAAATGAATGGGCTAAAAGATATATAATACTCAAAATATAATTGAGTTCAAGTGAAGGTTATGAAATGAAACCTAAAATTTGTTAAGATAATGAATGTAGTAGGAAATATAAAATCTATATTTAGATAAAATAATGAAAGAATACTCTGAGTTATTTGTTTAATTTATGTCTTCGATTCTGGGGACAGAATCTTTGTAATTGTAACGAATGAGTGGTTTGAATTGTGATTCTGGGGACAGAATCCTTGTAAGAGGGGAATGATGTAACATTTCAAAATTTTAGAATTTTAAATGTAATTTATAAATATTTATTAATTTATATAAATATTTATTGGATGTGTTATTGATTAATACATATTTGTATTTGTTTAATTTGATTTAAGTTGGGGATGTGTTATTGATTAATACATATTTGTATTTGTTTAATTTGATTTAAGTTGGTTAATTATTTGTTAAATAATTAATTAATAAGTTAAGGAAATTATTATTATAGTGATATTTTAATTTGATGGATAATTAGTGGTATTGAGTTATGTGATTAAATAATTTAATTAATAAATTCTTATTTGAATTAATTAATTAAGTATGAAAACTTAATTAATTAGAAGTGTGACAAATAACTATATTATAAGTGGTTATTAAAATAAATTAAAGTAGTTTTAAATTATTTTGCCAAACAAGGCTTAAATATATTAAGTCTTTAATTTTAAAGAGTTTTTGCCAAATGGAGCCTATGGCTTTTGGTTTTTTTTTAAATTTAATTTATTAATAATATAAATTAAATTAAAATTAAACAAAATATAAATAAAATATATATTAATTTGGTAACTGATAATTTGAATAGGGCTATTGAATAGGCGTCGGTTTTGTTTTAAACGGGCGTGCGTTGGTTTTATTTTGTTTTTACGTAAAGAGTATTTGGGTTTTGGCTCAAGAGAAAAGAAAAGGAAGATTGCAGAAATTGAGAAAGAATAGAGTAAATTGAGAGAAAAAGGTGTTTGAAGTTGCAAGGTTATCTGTGACTAGTATGGGTTAACAAGAATTTCTTAACAACAAAAGGTATGTCTATGACCTTAATACTAGATACACATATAATTTATATGTCTCTGTGTATTTCTTTTTCACTGAGTAGAAGGTTTTTACAAAATTCTTGTAAAACTATGTTTTTATAATTGTTATAGTGGCATATATAAATATGTGATTAAGATTTCATGTTAATTACGTGTTAAAGAAAAAGGAAGTGGAATTACAGTGAACATATATGTATAAACGTGGTTTGCAGAGTACCAAATATTATACTTGTATTTTATGATAATCATGAAATTGAACTGTGATTATATGAATTGGGTAAGAATTTAATAGAATATAATTAGAATAAATCATATTATTTTATAACTATGATTACAGTGCTCACTGTGTCAAGAATATCATCAATGGAGTTTTTGTTTTAAAAAAAAAATAGCGTTTTCAAAGAATTAGTTTATGATATTGTTGATTAGTGGTGGGTAATTGGGATATAGATGATTGTTAGCATTTATGTATAAATTACATCAATTATACGTATATAATTAGTAGCTAGAATTTCTTAAACAGACCATAAATGGTCTTCGTGCTTGGTTCTGTTAGTTTTTGGCGCCCCAGCGCCAAAACTGGAGCCCCAGCGCCAAAATTCGCGCCCCGGCGTCAAAGTTCGCGCCCTGGCGCCACTGGCTAGCTTAGGACTCACGCCCCAGCACTAGAACTCGCGCCCCGGCGCTGGTACTCGCGCCCCGGCGCCACTATCCGCGCCCCAGCGCCGGATTTGTGGTCTGATTTGGACAGTTTTGACCTCCTGTAATAAAATAGCCACAACTTCCTCATACGAACTCCGATTGAGGTGATTCAAGATGATCCGGAAAGAGGACGAGTAGACCTACAACTTTCGTTCTTTAAGTTTTTCAATTTGAGGTCATTAAGATGGGTAACAATGGTCATATTTAGGACTATTGTGTTTTCGGAGGCAATCGGAGGGTGTCGGGCATGCACATATGCATGTGTAGTGCTCTTGACCATAAAAGATGATGTCCTAAGTTATAAAACATGAATATTAGTAATTATAATGATGCTTAACATTAATACATGATGTATTAGATGAGTTATAGAAGCATAGTAAGCTTACACAAGAGAGGCAAATCGGGCGTGTGACGAATGAACGTCGAAATGCCGTGCCAAGTGTTAATGAACTTAAAAAGTGTTTCAATTCAATTGAAATGGATATTATAAGATATGGAATGGGTTTAATATAAAACCAATAAGTAGTCCTAGCAAGACTTAAGCACTTGAATGAACTGCGAATATGAAATACAGTGAGATATAAGTTGAAAGTTAACACAATATAATTGAACATTGTGTGCTAATTAATAGGAAAGATTTTGAGATGTGGAGTAGAGTTTACATTACAATTACTATGTGTTGTTATGTGACTAATATTTGATGTGTATGATTATATAATTGCGTAGGGCACGTGAAGTGCAGATAGCTGTAAGCTGTTAAACTGTTATTGGTAAACAACGATCAAGGCAAGTCTTTCGGTTCCTATTTTCTACGTGGACTCATGAACTGTTTTAAATTGCATGATATGTTAAGCATGTTGAATCATGAAATGTTAAAGTCAATATATGACTACATTGTTTTGGCTACGTAATGATGATTGAGTAAGGAACTCAATCTTTATATTTGTTATGTGAATTAAAAGCATGTATGCCATGTTACTTTAATGAGATGTATATCGAGCATGTTATTATGTGTTATGTGATGCATGAAAACTGTTAGACTTTGCTGGGCTGTTGAGCTCACTCTTGCAAATAACCACTTTTGCAGGTCAAGATTTTTAAGGTAAAGATATGTGCTAAGTGAGTTATAGAGATCTATATTCACGAAGATTACTTATGTTTTATGAGAAATGTATTTCATATTTTGAACGTAACATGTTGAATTGTAAGTTGAGCTATCCAATGTATATGGATATTTAGTTATGATGTAAGACTTTGTATAGTCATTTTGTTGTAACGATTCATGATATAAGATTGAATCAAAGAGATGTAATGTAAAGGTTGCGATTCAGGGCAAGAAAGAAGGAAATGTATAAAAGTTTTAACTATTCCTCAATTTTAGTATTTTTTTTAATATCGAATAATGATGTAAAATTTGAGATTTAATGTATGGTTAACGACCGAAGTCGGGATTTAAATTGTATAGATTTTGGGGTCGTTACAATTGGTATCAGAGCTGTAGGTTATAAACCTTAGGTAGGAGTACCGTAGGCTATAACCTTAGAGAAGAGAGGTGAAGATAATGAACGAATAAGCTCAAATAGAGTTTGAACAATAAGGGATTAAAACTTGCGTGAAAGGATTCAAAGAAGAATCTCGCAGAGTTATCAGGAATATGAATGTGGGGTTACCCAACTCCAATAATAAGGATGTAAGGTGATAATAAATAGACAATGTCTATAAAAAGATAATGATAAAGAAGTTATGAATAGAGAGTTATGTCTAAGTGGGGTACAATTGTACTCTTTAATAGTTGATGTATGGTATCTGGGCTAAACGATTCCTTCATGGAGCGGAGGTATATACGAACTAGCAACTCGGAACCTAGTTTGTTGGTTGTTTGTGGGAAACCACTCAGCGTACCATATTGAAACTGTTAGAGACTCGATGTGTACCAAGTGTGTAACTCGAATGAAATTTTGAGCGATGTAAATGAAGTTGGAAAGTTAGAAATTCTTAAAAGAAGAATTGTTATATAAACAAGAAGATTCAAAGAAGAATCTTGAAGAGATATAAAGATAAGAAATGGGAGTTTACTAACTCCAATAGCCAAGATAACGAATAATGTCGTAAATGATGAAAAAGAGAAAGAATGAGGATCGTAAAACAAAACGATCACGAGTTAACAAAAGAATTTTAAGAGAGATGATTATAGAATAAGGTCACGACGTGATCTGTTTTTAAGTTATAAAAGAAAGATGGTCTGTAATGTTTGAATGATTATAGCTTAATGCTATGAAGATGGTGTACTATGAAATAGTACGAGATAACTCATGAGGAGTTATAGATGATGTGATACGAGAAATTCGTATCGAGCAAAGAGCAAGTTAAGAGCAAGATAGAGTTAGGTGGAATTTCAATTAAGGACTTCTGTGATGGCTGAGTTGTACAAATCTTTGTATGGGCGAGGGTTTTGTGCTTGCACTAAGTTTATCACATTGATAATCATTGGAATGTTTGTGTCGCGCTATTTGCTATATGCCTGTTGAGAAGATGATTCTTTTCTCATGTGTATAACAGATAGGTAGAGTATAGTTAGAGAATATTATAAGGTTAAGTGCGAGTTCTTAAAACTCATATTTATGGTAGGTTCGTGACTCATAATTTTATGGTATGTTTTTGAACCCCTCAGCGAATGGACGCCTATGGTCTGACTAGGAAAAGTTCTTAAACTCATATGATTGTGGCAAGTTCTTGAACTCATAACGTGTGGTAAGTTTGATGAACTAGGGTATAATTAAGTGTGAATGGAGTATTGAGGATGATAGGAATAGATAGACCTATTAAGCAATGGATCTTTATTGGAAAGTGGAGTTGATGGTGGAAGCATGTGTATTCTAAATCTACTAGCTATGCTAGACTTTCGAAATTTATTGACTTCGTGCTGATGTTTACACTTTTATTTTCTTGAAAAATATTGGATCAAATGATGGAACCAATGAGTTTTAACAACAATACTGTTATTCGTATGTCTGTGCTAATTACTTCGGCTAGACAAAAATGATTTGCAATATATCAAAATGTATTTTATATCATTAATGCATCATGTAACCTGGTGCAAAGATGATAAAAATGATGGAGTCATCAATGCAGTATTACCTAGTGTTGGATGTGATTTAAGGATCGTCAGCCCACTATGGTATGATGTAGTATGATAAAGTCACCAAATGACGGAATCCTCAACGGACTGTAAATACAGTGCGGTATCATGACGTCATAAAAAGATTTTTGAGATTTCTTTAATATATGAGAATACATATGTATGAATGTATGTATATGTATATTTCGGTTAATGTCCGAGTTATTGTAGAGGTCTATGCTATTTGATTCAGCTAGACAAATATTGAAAGATGTTCATGAAATTCAAGAGTTTCTTGAGAAGTTATGCCAAACCAAATTGTTTTGGTGCGGATTCAGATGTTGAAAAGCTGAGATGAACAACCCTTTTATAGGGGATTACGCCTCAGCTTTTTGTCCATGGCCCGCAAGAGGCGCTCGTCCGGCTCGCCGGTCCAACAATCCGATGGGCCAGCAGCCTCCGCTCGCTGCGGACGACTCACAAACGCAACCACTATTGTAATCAAAAATCTGGAGCCCGGCGATTCCGCCCACACGGCCCCACTGGAAGAGCACCAAGCAGAACCTCCCCTCTTGCACGTGGAAGTAAAAGAGAACGTACACAACTTTCTTAGGGCACATTGGAGGCGTTGAGATGTTTCTGTACAATACATTGTACGAAGGGCTGATCACCCTAAGTACGAGGAGTCCCTATAGTCTTATGACTGTTAAAGTTTAAGTTGAAAGATTACTTATAACTATGGACATATGCATAGCGTTTAAATGTTTGTGCACAATACATCGTACGAAGGGCTTAACACCCTAAGTACGGGGGTCCTTATAGTCTTATGACTGTTAAAGTTGAAGTTGAAAGATTACTTGCAACTGTGGACAGAGTTCGTGATTTTGTGACCCTCAGCATGATTTGGAATCTTTTAAAATTCCTGAGTTATTCAAACTACTTCCCAATTATTGAACAATTGTGGAAGATTCTTGTTATTCTGCAAGATGGAAGTGAAAAAGGAAAATATTCCTTAGAAAGAAGTAAGTCGTAGAATGCAACATTGAATGATGAATGTGTTGATTAAGTGAGAAAAGAGATTTTGAAATGAGAAGGAGTTATCAAAGAAATTTGTGAAACTTTTAATAGAAATGTTAATAATTGTAGAATGATCTTTGTGGAAGAAGTGGTTATAGAACCTAAGGAATGAATATAGTATTAACGTAAAATCTACTTTGATAGATGGAATGAATAAATATTAATTGATAAAATTTCGAGGACGAAATTCTTAGAAGAATGGGTGAATGTAATATCCCGAGTGTTTATGATAGCGATTTCCGAGTGTTTTTGATAACGATCCTTAGAAAAGGAAATGAATGGGCTAAAAGATATATAATACTCAAAATATAATTGAGTTCAAGTGAAGGTTATGAAATGAAACCTAAAATTTGTTAAGGTAATGAATGTAGTAGGAAATATAAAATCTATATTTAGATAAAATAATGAAAGAATACTCTGAGTTATTTGTTTAATTTATGTCTTCGATTCTGGGGACAGAATCTTTGTAATTGTAACGAATGAGTGGTTTGAATTGTGATTCTGGGGACAGAATCCTTGTAAGAGGGGAATGATGTAACATTTCAAAATTTTAGAATTTTAAATGTAATTTATAAATATTTATTAATTTATATAAATATTTATTGGATGCGTTATTGATTAATACATATTTGTATTTGTTTAATTTGATTTAAGTTGGGGATGTGTTATTGATTAATACATATTTGTATTTGTTTAATTTGATTTAAGTTGGTTAATTATTTGTTAAATAATTAATTAATAAGTTAAGGAAATTATTATTATAGTGATATTTTAATTTGATGGATAATTAGTGGTATTGAGTTATGTGATTAAATAATTTAATTAATAAATTCTTATTTGAATTAATTAATTAAGTATGAAAACTTAATTAATTAGAAGTGTGACAAATAACTATATTATAAGTGGTTATTAAAATAAATTAAAGTAGTTTTAAATTATTTTGCCAAACAAGGCTTAAATATATTAAGTCTTTAATTTTAAAGAGTTTTTGCCAAATGGAGCCTATGGCTTTTGGTTTTTTTTTTAAATTTAATTTATTAATAATATAAATTAAATTAAAATTAAACAAAATATAAATAAAATATATATTAATTTGGTAACTGATAAATTGAATAGGGGTATTGAATAGGCGTCGGTTTTGTTTTAAACGGGCGTGCGTTGGTTTTATTTTGTTTTTACGTAAAGAGTATTTGGGTTTTGGCTCAAGAGAAAAGAAAAGGAAGATTGCAGAAATTGAGAAAGAATAGAGTAAATTGAGAGAAAAAGGTGTTTGAAGTTGCAAGGTTGTCTGTGACTAGTATGGGTTAACAAGAATTTCTTAACAACAAAAGGTATGTCTATGACCTTAATACTAGATACACATATAATTTATATGTCTCTGTGTATTTCTTTTTCACTGAGTAGAAGGTTTTTACAAAATTCTTGTAAAACTATGTTTTTATAATTGTTATAGTGGCATATATAAATATGTGATTAAGATTTCATGTTAATTACGTGTTAAAGAAAAAGGAAGTGGAATTACAGTGAACATATATGTATAAACGTGGTTTGCAGAGTACCAAATATTATACTTGTATTTTATGATAATCATGAAATTGAACTGTGATTATATGAATTGGGTAAGAATTTAATAGAATATAATTAGAATAAATCATATTATTTTATAACTATGATTACAGTGCTCACTGTGTCAAGAATATCATCAATGGAGTTTTTGTTTTAAAAAAAAATAGCGTTTTCAAAGAATTAGTTTATGATATTGTTGATTAGTGGTGGGTAATTGGGATATAGATGATTGTTAGCATTTATGTATAAATTACATCAATTATACGTATATAATTAGTAGCTAGAATTTCTTAAACAGACCAAAAATGGTCTTCGTGCTTGGTTCTGTTAGTTTTTGGCGCCCCAGCGCCAAAACTGGAGCCCCAGCGCCAAAATTCGCGCCCCGGCGTCAAAGTTCGCGCCCTGGCGCCACTGGCTAGCTTAGGACTCACGCCCCAGCACTAGAACTCGCGCCCCGGCGCTGGTACTCGCGCCCCGGCGCCACTATCCGCGCCCCAGCGCCGGATTTGTGGTCTGATTTGGACAGTTTTGACCTCCTGTAATAAAATAGCCACAACTTCCTCATACGAACTCCGATTGAGGTGATTCAAGATGATCCGGAAAGAGGACGAGTAGACCTACAACTTTCGTTCTTTAAGTTTTTCAATTTGAGGTCATTAAGATGGGTAACAATGGTCATATTTAGGACTATTGTGTTTTCGGAGGCAATCGGAGGGTGTCGGGCATGCACATATGCATGTGTAGTGCTCTTGACCATAAAAGATGATGTCCTAAGTTATAAAACATGAATATTAGTAATTATAATGATGCTTAACATTAATACATGATGTATTAGATGAGTTATAGAAGCATAGTAAGCTTACACAAGAGAGGCAAATCGGGCGTGTGACGAATGAACGTCGAAATGCCGTGCCAAGTGTTAATGAACTTAAAAAGTGTTTCAATTCAATTGAAATGGATATTATAAGATATGGAATGTGTTTAATATAAAACCAATAAGTAGTCCTAGCAAGACTTAAGCACTTGAATGAACTGCGAATATGAAATACAGTGAGATATAAGTTGAAAGTTAACACAATATAATTGAACATTGTGTGCTAATTAATAGGAAAGATTTTGAGATGTGGAGTAGAGTTTACATTACAATTACTATGTGTTGTTATGTGACTAATATTTGATGTGTATGATTATATAATTGCGTAGGGCACGTGAAGTGCAGATAGCTGTAAGCTGTTAAACTGTTATTGGTAAACAACGATCAAGGCAAGTCTTTCGGTTCCTATTTTCTACGTGGACTTGATGAACTGTTTTAAATTGCATGATATGTTAAGCATGTTGAATCATGAAATGTTAAAGTCAATATATGACTACATTGTTTTGGCTATGTAATGATGATTGAGTAAGGAACTCAATCTTTATATTTGTTATGTGAATTAAAAGCATGTATGCCATGTTACTTTAATGAGATGTATATCGAGCATGTTATTATGTGTTATGTGATGCATGAAAACTGTTAGACTTTGCTGGGCTGTTGAGCTCACTCTTGCAAATAACCACTTTTGCAGGTCAAGATTTTTAAGGTAAAGATATGTGCTAAGTGAGTTATAGAGATCTATATTCACGAAGATTACTTATGTTTTATGAGAAATGTATTTCATATTTTGAACGTAACATGTTGAATTGTAAGTTGAGCTATCCAATGTATATGGATATTTAGTTATGATGTAAGACTTTGTATAGTCATTTTGTTGTAACGATTCATGATATAAGATTGAATCAAAGAGATGTAATGTAAAGGTTGCGATTCAGGGCAAGAAAGAAGGAAATGTATAAAAGTTTTAACTATTCCTCAATTTTAGTATTTTTTTTAATATCGAATAATGATGTAAAATTTGAGATTTAATGTATGGTTAACGACCGAAGTCGGGATTTAAATTGTATAGATTTTGGGGTCGTTACAATTGGTATCAGAGCTGTAGGTTATAAACCTTAGGTAGGAGTACCGTAGGCTATAACCTTAGAGAAGAGAGGTGAAGATAATGAACGAATAAGCTCAAATAGAGTTTGAACAATAAGGGATTAAAACTTGCGTGAAAGGATTCAAAGAAGAATCTCGCAGAGTTATCAGGAATATGAATGTGGGGTTACCCAACTCCAATAATAAGGATGTAAGGTGATAATAAATAGACAATGTCTATAAAAAGATAATGATAAAGAAGTTATGAATAGAGAGTTATGTCTAAGTGGGGTACAATTGTACTCTTTAATAGTTGATGTATGGTATCTGGGCTAAACGATTCCTTCATGGAGCGGAGGTATATACGAACTAGCAACTCGGAACCTAGTTTGTTGGTTGTTTGTGGGAAACCACTCAGCGTACCATATTGAAACTGTTAGAGACTCGATGTGTACCAAGTGTGTAACTCGAATGAAATTTTGAGCGATGTAAATGAAGTTGGAAAGTTAGAAATTCTTAAAAGAAGAATTGTTATATAAACAAGAAGATTCAAAGAAGAATCTTGAAGAGATATAAAGATAAGAAATGGGAGTTTACTAACTCCAATAGCCAAGATAACGAATAATGTCGTAAATGATGAAAAAGAGAAAGAATGAGGATCGTAAAACAAAACGATCACGAGTTAACAAAAGAATTTTAAGAGAGATGATTATAGAATAAGGTCACGACGTGATCTGTTTTTAAGTTATAAAAGAAAGATGGTCTGTAATGTTTGAATGATTATAGCTTAATGCTATGAAGATGGTGTACTATGAAATAGTACGAGATAACTCATGAGGAGTTATAGATGATGTGATACGAGAAATTCGTATCGAGCAAAGAGCAAGTTAAGAGCAAGATAGAGTTAGGTGGAATTTCAATTAAGGACTTCTGTGATGGCTGAGTTGTACAAATCTTTGTATGGGCGAGGGTTTTGTGCTTGCACTAAGTTTATCACATTGATAATCATTGGAATGTTTGTGTCGCGCTATTTGCTATATGCCTGTTGAGAAGATGATTCTTTTCTCATGTGTATAACAGATAGGTAGAGTATAGTTAGAGAATATTATAAGGTTAAGTGCGAGTTCTTAAAACTCATACTTATGGTAGGTTCGTGACTCATAATTTTATGGTATGTTTTTGAACCCCTCAGCGAATGGACGCCTATGGTCTGACTAGGAAAAGTTCTTAAACTCATATGATTGTGGCAAGTTCTTGAACTCATAACGTGTGGTAAGTTTGATAAACTAGGGTATAATTAAGTGTGAATGGAGTATTGAGGATGATAGGAATAGATAGACCTATTAAGCAATGGATCTTTATTGGAAAGTGGAGTTGATGGTGGAAGCATGTGTATTCTAAATCTACTAGCTATGCTAGACTTTCGAAATTTATTGACTTCGTGCTGATGTTTACACTTTTATTTTCTTGAAAAATATTGGATCAAATGATGGAACCAATGAGTTTTAACAACAATACTATTATTCGTATGTCTGTGCTAATTACTTCGGCTAGACAAAAATGATTTGCAATATATCAAAATGTATTTTATATCATTAATGCATCATGTAACCTGGTGCAAAGATGATAAAAATGATGGAGTCACCAATGCAGTATTACCTAGTGTTGGATGTGATTTAAGGATCGTCAGCCCACTATGGTATGATGTAGTATGATAAAGTCACCAAATGACGGAATCCTCAACGGACTGTAAATACAGTGCGGTATCATGACGTCATAAAAAGATTTTTGAGATTTCTTTAATATATGAGAATACATATGTATGAATGTATGTATATGTATATTTCGGTTAATGTCCGAGTTATTGTAGAGGTCTATGCTATTTGATTCAGCTAGACAAATATTGAAAGATGTTCATGAAATTCAAGAGTTTCTTGAGAAGTTATGCCAAACCAAATTGTTTTGGTGCGGATTCAGATGTTGAAAAGCTGAGATGAACAACCCTTTTATAGGGTATTACGCCTCAGCTTTTTGTCCATGGCCCGCAAGAGGCGCTCGTCCGGCTCGCCGGTCCAACAATCCGATGGGCCAGCAGCCTCCACTCGCTGCGGACGACTCACAAACGCAACCACTATTGTAATCAAAAATCTGGAGCCCGGCGATTCCGCCCACACGGCCCCACTGGAAGAGCACCAAGCAGAACCTCCCCTCTTGCACGTGGAAGTAAAAGAGAACGTACACAACTTTCTTAGGGCACATTGGAGGCGTTGAGATGTTTCTGTACAATACATTGTACGAAGGGCTGATCACCCTAAGTACGAGGAGTCCCTATAGTCTTATGACTGTTAAAGTTTAAGTTGAAAGATTACTTATAACTATGGACATATGCATAGCGTTTAAATGTTTGTGCACAATACATCGTACGAAGGGCTTAACACCCTAAGTACGGGGGTCCTTATAGTCTTATGACTGTTAAAGTTGAAGTTGAAAGATTACTTGCAACTGTGGACAGAGTTCGTGATTTTGTGACCCTCAGCATGATTTGGAATCTTTTAAAATTCCTGAGTTATTCAAACTACTTCCCAATTATTGAACAATTGTGAAAGATTCTTGTTATTCTGCAAGATGGAAGTGAAAAAGGAAAATATTCCTTAGAAAGAAGTAAGTCGTAGAATGCAACATTGAATGATGAATGTGTTGATTAAGTGAGAAAAGAGATTTTGAAATGAGAAGGGGATGAGTTATCAAAGAAATTTGTGAAACTTTTAATAGAAAGGTTAATAATTGTAGAATGATCTTTGTGGAAGAAGTGGTTATAGAACCTAAGGAATGAATATAGTATTAACGTAAAATCTACTTTGATAGATGGAATGAATAAATATTAATTGATAAAATTTCGAGGACGAAATTCTTAGAAGAATGGGTGAATGTAATATCCCGAGTGTTTATGATAGCGATTTCCGAGTGTTTTTGATAACGATCCTTAGAAAAGGAAATGAATGGGCTAAAAGATATATAATACTCAAAATATAATTGAGTTCAAGTGAAGGTTATGAAATGAAACCTAAAATTTGTTAAGGTAATGAATGTAGTAGGAAATATAAAATCTATATTTAGATAAAATAATGAAAGAATACTCTGAGTTATTTGTTTAATTTATGTCTTCGATTCTGGGGACAGAATCTTTGTAATTGTAACGAATGAGTGGTTTGAATTGTGATTCTGGGGACAGAATCCTTGTAAGAGGGGAATGATGTAACATTTCAAAATTTTAGAATTTTAAATGTAATTTATAAATATTTATTAATTTATATAAATATTTATTGGATGCGTTATTGATTAATACATATTTGTATTTGTTTAATTTGATTTAAGTTGGGGATGTGTTATTGATTAATACATATTTGTATTTGTTTAATTTGATTTAAGTTGGTTAATTATTTGTTAAATAATTAATTAATAAGTTAAGGAAATTATTATTATAGTGATATTTTAATTTGATGGATAATTAGTGGTATTGAGTTATGTGATTAAATAATTTAATTAATAAATTCTTATTTGAATTAATTAATTAAGTATGAAAACTTAATTAATTAGAAGTGTGACAAATAACTATATTATAAGTGGTTATTAAAATAAATTAAAGTAGTTTTAAATTATTTTGCCAAACAAGGCTTAAATATATTAAGTCTTTAATTTTAAAGAGTTTTTGCCAAATGGAGCCTATGGCTTTTGATTTTTTTTTTAAATTTAATTTATTAATAATATAAATTAAATTAAAATTAAACAAAATATAAATAAAATATATATTAATTTGGTAACTGATAAATTGAATAGGGCTATTGAATAGGCGTCGGTTTTGTTTTAAACGGGCGTGCGTTGGTTTTATTTTGTTTTTACGTAAAGAGTATTTGGGTTTTGGCTCAAGAGAAAAGAAAAGGAAGATTGCAGAAATTGAGAAAGAATAGAGTAAATTGAGAGAAAAAGGTGTTTGAAGTTGCAAAGTTGTCTGTGACTAGTATGGGTTAACAAGAATTTCTTAACAACAAAAGGTATGTCTATGACCTTAATACTAGATACACATATAATTTATATGTCTCTGTGTATTTCTTTTTCACTGAGTAGAAGGTTTTTACAAAATTCTTGTAAAACTATGTTTTTATAATTGTTATAGTGGCATATATAAATATGTGATTAAGATTTCATGTTAATTACGTGTTAAAGAAAAAGGAAGTGGAATTACAGTGAACATATATGTATAAACGTGGTTTGCAGAGTACCAAATATTATACTTGTATTTTATGATAATCATGAAATTGAACTGTGATTATATGAATTGGGTAAGAATTTAATAGAATATAATTAGAATAAATCATATTATTTTATAACTATGATTACAGTGCTCACTGTGTCAAGAATATTATCAATGGAGTTTTTGTTTTAAAAAAAAATAGCGTTTTCAAAGAATTAGTTTATGATATTGTTGATTAGTGGTGGGTAATTGGGATATAGATGATTGTTAGCATTTATGTATAAATTACATCAATTATACGTATATAATTAGTAGCTAGAATTTCTTAAACAGACCAAAAATGGTCTTCGTGCTTGGTTCTGTTAGTTTTTGGCGCCCCAGCGCCAAAACTGGAGCCCCAGCGCCAAAATTCGCGCCCCGGCGTCAAAGTTCGCGCCCTGGCGCCACTGGCTAGCTTAGGACTCACGCCCCAGCACTAGAACTCGCGCCCCGACGCTGGTACTCGCGCCCCGGCGCCACTATCCGCGCCCCAGCGCCGGATTTGTGGTCTGATTTGGACAGTTTTGACCTCCTGTAGTAAAATAGCCACAACTTCCTCATACGAACTCCGATTGAGGTGATTCAAGATGATCCGGAAAGAGGACGAGTAGACCTACAACTTTTGTTCTTTAAGTTTTTCAATTTGAGGTCATTAAGATTGGTAACAATTGTCATATTTAGGACTATTGTGTTTTCGGAGGCAATCGGAGGGTGTCGGGCATGCACATATGCATGTGTAGTGCTCTTGACCATAAAAGATGATGTCCTAAGTTATAAAACATGAATATTAGTAATTATAATGATGCTTAACATTAATACATGATGTATTAGATGAGTTATAGAAGCATAGTAAGCTTACACAAGAGAGGCAAATCGGGCGTGTGACGAATGAACGTCGAAATGCCGTGCCAAGTGTTAATGAACTTAAAAAGTGTTTCAATTCAATTGAAATGGATATTATAAGATATGGAATGAGTTTAATATAAAACCAATAAGTAGTCCTAGCAAGACTTAAGCACTTGAATGAACTGCGAATATGAAATACAGTGAGATATAAGTTGAAAGTTAACACAATATAATTGAACATTGTGTGCTAATTAATAGGAAAGATTTTGAGATGTGGAGTAGAGTTTACATTACAATTACTATGTGTTGTTATGTGACTAATATTTGATGTGTATGATTATATAATTGCGTAGGGCACGTGAAGTGCAGATAGCTGTAAGCTGTTAAACTGTTATTGGTAAACAACGATCAAGGCAAGTCTTTCGGTTCCTATTTTCTACGTGGACTTGATGAACTGTTTTAAATTGTATGATATGTTAAGCATGTTGAATCATGAAATGTTAAAGTCAATATATGACTACATTGTTTTGGCTACGTAATGATGATTGAGTAAGGAACTCAATCTTTATATTTGCTATGTGAATTAAAAGCATGTATGCCATGTTACTTTAATGAGATGTATATCGAGCATGTTATTATGTGTTATGTGATGCATGAAAACTGTTAGACTTTGCTGGGCTGTCGATCTCACTCTTGCAAATAACCACTTTTGCAGGTCAAGATTTTTAAGGTAAAGATATGTGCTAAGTGAGTTATAGAGCTCTATATTCACGAAGATTACTTATGTTTTATGAGAAATGTATTTCATATTTTGAACGTAACATGTTGAATTGTAAGTTGAGCTATCCAATGTATATGGATATTTAGTTATGATGTAAGACTTTGTATAGTCATTTTGTTGTAACGATTCATGATATAAGATTGAATCAAAGAGATGTAATGTAAAGGTTGCGATTCAGGGCAAGAAAGAAGGAAATGTATAAAAGTTTTAAATATTCCTCAATTTTAGTGTTTTTTTTAATATCGAATAATGATGTAAAATTTGAGATTTAATGTATGGTTAACGACCGAAGTCGGGATTTAAATTGTATAGATTTTGGGGTCGTTACAGCTTTCAACAGTATAACAACTAATAGAATACAATAGACAACAAGTTTTAGATCAACAACTGCAGCGGAACAAGCAATCCATTAGAAGAGTCAAGCAGAGTATGATATCTACTATCTTATATGATTTAAAAAGTTTATCATCAATTTTATCGCTGAGACTCAGCTTAATAAATAAACCACATCATCCCTGCATTACGGGCCAAGGATATTCATGTAATCATCAATGGTCGTTATTATACCGAATAATCCCTGGTCATAATCATACCAACAATTGGACTCAATGCACTACGGGCCAATGAGGACTTTTATCACATCATTTTTAACATTACGATCATTATTATACCGAATAATTCTGGTCATAATCATACCAATCAATAGTCCATCTATGCACGTAAGCCACATATGACTTTCATCACAATATAAGCACGAGGATGATAACAATGATATAAGTATTAATCAAACGAAATCAACGATAAATATTAAAGACTTTAAATTTATCCAGAGTTTAAAAAATATCCAAATTGTCAACATGATACTGCTTTGTGGAGTAAAATTCAAGAATGATATTGTATCAAAAATGATTTGGACCGAAAAGAAATCAATTTTTATCATGAATAGTGCTTGAGTGAATAGTACCTGAATGAATAGTACTCTGTGAATAGTACTTTTGTGAATAGTACTTCGGGAATAGTATTCTATGAATAGTACCCCATAAATAGTACTTTGTGAATAGTAACTCATAAATATTAACTCATATTCGTAAATTGTACCGTATACGTGAATAGTGCCATATACGTGAATAGTGCCATATACGTGAATAGTACCCATGAATAGTACTTCGTGAATAGTACTCATAAAAAAAATACAAAAGAAAACGATATTCCATGACGAGTACAAAAGAAGTGATATCTCATACGAGTATAATAGAATATACGAAACTACAAATGGATTTTCACCCGCCATGCGGTAATCCACGTAGACAGATCATTTCCACAATTTAATAAAGAATGAATACGAAGGGCCATTCACCATGTATGCGGTAGTCCGCGTAGATAGGTTATTCCAACAAAATAATAAAGAATAGAATAACAGAAGAATTTCACCATACATGCGGTAGTCCGCGTAGACAGGTTATTCCAACAGAATAATAAAGAATGGAATAACAGAAGAATTTCACCATGCATACGGTAGTTCGCGTATACAGTTTATTCCAATAGAATAATAAAGAATGTAATAACAGAAGAATTTCACCATGCATACGGTAATCTGCGTATACCAGTTATTCTAATAGAATAATAAAGAATGGAATAACAGAAGAATTTCAGCATGCATACGATAGTCCATGTAGACAGGTTATTCCAACATAATAATAAAGAATGGAATAACAACCCTTACGAGTATTGAAAGAAAATAACTCTCTTCATGAATACGAAAGAAATAATACCCTTTACGACTATTAAACGAGAATAATATTCATACGGATACGAAAAATAATTTCTCTTCTGAATATGAAATAAATAATTCCCCTTACCTCAGAAGAAGGCTAGACACTAGAATAGTGAAGTAGCAGACTTCTCTTCTTCTTTCTCTCTATAGCTTCTCTATCTATAATTGCTCTTGTGAGTCTTAGTGAATTGGTGAGAATGAAAGAAGAATGAACTTCTATTTATAGGAAAATATAGTTTCGATAATTACACGTTTTGGGGCTCAAAATATAACAGTATAATACCTTCATCTTTTCTTTCATCTTTAATTTAGTCCTGCAAGTATTATCAAACTTGCACCACCTTCCCTAATAGTACATGCATGTGAATCAATAGTACACACATGTGAACAAATAGTTATAAGTATGTGAATTAATAGCAATTAATTGCTCATTTATCCGATTAATTACTCGATTGGTCAATATAACCTCCAGACATCAATTATTATAGAAATAGATGTCGGTTTCCACTAACACTAATAATCCCAACACAGTGAAAATATCAATTTCAACTTTAATCAACACGAACTTATTCATCATTAATATTATAACTCACAATATTTAACAACCAGATCATTCCCAGGAAAGAAGGGGCTTTTTGATAAGGATTTCTCCCTATTGGCCAACAATTAGGTGACCAAACCTCTCCTTGACAGAACTTTCTAGACATTGTCAATATTACAAATAATAATATGAATAACTTTGTCGTCTCAATTATTGATTTAATAATATAAAATATTATGCAGATGATACTATGACAATATCAGAATAAATAATATGAGAGATATTATTCAGCAATTACTGTAGCAATAATTGAGTATAACTGGGTGACTTATCACGTAAGCATCAATTACCAATACTGTATGCTACTATGCAACTGCGCGTATTACTGTACTTTTACTACCTGGTAGCTCAACAGTTTAACGGTAAAACTTTCGCCGTTAATTTTATAAAAAGATAATTCTGTCGTTTTCAAATTATGACAGTACTTTAATTGTGTGGTTCACCAATGATTGTGCCGTCTTACGAATATTCTTTGTTAAAATAAATATTCCCCGACCAATCGAATATTATATAACCACTTGCTTACTTTGCAAAATTTATAAATATTACCCACAACTATAACATTATATCAAATCCACACCATAATATTCAAAAATATATTTCGAGAAAAATTAATCTTTTTTCATAAAAGTTGGGGTCTTACAAAAACCCTAAGTTGAAAAGAAGAATTTGACTGAGAAAATACGAGCTCTGTATTCGAACTCCCCCAAACTTACTGTTTTTGCTCACCCTCTGAAGAAACCCTAACTTTATCCTTGAAACTGAATGAAGAATTAGTTGAAGAGTTTGAACGTGGGTAGGAGAATGATCGCGTAAAATGCGTAGTGGGGTGAGGAGTTCGAATTTAAAAAGGAACCGTTTGGAGATATGAAGAGATAGTGTCTGTTTTTATTTTGAAATTGAAAGAGAGAGTAGGCGCACGTTGGAAACTGATATAAGAATTTGAGTAAGGCACGTTTTAAAAACTTAAATTTTTTTCTATTTCCGGTCTCGAGCTCGGTCGTGCACCTTTTTGAACTGCTTATGGCGCGGGCTCACTACTGCCATGGCGCGGACGCGTTGTATAATAATGTGAAAATAGCGTGGACGCTCTGTTGACTATGACACACAGAGACACAGCGCAGGCGCTCGAGATTTGAACCGCTTCATTGTGCGGCCGCGCGGCCCTATATCCTGACAATACTGAACTTCATCCTTGAAGTAGAATCAATAACTACTTATATTCTGCAAATCACCTGCATATACAATAATTACTAATATGAGATATAACACTTCTTTAAGATCAAAACATGAACTAATTAATATGCATGAATGATTATCCCAAAATAATGCTCTATATGCTACTCCTAATCATCATTATATGCACATTCAACTCCCACAAAACTTATACCACACTTGTTATACTATAAACAACTAACATGAAAATAAGAAATAAATATGATCCTAATAGAATTAAACAAGAGGTAAGGATAGAAATAATGGGGTGCCTCCCATTGAGCGCTAAGTTATAGTCAGTTAACTAAACTATCTTTGATTCAATCATGTAGAAGAAAGAATGGAGGTGACCTTCTGCCTGTCAACCTCACCACCAAAATAATGCTTAAGCCGCTGTCCATTCACTTTGATTGACTTGTCTGGGAATTTGTCGAATACCTCAACCGCACCATGTGGATAAACTGTCTTCACAGTAAATGGCCCTGACCACATTGATTTGAGCTTCCCAGAAAAAAGTTTAAGTCTTGAATTGAACAATAAAACTCTTTGTCCTGGTTCAAACACTCTCTCCAAGATCATGCGATCATACCATCTCTTCACTTTTTCTTTGTACAGCTTTGAGTTTTCATAAGCCTGCAAACTGAATTCATCCAACTCATTGAGTTAGAGTAGGCATTTTTCACCTGCAGCCTTCAAGTCAAAGTTAAGCTTCCTAATTGCCCAATACACCTTGTGCTCGAGTTCCATGGGAAGGTGACAAGCCTTTCCATAAACCAGCTGAAATGGTGACATGCCCAACGGAGTCTTGTAGGCGGTCCTGTAGGCCCATACAACATCTTCAAGCTTCAATGACCAGTCTTTTCTTGTGGGGTTCACTATCTTCTCCAAAATTCTCTTAACTTCACGATTCGAAACCTCTTCTTGGCCATTAGTCTGGAGATGATAAGGTGTAGCAATACGATGATTCATCCCATACTTGGCTAGCTGAGATGTGAACTGTCGATTACAGAAATGGCTGCCCTCATCGCTAATAATGGCCCGTGGAGTCCCAAATCTTGTAAAAATGCTTCTGTGTAAAAATTGAGGACCACCTTAGCATCATTAGTTGGAAGAGTTGCCACTTCTACCCACTTAGAAACATAATCAATTGCCAATAAGATGTATAAATTCCCACATGAAGAAATCAAAGGCCCCATGAAGTCTATCCCCCAAACATCAAAAATTTTAACCTCAAGAATTGTGTTCAAGGGCATCTCATTTCTTTTCGATATATTCCCAACTCTTTGACATCTATCACCTCCCTGGACAAAACTATAAGCATCTTAAAAAATCATCGGCCAGTAGAATCCTGCTTGTAACACTCGAGCCACTGTCCTTTCCCCACCGTAGTGACCTCCATATAATGAAGCATGGCAATCTTGTAAAATCCCCTCTATCTCGCTCTATGGGATACATCTCCTTAACATCTGATCAGCACATTGCTTAAACAAATACGGTTCATCCCATATAAACTACTTCACATCATGTAAAAATTTCTTTTTCTGATAACCAATCAAGTCTGCAGGAATGATCTTGCTCACTAAATAGTTAGCATAGTCCGCGAACCAGGGCATTTCCCCTTTAACTACAAATAACTATTCATATGGGAAAGACTCATTAATCACAACTTTGTCATCACCATCTCTTCCCTGATTTTCCAGTCTAGATAAGTGGTCTGCCACTTGATTCTCAGTACCTTTCCTGTCCTTGATCTCCAAATTGAATTCTTGCAACAAAAGTATCCACCTGATTAATCGAGGCTTTGAATCTTTCTTTTCCACCAAGTATCGAATTGTCACATGATCTGTGTACACTATCACCCTAGTCCCAATCAAATAAGCTCAAAACTTATCAAAAGCATACACAACTACCAACAATTCCTTCTCTATGGTGGTGTAGTTCAACAGAGCATCAGTAAGGGTCTTGCTCGTATAGTATATCATATGAAAGATCTTGTCCCTTCGCTGGCCCAAAATAGCCCCCACAATATAATCACTGGCATCACACATCAACTCAAATGGTAGGTCCCAATCTGGTGTTGTAATCACTGATGCTGAAGTTAACTTCCTCTTTAAATGCTCAAATGCAGACATGCAATCTTTATTAAACTTAAAATGTACATCCTTCTCGAATAAGCTGCATAGTGGCTTTGTGATCTTGGAGAAGTCTTTAATAAACCTCCTTTAGAAGCCTGCATGCCCTAAAAAACTTCGCACACCTTTAACAGAAGTTGGTGGAGGCAAATTCTCAATGTTCTCTAGCTTTGCCATGTCCACCTCTAACCCTTTCTTCGACACCTTATGTACCAATATTATTCCTTCTTGTACTATAAAATGACACTTTTCCCAATTCAAAACCAAATTCGTTTCAACATATCTCCTCAATACCATCACTAGATTTTCTAGACACAAATCAAAAGAATCACCGAATACTGAGAAGTCATCCATGAACACCTCTACATTGTGCTCTACCATATCCGTAAAGATTGCCATCATACACCTCTGAAATATGGTTGGGGCATTACACAAACCAAAAGACATCCTTCTGAAGGCGAATGTACCATATGGACATGTGAAAGTTGTCTTTTCTTGGTCTTCTGGAGCTATCATAATCTGATTGTAGCCAGAATACCCATCTAGAATGCAATAAAATTCATGACCTGCTAGTCTGTCCAACATCTGATCAATAAATGGCAGTGGGAAGTGATCTTTCCTTATAACTTTATTAAGTCTGTGGTAGTCCATGTCGACTCTCCACCCCATTACTGTTCTGGTCGGAATCAACTCATTATTTTCATTGGAGACTACAATCATTCCCCCCTTCTTTGGCACACACTACACCGGGCTAACCCACAAGCTGTCAGAGATCAGATATATAATTCCTGCATCCAGCCATTTCAGAACTTCCTTCTTGACCACTTCCTTCATAATTCGATTAAGTCTCCTTTGCTGCTCCACTAAAGGCTTATTATCATCTTCTAGTAGGATCTTTGTGTATACAGAATGATGGGTTGATCCCTTTGATATTTTCTATAGTCCATCCAATAGATGACTTGAACTCTCTAAGAACTCTTAGTAGTTTTTCTTCCTGAAAAGATGTTAGTGCAGAAGAAATAATCACAGGTAATTTTGAATTATCATATAAAAATGCATACCTCAAATGGTCTAGAAGTGGTTTCAACTCAAGTTTTGAGGCATCTCAAGTGATGGCTTAAGTTTCACTGATGTCTCTTCAACATTCTTTAGTGGCTCAACAAGAGTCTTAAATTTTTTGAAGTGTGGAGTTGTGTCAAGAATTTGAACAATCTCAGTAATATCCTCATTTTCCATCTCAGAATTTCCCAAAATAGCCTTCTTTAAAGGTTCATGTTCCACCAAATTTTCTACTTCATCAATCAACACCTTATCAACCATAACAATCCTGAAACATTCTTCTTCTTCTATTGGAAACTTCATAGCTTTGAACACGTTGAAGGTGACTTCTTGATTATGAACTCTCATTGTCAATTCACCTTTTTGAACATCAATCAAGGTCCGTACTGTAGCTAAGAATGGTCTTCAAAGAATGATCGGTATACTTCTATCTTCTTCATAGTCTAAGATAATGAAATCAGCCGGGAAGATGAATTTATCCACTTTAACAAGTACATCTTCCATAATACTCTGTGGATACGTAATGGACCTATCAGCAAGCTGTAATGAAATATTTCTCGGCCTTCTAGCCGATAATCCCAACTGATTGAACACTGACAATGGCATTAAATTGATGCTCACCCCTAAATCACACAAGCATTTACCAAAACTCATCTTTCCAATCGTGCAAGGTATCGTGAAGCTGCCTGGGTCTTTCAGCTTTGGAGGTAATTTGTGTTGAAGCACTGCGCTATATTCTTCAGTTAAGGCTACTGTCTCAAAATCTGTTAGCATTCTCTTCCTTGTCAAGATACCCTTCACAAACTTTACATAACTTGGTATATGCTCCAATGCCCCAGCGAAAGGTATATTTATCGATAGCTTTTTAAACACCTCCAAAAACTTGCTAAACTGCCTGTCTTCCCTTTTCTTCTGTAATATATGTGGATATGGAATAGGGGGATGAACAACTGATGTCTTGGTCACTGGTTTCTCAGTCGACTCTTTACTCTTCTTCTCTACTTTCCCTTGCTCAGAACCTTCTTTACACAAAACCTAATCAGACCTATTTTCTTCACTGCGAGGCCGTGTGTCCTCTCTTTGCAAAACTGGTGCGGGCGCGCCATGCTGTGATTCTGCAGTCTGCTTTCCTGATCTTAAGGTAATTACCTGATATTGTTCTTTACCCTCCCTTCTTGGATTAGCTTCTGTTGTACTAGGCAATGTTCCTTATGGTCTATTGTTGAGCACACTAGCCATCTGACCCACTTGCATCTCCCAATTTGTTAATAGCCACTACTTAGCTCTTGATCATTACCTCAGTATTTTCCATATACTTCATCATCATCTCTTCCATCTCTGACTTCTTCTCTTGCTGAGGTACATGTGGGGGTTGATGTTGTGGCTGCTGTTAAAATCCTGGAGGGTAGGGTGGTTTTGGTACATACTGTTGATGAGATGATTGTGACTGAAACGGATGTTGTGGTTGAAATTGTTGACTTTGATTGCTTTGATTGTTTGACCAACTGAAATTGGGATGATTGCGGTTATTGGGGTTATAGGCATTTTGGAACTAATTTTGAATTTTTTGATAGTTCCACACATATTGTACAGATTCTGAACTAATTGCACATTATTCAGTTGAATGTGGCCCTGCACATATCTCACATGCAAAATCAACTATCTTCACTTTACTTTCTGCCAACGAATCAATCTTCTTTGGCATAGATGCCATTTGAGCTGATAAATGTGTAATAGCATCTACCTCTAACACTTTTGCAACTTTAGGTTGTGGCATCCTAGCCGTAGGATTTTGAAAGTCATTCGCTGCCATATTCTCTATAAGATTATAAGCCTCTTCATAGGCCCATAATGCTCCTCATGCAGCTGCATCTACAATTGACCTCGATTGACATCCCAATCCATTGTAAAAAAGTATTTATCACCATCCAATCTGACATGCCATGATGGGGACATTTCCTTAGCATCTCTTTATACATTTCCCATACTTCATATAATGATTCACCATGCTGTTGTTCAAATTGGGTAATTGATGTCCTCATTTTAGCAGTCTTAGCCATTAGGAAAAATTTGGCTAAGAACTTTTGTGCTAAGTCCTCCCATGTTGTAATAGATCCAGACAGTAAAGAGTGGAGCCAATTTCTTGCCTTATCTCGTAAAGAAAATGGAAATAGCCTGAGCCTAATTGCATCTTCTATCACCCCATTTTACTTGAAGGTGTCACATATCTCTATAAAGCTCAATAGATGTTCATTCGGTTCATCTGTAGCAGCACCCCCAAACTGGACCATATTTTGAACCATTTGAGTAGTTCCTGACTTGATCTCAAAGGTGTTGGCTGCTATAGCTGGCCTCACAATGCTCGATTGTAACCCATTAATATTCGGCATTGAATAATCCCTTAGGGCTCGATGTTGCTCTTCTCTTTACTCTTCTGCTGCCATACTAGATGTTGAAGTCTCAAAATCTACTTGTATATTTCTACGTGCTCTCGATCTCCAAGCTTTACCGTTGATATTTTTCTGTGGAGGAATCAACTCAGGATGTGACGATCGAGTGTGCATATATTATGCACAAGTACCTAAAATTCAAACAAAAATAAAATAAAAATAAGAATAAGAATAGAATTCTCTTAGTCACACAAATCTAGCTTTAGCTGATGACGACAATATTAAAAATAAACGCCTTTCCCCAGCAACGGCGCCAAAAACTTTTGTCCTCCTTTTTAGTCTAACAAAAAGCACTCTAACTCATGCAAGTATACATGGGTCAACAAGTAGTACAGGGTAAGAAAAGTATCGATCCACGGAGAAATGTGTTAAATCTAAATTATCATGCAACAACTATATCACTATTTTTATATGCTTAAACGATCAACTCACAATTAAATTTAATTCTAAATTAATTTATGAAATAAAAATTATAATTACTAAAGTGATGTAATCAAATTGGAGAAGAATGGGATTCTAATTTCATTTCATGTTTCATCTAAACTGCAACCCTCATGTAATGTTTAAATATTTATCATGGAAAACTAGTTAAGAGTACAAAAGTGGACATAACTATTTTTCAATGAACTATAACCAATTCAGATAACCTCTACATTTGATAGAAATCATGTAAGCATTTCAATTACCAAATTCACTATATTTCTATGTGAGTTTAAAGCAAATATGATTTAAACGCAAGCTCTTTTAACGAATACACATGTGAAATGGTATATGCCAATCCGGTTCATGAATCACAAAGCCTAACATCCATAAGTTGTATGAACATATGCCATTATTATCTAATCCATACTTCTATTTCATTTTTCAAATCCATATATGCACAAAGTGTGAATGGGGATTAAACATTCATTTATTAAGCTCAATCATAATGGGTAATCCAATGATAAATATATAACATTACAATCAGATATACCTATTTAAACTACGCATCAAAATCCATTAGAATCCCATAATGGAGTTTAGTTCATTTCTGAACCTAAAGCCATTATGGGATTAAAGCAAATCATTAAAATAAAAATGCAAACAAAAAGTTATGAAGAAATGAGAGAATCAAATCTGCAATCCTGCTGCAAGTTCTATTCCAGGCTTGTCTAATTCACCAAGAATCTCCAGAAATGAAAACTAGATTTTATTTAGTAATCTAAATTAAGAGTAGAGCAAAATGTAATAATCAAATACTAAAAATCCTCTCTCGAGTAGCTAACACCTAAGAACCCTAATGATAATGAAAATTGATAAAAACTGAACTCAAAACACGTCTCGGGTGCCAACCATATCGTTTCTGTTGAGCCAAATGCCCTCAAATTCAAATTACAAAAAGTCAGCAAAATTAATTGAAGAAGACTCGCGCGGTCGCGCGAGTTTATAATGTAATAAGGGCGCGGGCGCGCTATGAGCATGTCTGCCGAGGTTTTGGCACGCCATGTAAAGCTTGAATGGCAGCGCAGCCGCGCTGCTGCTGCCATATGTCTTCTGCTGCTTTTTGTTGTTGTTGTTTTTGCTACTTCTTCTCTTCTGGACTTCATTCCACCACTGCTCCAGTTCTTCACCTGCTCATGTTCAGCTTGCCATATTCTTGCTAATTTAATGCCACTACACATAGGGGTTCCATCTACAAATACTGCAAAATAAACATAAAATGCAAATAAAACATAATACAAACTGCTTGAGATGAGTATAATTCCAGTCAATTAGCACCCAATAAGTAGGTATAAAACCTACTTATCACCTCCTCCCTGCTATGACATTATCAGATCCCGTGGTGATCTCATATTATAACCGTATTGTATTACGATTCTTTTCTATGTTATGATCGTTTTGTTTTACAATCTCTTTCCATTTATACTTTTAGTCTTTTAGACTCTATCTATTCATTATTACTGTTCATCTTTATTATCAGAGTTAGGTAACTCCGTATCTTTATTACTTGTCGAGATTTGTTTTTGAATCTTATTGATGTAATAACTCTATTTGAGTTAGTCCTTATTCTCATCCCTGTGGCTATAGCCTAAGGTAACCCTACCCAAGGTTTATAACCTACAGCTTTGATACCAACTGTAGCATCGCTAAATTCGGGTACTAATCACCACAAACTTGGTACATCATTTCTATAACTATTGCGAAAGATATAAACATAATTTGTTTATACATTAAACATTTACAACATAATCCCCAAGGTTGATAACCTTAACTTAAAAGACATATTCATATCCTACATGACTTACAATGTCATTTTTATTCAAAACTATTACAATTTTAACCTGCACCATATTTGAATTCTAGAATTTGTTTTTGTCTTTGCCTGTATCCAAAGTATTCGTCTTAATCTGAAATGTTTATCATGATATAGCAAGGGTGAGCAACAAGTTTACCCAACAAGTTTAAGTTCAAAAGAAGATATATCATGATGAAAAAGAATAATAAGCTAACAAACTTTCAACAATATAACAATTATGAAAGAACGTGAATAAATTTCCATAACTGAATGACCGAGTCAATAATGATGAACGACCAACAATGAACATGAACAGATTTAACTTAACTAAATGATAATGAAGGTGATCAGCTTTTCATACCTAATGAACATATGCAACATGCACAACGTTCGAATCAATAAATCATAGACCTGATGTAATCAACAATGATTAACCACTAGCATGCTTGAAAAAGCATAACTCAGGGTTGAGTTAGAGAACTTGCTTAATTAAAATTATAGTTCGAGAAACTTGCATGTACCGTCGATTACAGCTAAGCAATCTAATTAGCTTCATCTGAAAGACCTAATATTGATAATATCGATCTCTCAATTAGAATAATATCATCACATACACTACTGTTAATTACAGTCATTATATAACTTAAACACTTATCACATAATCAAAAATTATATTTCTCCTTAAAACATCATTATTATTATCGTCCTTTGATAATTCTTTAATCACTATATCAGATACATTATGATTTAACACTTTAATCTTATATATTATAAGTTCTCCTTTAAAATCTAATAAGTCAAATACTAATCCAGCAACCTGAATTATCTAAACATACCAATCTAGCAACCCAGATTACAATCCAGCAAACTAGATTACAATCCAGCAAACAAGATTCCAAATCCAGCAACCAAATAGCCAATCCAGAAAACCAAATTACAATCCAGCAAACTAGATTCAAAATCCAACAACCAGATGGCCAATCCAGCAAGTCTGGATTCAACTGACATCCAATCCATCAAGCCTGGATTCATTAATTTCTAATCCAACAAACTGGATTCAACTGATGTTCAATTTAGCAAGCCTAGATTCATTAATTTTTTAATCCAGCAAGCTGGATTCATTAACTCTTTTAACGAAAATACCAAATCAACTTATTAGTTTTCTATCCTTTGTACAAACATATATACTTATGTTTCGTACACACAAAAAAATTTCCCATAATTTTTCAACTCCCTTTAGTATTTCTCAAAAATCATTTTTAGTTCGAAGCTTAAGAAATTAGCCCTATCATGCTCAACTCCAGAAATTCCCATCTCTTTACATAATCTTCGACGTTTTAACGTGAACCTCCTGTTTAAATTTCATGGCCATCGGAGTTATAGAAATCTGGTTATAGTCGTTTTCATATGAAAACTCCAAACTTGAAATGACCATAACTTAGTCATTTTTGGACATGAGATACTTTATATCATATATTTGAATTTCCCAAAAGGCCTAAATTTATTTCTTTAATTAAGTTGCTGAAACTTCCTTGCAAAATCTTAAGCAGTTTGTTTTTGAAATTTTTGATTTTTTTCCTACTTTCCTAAAAATAGTCCATACAAAAATTTACAACTCCTTTTTCAGTGATTCCACTTGAAAATATTAGAAAACTTATCATATTATCATCCCAAATTTTTCCAGAATTTATTAATATCAAAAAATGATGAAACTGCCCCTGGCAGTGACTGTCCAAAAATAGTGTGGTTCTCTTTATTGAAAACGAAACTATTTTTGCTAAAACCATCATTACGGATTGTGTACTCAATATTTTTTAGTGCTACCACTTGGGTTTAATAGTTAACTTACATATCTAGCACCTCTCTTGAACGGATTGCAAAAAGAATGTGTCAATAAAAAACGGTAGAAATCCAAAGTACATAAAAATTTATGGTTTAAAAACTTGAAAAGTTACTTTTCTTTTCTTTTGATTTCCAAACAAATCAACACCCAATATGAGTATATCTAAACATAAAACACTCATCAACAAGTAGATACAAAGTTTTTGAGTTTAGAAACATAGATTCTTATTTCATCAAAACCAATTAACTAGAAGGAATAACTAGTTTATAGATAGATTTTTCTTATACCTGTGCTTGATTTCCTTCTCCTTCTTGGTTCCATTTATGGCAGCGCTCTCTTTCCTTTTCTCTCTCTAAGTGCCCAGCTATGGGGTGTGAATGAAGAGAACAAAGTTCCTTTCTTTATTTTATCATTGGTTAAATGATTTTTAGGAGATAGAGAGATAGTTAGTAATGAATTAATGGATGAAACCATTACACCCATACCCCTTTTCTCTTCCTCAAAAATGTAGCCATGTGGCCCTTTTTTCTTCCTCTAATTAGCCATCCATGTGGCCTTCCATACTCTCACCATTTGGTTTAGTTTCTTTGTTAATGCTTTATTAAATGCCCAACATTGCTCCTCCTTTTCCTTTTCCTTGTGGCCAAGTTATTGGCCTCTCCTTTTCTCCCTCCAATAACCATCCACTTGTCCCTTCCATTCACAACATTATTATTTTTTTTATTACTTTTATTTAGTATACTAAAGGTCTAAAATACCCCCCTTCCATTGGGCTAAGCTTGGGCCATTTTATTTTAATGTCTTGGGCTTTTAAACTAACTCTTTGGTCCATTGAAAAATTAACATATTCATTTACTCAAATAACTTTTAACCCTTATGGTTTTATAATTAGTATTAGGGTTCCCAAATTATGGTTTTGAAATTCCCGGTTAGGGTTTAGGATTCCCGAAAATGAAATTAGAGTTTCCAAAGTTGGAATTAGGGTTTCTAACCAATCGTTAGGGTTTCTTAACTGAACATCGAAGTTCTTATCATAACATTAGGGTTTTCCCATGTTACACATATTTGATTCATACTTGACCCTTAACCACATACTGAACACACATATAATCATAATACACAATACCACTTAAGTCCTTCACAAAAATTTTAAATCTATACCTATTTCCAGTTTAGGTCTTATTATTCAACCTTTATTCAATCATTTAAGATTTTATTAATGATCTAAATTCTCGGGTTGTCACAGAAGTAACCCGAGCACCACTAATATGATTTACAATCTAACTGTACAACTGAAAAGGGTCCATCATGGGAACCAAATCTAGATCCGTCAGCTGGATCTTAGATCTTGTAGCTCCTAGGCTCACATGATATCATATGAATAGCCTATATAACAAATATACTGAAATAAAATAGATATTTAATCTAAACCTCATAAAATAAATGATCCATCAGTTAAATCCTTTCATGCGCGTGGTCAAGCTTCCCGTTTCTTCTAGATACAGATCTAGGGACGCGTTGTTACTTAATATTTACAAGAACTAGAAAGAAAACTAGATTTAAATAAATTTTAGTTATAGTAGCTTAACGGTTCCTATTTTATAACTTTTAAATCAGTTAAACATTAGATATGGCTAGATTTAGATAAATCTAGTCCACAAACATTAATATCACAGCTTTACATTGAATAAACAGTTAAAACAGATACTTTAATCGCAGTCGACTACCAACATATATATATAACTTATATATATTAAAGTAATAAAAAGCCACAAATTTATAATCTAGGCTCGACTGTTCAATTCGATATATATATATATATATATATATATATATATATATATATATATATATATATATATGTATGTATGTATCTCGAAATCAAACAGACGTGCCTGGATTGATAATCCATAGCTTTTTACTATATATATATATATTCCAGATCTTAAGCTCACCCCTTATCTAACTCACCCGAGCTCACCCCCCTTTAACTACGGACCCGACGACGGTTCGGTCATACAACCGTTGTCTATACTTTTAGCGACGGACAACATATAGCATCGCTAAAAGTATAGACGACGGTTGTATGACCGAACCGTCATCGGGATCGTCGCTAAAGGGGAGGGGGGTGAGCTCCGGTGAGTTGGATAAGGGGTGAACTTAAGATCTGGACTCTCTCTCTATACACACACACACACACACACACACACACACACACACACATATATATATATATATATATATATATATATATATATATATATATATATATATATATATATATATATAGAATAAGCGAGTAAAAGGTTCAGATTTGAAAGGATCTTACAGTGTTTAGCGAGGAGAGATTTAAACCGCTTTTGAAGCTTGAAATCTCTATTTCCACCGGTTAACATTTGATATGTTGTATTATATATGTATACAAGTGTTTATAAAGAAGAATATCGAGGTTTGGAACACTATAGGAGGGGTTAAGAGCTAAAATGGACGAAATTCCTTCTACTTTTTTCTTTTCTTTTTTTCATTTTGGCTGATTGGGGGGGTCTATTTATAGACCAAAGTAGCCGCAGGCCTACCTGCGGCTGCCCAGGTGGGCCCGAGCCCCGTGGGTCTCGTCGTCTCAAAGTACGTGCACTCCAGCCAACGAGTTGTCTGATCGAACTTTCATAACTTTCAATCCGGGAATCCGATGGAGGCGTGCTATACCTTTCCAGAAAGCTCTTTTCGAGCGCCACAAAATGGCATGGGATTTGACCTTTTCTGAATTTGAGAAGATGGGTCCATGACCAGATCTTCAAGTCTTCGCAGTCCATCCGTTGAACTATCTTGTGTTGTTTTCACTCGGGATTGACGTTATAGTTCTGCATGACCTCTTTTGCACAGTGATTTGGGTTGAATTGATGTTGAGTTTTAAACATTACTATTTTGCCCTCTTGGGTCAGTTCTGGTCTTGATGTGGTGGCATCTGTCTTCCTCGAGGTTATCTTCCAGGTTGGCCTGTTGTTTGTCTTCAGGGTTGTTTCTAAAGTTGATTTGATTTCCCGGGATTATCTCCGGTGTTTTACTTAATCTTTTGGGGTTGTCACCAGGGTTTTGACTTGATCTGCCGGGGTTATTTTCGGGGTTTTACTTGCTCTCCCGAGTTTGTCTCTGGGGTTTGATTTGATGATTTTGACTTCTTGGGTTGTCTTTGGAAGATAAAAGATGATTATGCCATCCTGCATGGTTAGTAACAGAGACGTAAAATTTCGAGTATCTATAGTAACTATATGCAAACTACATGAACTAGATGCAACCTATTCTAACAATGACCCCCCACCCAAACTTATTAATGAAAATTCCCTCATTGGAGAAAAGAAATAGAATATTAAAAAGAAAACTCCCTAAAGCAGCATCGTTGTCGCCATCAGCCTCCTCATGATCTGACGGTGTATTTGGCGGTGGATAGGTATGGGCTGATCCAAAATTCAGGAACTGAATGTTCATGTCTAGCTGACCAAATGCTTGGGACAAAGTCTTAGAAAATTAAGCAGTATAGGTCTGGAAATCACTATACAGAGCATCCATTCTTCGGTGCATGCGACACTCTAATCGGTCCAATCTATCTTGAGACACTTGCTTTTGCGGTGGTGGAGCCTCTTCTTGATGTTCAGGAACTTCTGCATTCTCATATTCACTCTCAATGTCATTCGATAAAATAAAACCAGCCCCTTTAGGATGTGATGGGCCACCTTCCCACACTTTGTATTTCTTGATAGCAATATGATCGATGTCGCTTATAGGTAGCTGTAACGTCTCATTATCCCATTCAATATCGGCCTCAACACATAAATGAGTAATAACTGAGGCATGTGGGGTGCCACCCAAAGAATTCCCTCAAAGATAACACTGAATTGACTTATGGATAACATAACCCACATCTACCAGTTTTCCCTTTACTATGCCATATAGTAAAATTGTCCACAACTTTGTGACGTCATTTTGATGACGAGTCGGTATCAGATTGCCACAGGGCAGTTTCCGAGAAGTGAAGCCTCTGAGTGGTTCCTTGCCTTGTACCTCAAACTATTCCATGTTTGCATAACTCCTCCATTATGACACCCCAAAATCTGGGTACTTCATTCCCATTTGATTTGGTGCTCACTTTCCAAAATATTTACATCTATCTACCCATAAACAAGGATAAAGACATAACTTAAATAAATATCTCCGCCATTAAAGGGTTACATCAACTTAAAAACATTCCCAGATAATCTAACCTTAAATTATTACATAAGTCTGAGGAATACATCACAAAATAACATCAGTCTTACAACATAATTTCAGTTAAGTAATTAAGTCTTCTCACTTGAACATCTTGCCCTTTCCTTTGCTAGAAGATGACTCATCGACTTTCTCAACATTAGCTGTAGTGTTAATTGATAGAGTGAGTAAACAATTGCTCACTAACATAAAGAATAATAATATTAACAACATGAGATAAAACAATGGTTACTGGATAGGGAACTCATTCTGCGAATCAAGAATAGAGAACAATTCAAGATTTATATCAGAGGGTCTTAAGACCACGAACTATGTCCCTGGTAATTAGGTATTATTACCTCAACCTTAACAGTCGTTCAGACTATACAGACCCTTCCTTACGTACTTAGGGGGATCAGCCCTTTGTATTATGTATTGTACACAAATATCTAAATGCTAACGCATACAAATTCCCCTATATTAGGGTTGTTCATCTCAGTTTCACTTTAGAATTTCCGCACTAAAGAAGGTTTAGTTTGGAGCTTATCAGTGGTTCTAGAACTTTAGAACACTATTCAATTATAGATTAGTCCAATCAATAAGAGTGTGCTTGCTAATTAAAGGTTCAACACAATAATATAGAATTGAACAATGATACTTAAGTCAAAGATCGAATAATGACAATATACAAGTGAATAGAAATGGAATATATATACACAAAGTGTTACATCCAAAAGAGTTAAGAAATCTCATTTGGCACAATGAAGTTAAACAATATATGCCTTGAATAACAAGAACCAGAGTCCGGAATGTGGAACTCGCTCGATGTACATAATTAGATTACAAGAGCTTGCATGATCATAAACAAGATGGAATCAATAAGTTTATTCAACTACAATATAGGATTTGCATAATGATAATTTAGAATTTGAAAGTTTGCTTGTCAATCAAAAGATAACGTAGTTATGAAACTTGCATTCATTATAAAGAGAATGAAGTTAGGGAACTTACCTCGTGTGTAAGCTACACAAGTACAATAAACATTCGCCAATTATCCTATATACCATTAGGACCACAATACCAATTAGTTATATTAATATTAACTTCATTAGCGTACACATTCATTTAACACGAAACTGAATTCTCAATTATATTATAGTATCCAACATGGTGATTGCAAAATAATTCCAATTCTCATGACTTCACATTCCAAACTCTCACAACTTATTAGTTCATAATTTATAGTTTCAACGTTGCGATTACAACATGTTGTTATATCTTATAACAAGTTTTAGGGTCAATAAAATAAGTTAAGTTAGCATTTCCAAAGCTATGTTGTTAACAGCTCCACATTGGGTCTGACTGACCACTGGCGCGATCGCGCTATGACACCCTTTGCATCTGGCGCTCGGCACCAGAACAAGTTTTCCAAAGACACGATCACATACTCTGCTCTTATACAAAAATTTCAATTTCTTAATTTCTACAGCAACATAGACAAACCCTTACACTACAAACTTAACCAAAGCCTCATAACATATACAATCAATCATTCTAATACCTAAAACAATTTACATAATCAAATTTAAAGGATTAAAATCACATTTTTGCTATTTTCTTCAATTTCAACACAGTTAACGAATTCAATCACCAAAACTTCATTTTTTTTAACCAAATTAAGCCATTTCAATTGCGTTGTTTTCGTTTTTGAATGTATTATCACCACCTATAACAAGTTTACAGATTATCACATACTTCAAGTATAAATTTCAGTTTCAAAACAAACTATATTTTATATATAACCACAAAACTCCAAATTTTCATTTTAAGAACATGCACAGATGAATTTATCAAACCAAAATCATTTGAACCCAACATATAACAGATTATAAGCCATTATCAACACAAACATCAACTATTCCAACAATTCATAAACCAAACTTTCCCTTTTTCCCAAGAAAACTCAACAACATAAAACATGATTTTTTTATGAATTTGACCACTAAAGGTTACTTATATAAGATGATTATCAGATTATATACTCATATCATCAACAACAATCCAACAAAACTCAATTACAGAGAATAATAATTGAAAATCTAAACTAGAATTGAGGAATAGATTACCTTGAATTCCTTATTTTTCACTAGCAACAATGATAGCAAGTTCTCCCTTGCTTTTAAATTCATAGAGAACCCTCAATTTCTCTCTAGCACTCTCTCAATTTTTTCTCTAATCATTTTATTTTCTCTCTTCCTATCCGCTGTGTTCTTTAGCCCTTAGGAAAAATACGCGTAATATAAACTGGCTCCCTCTCCCCCACATACGTCAGGTAAAAAAATAATACGCCTTATCAGTTATGTTAGGCCAAAAGTCATAAGGTCATGTTTGGCTACACACAAATTTCCCCCCTTTTAATTTATTTGTATCACACATATATTATATAGTTACTTTTGTCACATTCTAATTTAATTAATTTTAATATATTACAATTACAAATAATTATAATTTTCATTATAATTATAATATATGCTTAATAAATTATTATATATCTAATTTAATTATTAAATTAGACTAGAACATCACTTTATTTAATTTAATTATTTTCTTAAATATTAAACAATTCATTTAATTTAATTATTTCATTAAATCAAATTTTCAAATAATAAAATTACCATTAATCAATTTAGTTAATGTATACACTTAACTAAATTATTGCACCACAATCTCATCAATTATTTATTTTTCTTAATAAATAAATTATTTAAAATATTTATTTAATTCAATAAATATTTAAATTAATTGCAAAATTTCTCAATCGTTACATCCTTCCCTCCTTAAAAGGATTATGTCCCCAGAATCACGACTCGATAAATTTATTTGTCACATTCTTCCCTCCTTAACAGGATTCTGTCCCCAGAATCGCTATACAAAACTAAGCAAATAACTGAGGATAATTTTTCATCATAACATCTTCAAGTTCCCACGTAACTTCTTCAGTATTGTGGTTTCTCCATATTACCTTAACAGAAGGTATCACTTTATTCCTTAGTACTTGTTCTTTCCTGTCGATAATTTTAACATGGACTTCTTCATATGACAAGTCTTTCTCAAACTATAATGACTCATATTCTATAACATGCTTATAGTCAGGCTTATATGGCCTTAATTTTGAAACATAGAAAACGTTGTGAATATGTCCAAATTTTGGAGGTAAAACTACCTCATATGCCACTTTCCCAACTCGTTGTAGCACTTCAAAAGGTCCTATACACCTAGGGCTTAGTTTCCCCTTTTTACCAAATCGTTTTTCCCCTTCCAGGGAGACACTTTCAAGAAGACAAAACTGCCGACATCGAATTCCAACTTTTCTTCGTCCTAGCATACCGGAGTTCTGCATTTTCTGTCATACAACGCTTCATAAGGCGCATGCCAATACTCGCATGATAACTATTATTATAGGCAAATTCAACCAACGGTAAATGGTCATCCAAATTCCCTTTAAAATCTATAATACATGCTCTGAACATATCTTCTAGTGTCTAGATTGTCCTCTCACTTTGTCCGTCGGCTCGAGGATGGTATGCTGTGCTCATTCTCAACTGCGTTCCCAAGCATTCTTGTAGTCATTTCCAAGAATTTTGACGTGAAACGCGGATCTCTGTATGATACAATGGACACCGGGACACCGGGACACCGTGTCTTGAAACAATTTCCTTCACGCACAGTTTTGCCAATCGATCTAGGTAAAATCTAATCTTGATTTGCAGAAACTGAGCTGACTTCGTCAATTGATCAACAATCACCCAGATGGCGTCATAACCTTGTTGAGTCGTTGGAAGACCTACCACAAAATCTATTGTGATATGCTCCCATTTCTATTCTAGTATCTCCAACGGTTGCAGCAACCCGCTTGGCCTTTGATGTTCAGCTTTAACTTTATCAAATTAGCTGAACAAATCGTTAATCAATAAGAAGACTTTATCAAATTTCCTGCTAAACTATAATTCAATGATGAAAGAGTAAAACGCTTCCAAAGTTTCAATAATATTCAATCGATTATCAAGAGATAATACTACATAATAATAAAGTTGATTATTTTCCAAATTTTATACTAAGTGATCACAATGGATCTTGAACTACTCGAGTAATTATCAAAGATCCAACTCTGAATTACCCAGGTGTATCAGATAACCATAAAGATTACATTATACCCCTCCGCAAGTATATAAAGTGATCAGCTTCGTTGTACCCAATATTATGCATAATACTCAAGCTCACGCAACGGCCGTATATCTGACCACATCTAATCTAGTTTATTCGTATCGCAACAATATAGTTCAGATTTAAAGAAATACTATAATTTCAACATCTAATCTCTATCTCGATCTAGCTGAAATAATTGACATTGATCTTTCTATAACAATTGAGTTCAAATACTAGAACCTATCAAATTTCATCAAATATTCGTCTAGCCAAAACAATTAGCTAAGCCATAGCTTAAAAACCACTTTATGATAGACATAAATCAATTGTATTATTTGCAATCAACAATAATATTGTGAATAACCAACATTAGTTATTCCCTGGTCATACTTTCGAAATTAAAATTCAGTATGAGTTAATAAACATGCACTAAGTGCGAATAATCAATAATAAATATCAGACGTGGAATAATCAGCAATAATTACCCACTACTATATTTGAAAAGTAATAACTCGAGATTGAGTTAGGAAACTTTGCCTTCGTCGTTGATTACTGTTACACAATATAATTTAACTCCGTTTGAAAGACCTATAATCAACAATATCGGTCTCGCAATTAGCATAATACATCACATCACATAATATTGTTATTTACAATCACTATATCACTTAGACACGTAATTATGTAGTCATAACAATGTTTAGAACCTATACAAATATTTATCAGGTCTAACTATGTCAATCTGGTTGGACCTCGGTATCAATTTGGTGTCCTGGTCACCCTATCAGATAATTAACGAGTTTACTTTTAATAAAACTCTATTCCAAACCTTCAATATTATTTTAGATAATTAAAATATCCTTTATAATATTTTTTAGAAGCTTATAATAATTTTTAAATAATTATTATCTTTTATAATATTTTTCCAAACACTGATATCATTTTTAAATGATTTAAATACCGAATAATACCATTATCATTAATATTATAATATTAATGAAATACTTGTCAAAATATTAAAGTTATTTATAATAACTAAAAATATTTTTAAAACACTAATATTACCCTTAAATAATTTTTAAAACATTTAAAATTATTTTTAAATAATTACCGTTAATATTTAAGTATTAATGTATTTTTTTTCATCAAAATAATAAAAGTCATTTATTATAACTTAAAATATTTTTAAATCATTTATATCATTTTAAATGATTTTTATATCATAAAAACCATTTTAAAATTATTTATTTGATATAATTATTAAATAAATCTATTATCATTAATATTAAATTATTAATGAAATTTACCTCAAAATATTAAAAGTCATATTTTATAACTTAAAATAGTTTTTTACACTTTATTGTCATTTAAAATGATTTTTATATTATTAAAATTATTTTTAACCAATTTATTTAATAGACTTATTAAATAAATTAAATATCATTAATATTCAAATAAATAAAAATATTAATAAAAATTATGTCAAATTATCAAAAGTTAATTTTTATAACTTAAAATAATTTTGAAAACTCATTTTTAAATTTTCAAAAATTAATTTCTATTTTTAATTATTTTTGGAAATTAATATAATTAATTTGAATAAAACTGTCGCTAAAGGCTTTAGCCACAGAGACTCTCACTATTGATGTTCTTGAGCCTCAAGAACATTCATAGTCGGATTCTTGGTGCCTACTTTGACTGGCTTCAATTCACTACTCATGATGTTTTCTGGGCATGTTAAGGTACTGATCATGTAGTATTGATGTAATACTACATGTATCAACAATAATCAGGGTCAAACTATATCACAGCTGCAAGATCTAAAGGCTCAAAGTGGCTGTCAGGCCCTTTCTGGGTTTTCTGGGTTACCCAGAAACCCAGGTAGTGCTTGATAGCTACTTTGTCCCTTGATTCAATCGAGTTTTGGTTATTGTTAAGGTATTTTAATGATTCAATCCTGTAGTCATCATGTCAAAGAACAACATCACTACACTTGGGTAGCCTAACTACATCACAATCACAAGATCTGAGCCGGTCAAACCTTGTCAGAAACTGTGTTCTTCAGTTTTCTAGAAATTCTAGAAAACACAAATCGTGTTCGGTCAACCTACGGCCCACTACTTTAATTATGTTTGTTGTTTAGGTGATCTAAGGCCTGAATCTATAGTCCATGTAATAACCCGATATTTTCTATATAAATAAATAAGAAATTTTGCATATAATTTTTTTTTATTTTAAAGGTGGGAATATGTGCCAAGTAATGTGTCTGTATATTATGTGATAAATAAAATTTATTTATTACATGAATAATTTCAAATAATTTTATTTTAGAATTATTGATCATTATAAAGTATATTCTTATAATAATTAATTTTATAGTAGAAATGTCCTTAATATTTATTTTCTATGAAAATATGATTTATTATATTATTTAAATAATATATGAAATGATTATTGGAATTATTATAATTACTATTTTATTATATGAATTTTAGTTCAGATTATTAAGTTAATTATTTTAACTTAATTAATAATGTTATATACGAAAGATAAATCAGATATGGAATCTAAACCCTAATTTTAGATTTTGATCAATGAATGAGAATAATAATATTATATTAAATATAATATTATTTTTCAGTGTTATAAAAATATATTGTATGTGTGTATTGATAATAGTTGGTTAATTATGGTATTTAATGTCATAACCCTAATATTAATTTGTTAAACCCTATTTGTTAAAACTCAATTATGAGTTTAAGACTGTGTAGTAATGGTGTTTTATGATTTATGTTGTGCATTATTAGATTTAATGTTAATCAGAGAAAATCCTAATTAATATTTGAAAACCCTAATTTTCTATTAAAAACCCTAGAAATTATTTGGGAAATCTTAAGGTTTAAAATCTAGTGATTAAACCATAGATTCAAGTACCATAGACAAGAATACCATTAAAATTACAAGGCAATTGACCAAATTACCCTTTTTGTCCCATTCTTGAATTATTGCTAGCAAATCTTGCCAAATCTTGGCAAGTCACCAAACCTAAACATAGCTATGTGCCTACAACCTCTACAACTCAACCAATCCACCAGCCACATACATTGTATACAAGTTTTATATAAGGATCAAGAGAGAGAAAGTGCATTATTTCACCCACTTGTTCACTTATACTCATCCAAGACTCTCTGTCTCTAAAACCTTCAAAATTTTGTAGTATATCAGTTCCTAAATCAAGTCCCGCGACTTCCAATAACAGATCAATAGCCAAGAATCAAGAGTTTGCTCATAGTGAGGTAAAACCCCTAAACAAAATCTGGCCTTTGATCTTATATTAGATGTTAGTTTTTTGTATGTTAAATATGTTGTATGGGGTGTTAATCAATGATCTGAGTTGCAAGATAGTAGATCCATAACATCTAGAGGCTCAGATATGATGATTTGCTAAATTTGGAAATTTTTGAAAATGAGGGTCTGACAATGAATGTCAGGTCCCATAGATCTCAGTAGGTTATTTGTTCTTGTTGTTTAAAGGTTTGAATATGTAGTATGCTATGAGATCTTGGATCTGGAACTTGAATCAAGTCCAGATCGTGTACAGATTGTTAGATATATGTGGTCAAACTCCGTTGACCGGCCATGACTGGACTTTTCTGGGTAACCCAGAAACTGACAACATGTTCATAGCCTCAAATCTTTCAGTTGTTTGTTATTTTGTTATTATTGTTACATCTAAGTTGAACTATGTTGTTTGTACTTCATGGTTATGCCTTTAGATCACTGAAACATCAAGTAGGTGGAACACAGTGGACGGTCAAACTAGGTCACTCGGTCACGGATTAAGTTTCTGGAAAACCAAGAAACTGTATGAACAAGTTTTCTGACAGCCTTTGACCGAATCATAACTTGTGATCTTGTTATTGTTAAGCTAATCTGTTGATAACCATATGTTCCTTGTTATGTGTACTACATACTTCAACCATAATAACACTTTACTAATGACTAGAACAAATGATTAAATGAGCTTGAAAGTGGCACCATGACACTGCCTGGGTTTCTGGGTTACCCAGAAACCCAGGAACTGTTTGACAGTAAGTTTATGACCCCAGATCTTTCATTATGTTGTTGATTTATGTTTGTAGTTGTATGTAGTTTGTAGTTTAGTATATGGACAGTAGATTCATGCTAGTTTAACTCCTAGTCATCAAACATGTTGATTACAATGGCTAGTCAAAGTAGGCCAGACGATTACGGCTTGTGTTTTCTGGGTAAACCAGAAAACTCAAGATCGTGATCTCTAACATGGTTTGACCGGCTTTGATCGGTTGATTCTATTGTGGTTATACTGTTTTTATGTAATGGATATGTTGTCTTACATGTTGTCTACACACTACAAGTCTTAAATCAGAAAACCATCATCAGGATTGAAAGTTGTGGAGGCCAAAAAGGGACTACTCGAACTGTTTTTCATTTCTGGGTAACCCAGAAATGAAGAACATCTCTGACAGCCATTTTGCATGCTTAGATCTGCTTAGTGTGATGCTGTTTGGCCATGTTTGTTGTTGCATCATGTAGTATTGCACTAACACTACAAGATTTGAACAAAATCATGCCCAGAAACATCATGATCAGATCATTGCACTTGGTCAAACATGCTACCTCGTTAACTGGCTATGAATGTTCTTGAGCCTCAAGAACAACTAAGGCGACAGATTTTGCCGCCAAAGGCTTTAGCGACAGACTTATTAGTTTTAATTAATTTAATTTCTAAAAATCATTTAAAAATAGTAAATAAATTCTAAAAATTTCAAAACTAGTTTTAAAAATTATTTTAAGTTATAAAAATTAACTTTTAATAATTTGACATATTTTTCATAAATATTAGTATTTATTTAAATAATATTGATATTTAAATTATGTAAAAAATGCATTAAATAAATTAATTAAAAATAATTTACTGATATTAAAAATTATTTTAAATGATAATAAGGTATTTAATAATATTTTAAGTTATAAAACAAAACTTTTAATATTTTAAGATAAGTTTCATTAATTATTTAATATTAATAATATTAGATTTATTTAGTAATTATATTAAATAAATTAATTAAAAATGAATTAAATATTATAAAAATTATTTTAAATGAAAATAAATAGTTTAAAAATATTTTAAGTTATAAAATATTACTTTTGATATTTAAAGGTAAATTTTATTTATAATTTAATATTAATGATATTAGTTTTATTTAATAATTATATTAAATAAATAATTTAAAAATAGTTTCACTGATTTAAAAATCATTTAAAAGGGAAATAAATGAATTAAAAATATTTTTAAGTTATAATAAATGACTTTTAATATTTTAATAAATAATAAATTAATATTCTAATATTAATGGTAATTATTTAAAAATAATTTTAAATATTTTAAAAATCATTTAAGGGTAATATTAATGTTTTATACTTTGAGTTATTATAAATAACTTTAATATTTTGGTAAGGGTTTCATTAATAATTTAATATTAATTAAATATTAATGATAATAGACTTATTTAATATTTAAATTATTTAATAATGATTCCAGTATTTGAAAATTCATGATAAATTATAATAATTATTTAAAAATTATTATAAGGCTTTGAAAAATAATATGACTGATATTTAAAATATCTAAACGAATATTGAACTACACGATAGAGTTTTTGACTCGATAATTACCCGATAAAGCTGTCGGTACACCTAAATATTTCAGAAATTGATTTGGACTTAGATAATTTAATTAGATATGTATTTGTTTGTGATGCAATGACTGTTAAACATATGTGACAATGTGATTAGGTTATGTGCTGACTGCAATTAATAGTATTATGTGTTATAATATGTATTTCTAATCGATAGAATGATCTTATTAATGATAGTTCTCGATATAAAAGATAAAATTAAGTTGTGTAATAGTAAGCAGCAGCTCAAGCAAGTATCCTAACTTTGCATTTACTTTAAATAATGGACATGAGTAAGAAAGTTTCAGAATTATATTATCATTATGCCAGATTATTAACTCTATTGTTATCGATTATGTATTCAATCTTTGTATTCATACAAGTTCTTTAGTTATCCGATCATTGTTTATCAACACAGTATTACTGCATAATTCAGATATTTATTTTATTCGTTAATTCCTACATAGGGTTAGACAAGTGTCCTCACTTAGATTATCATTATACTTAATTACATGTTGATACATACTTATTGGTTTCCAGTATGTATACGTTGACTTAAAAAGCCGTCTAAGCTATTTGATTCAGCCAGACATAAACTTAAAAATATTGTTGAACAAGATAAAACTTTATTGTATCAAACCAGATTGTTTTAGTTCGGATTCCCGACTAAGTATGAACATCCCGAACATGCGAAAACTTTTGTGCACGTAAGGTGGATAAGATGAACGATAATATCATTCTTGCATGTAGTATTGATCAATACAGGGCACATTGGGATGATCACCCTCGCGCCCGTAAGTTATGACGGCTTGCGGATGAAGTTCTGCTAAACCTTAGCGAAAATTAAAAACAAAGTTCATAGTCTGTCGACTGCTCTTCATTTATAGTCAGTACGTAGTTTCAAAAATTTGATAAAGAATTGATATGTTGTTGTTAATGGTTCAGCTTACTTCACAACCGTTGATTCGTTGTAGAAGCGTTATTCCAAGAAAATATTTAATCCTTTCAACTTATATTTATTGTTGCTATTACTTGCTAGGCAACCAAATGCTCATTCTTGCTTTAAATTTAAATATTTCAGCTAAGCATGATCAACCGGAATGTTCAGGCCAGAACAAGAGAAAAGGAAAGCAAACAGAATAATCTTATGTTATTTTATGGGGATAAATCACTTTTTGGTCACTGTACTAGGGTCCGATTTTCATTGTGGTTACCAAAACTTTTTTTTATTACAATCGAATAATTGTACTCTAAAAAATTACAAAATGCTCATTCCTTACGATTTCCGTCCAAAAAACGGACGGAAATGCTGACTGTGCATACACGTGATTTTGAAATGCTGATGTGTACATATATGCTTTGCCATGTGCATTAATAATAATAATAATAATAATAATTTTTAAATAATAATAATAAAAATATTAATAATTTTAAAATAATAATAATTTTAAAATAATAATATAAATTCATTAATTTTATATAAATACATTTGTAAAAATTATTTTTATTTTGTAATTATTATTATTATTAAAAAATAATATAAATTCATTTATTTTATATAAATACATTTGCAAAAATTATTATTAATATTATTATTTAAAAATTATTATTATTATTATTATTATTATTATTATTATTAGGGAGGTGATATTTCCACACGGTTTTCTTATATTTCCTCACTGTGGTCCCCACATATTTGCTAAGTATATTTTTTATGTCCAATTTACCCCTTGAAACAATCCGTTGTTACCCTCTTTCTTCCTCTACCTCGCACAACTCGGTCTCTAAATTCCTTTAATCAAACAAATCAATCCAAACCCAAATCCAAATCCAAATCCAAAACAAACAAACAAAAACCATATCTAGCTAAATCCAAATCCGGTTGTTCAAAAAAAAAAAATTAATCTGTAGATAGATCGAAACCTAAACCATATTCTCCCCGTCAATTTTCTCACGCCAAAGTTCATACTTGTAGAGAGAAACAACAAAGGACCAAATTTTGCAGGCCCAAAGCTTAAGCTTGTAGAGAGGAAAAGAAAAGAGAGAATATGGCGATGATATCTGTACTAGAGAGATTCATATACCCCCATAATATTCTTTGATAATATGGACAGTACAATTGCAGAACCGACATTTGGGAATATTCATGGCTTCCTCTGTTGCTGCTTCTGTTGATAATAGGTGGTCAGGCTCAGATGATCGACTTGCCTTTTTGGTGACAACCCATTTATATGAGCTTCCCGGCTGGAACAATCCAGATACCATAGCAATGAATTTGGTCACATACATTGTTTTTTCAAAAAGAAGGTAAGGACCAATGAATGGGAACTAAGAGGAACCCATATGAGCTTCCCAGTTGGGTTTAAGGAAATAAGAGGAACCCATATGCAGTATTCCAAATTTGGGAATAATCAGCCCAATCAATTTCGGATCTCAAAGTCTCTAGTCAGATCGGGATGCTTATTTTCTATAGGCGCTTCTCGCTACCGTTATTTCTTTAGGTCTCTTTTTCGATGAGATGAATCTCAGATTTCTATTGGATTTGGATTGATTTGTTTAGTATAAGGAATTTTGATTCATTGAAGGAATTTAGAGACAGTTGTGCAGGGGAAGGGAGAGGAAGAGGGAGGTAACTGAGAATTGTTTTAAGGGGAAAATTAGACCTAAAAATAAATTTAGCAAATATGTGGGGACCACAATGTGAAAATATAAAAAAAACGTGTGGAAATAACGACTCCCTTATTATTATTATTATTATTATTATTATTATTATTATTATTATTATTATTATTATTATTATTATTATTATTAATGTCAACCCCTCAGCGAATCAATCTATTGTGAAATACACAGATAGAAAATTATTATTGTAAAATTATTGTTATTATATTGTAATTATTATTATTTTTATTAATTAAAAATTATTATTATTGTTGTTATTATTATTATTTTGAAATTATTATTATTATTTAAAAATTATTATTATTATTATTTTGAAATTATTATTATTATTATTTTTAATATTATTATTATTATTTTTATTATTCTTAATAATATTATTTTTATTATTAATATTTTAAAATTATTATTAAGATACAATTATTTTTACGCATGACAAAATCATATACACATCAGTAAAAAAAAACGGAGTCAAATCGCCAACTCAACACTTCCGTTCGCCAACTCAGCACTTCTGTTCGTTTTTTGGAATGAAATCGTAAGGAATGACTATTTTGTAATTTTTGAGAGTACAGTTATTCAATTGTAATAAAAAAAAATTTGGTAACCACAATGAAAATCGGACCCTAGTACAGTGACCAAAAAGTAATTTATCTCTTATTTTATGTAATAGTTTGACTTTATTAAGACAATGATATCTATTAATTATCATGTAATGAATGTTTAAAGGTCGCGTACCTGGGATTAGACTTTGATATATGTAAATTAAGTTTGATATTTATATTATTTTTATTATTATTAGTATTATTCCGCTCATAGAAATGATATCGTGAAGCACCAAGTTCGGGTTTCAAGTACCTGAATTTGGGGGCGTCACAGTCTACATACCAGAGTATAACATGGATACACTAACATAATCAAATAACATAACATCTGACAAATTTAAGCTTGGGAAAATCTTATTAGACCTACCTGGGGATTTTCTGGGTTACCCAGAAACTCAAAGTCATGGTCAGTCAACCCACTTTGACCATTAAGATCTTAGAATTTGGACATGCAATGAACATGATTCCACTTTCAGATTACTCCCCTCATAGCATACTACAAGTCTATTATATCTAACAAGACAAATCATCAACAAATCTAGATCTATGACCTCTGACATTCGATTGTCAAGCCATAAAACTAGGGTTCTTGACAGTTTTGAAAACTTGATTTTTGAGCACTTTAATGTTATGGATCTATGATATAACATCATGGATCACTAAACAACATCTTATAACACAATTAAAACACATAAACAACAAATCTATCTTACCATACAAGATTAAATTGAATTAGGGTTTATACCTCTCTTTGATCAAGCTTTAATCTTGGCTTCCTATACTGATCTTGATGTGTTAGGGACTGAAATACTAATCAATTTCGTGGCCTTAGAGAGTGAGAGAGTTTGGCTAAGTGTTTGAGTACAAATGAAGATAACTTTGGTTTCTCTCTCTTTAATCTCTTATATTTTGATTCAATGTATCTTGGTTATGCAAGGTGGCACTTTAGATCAGATTTGTCTAAGATTTTTTAAGCACATGGTGTTATCCAAATGAGTGAGTCACAAGATTTGAAAATATTTAACTTAAAACTTAAGTAAAGGGTATTTTGGTCATTTCGCCTCCAAAGGTGTATTTTGGTAATTTACATCATGATTTTAAGGGTATATTAGTCAATTGACTTCTTAACCCTTAGGATTTGATAATCATAATTAGAGTTTGCTAATTAGGGTTTAGGGTTCTCGAATCCAAAATTAGGGTTCTCGAAAATACAATTAGGATTCTTAACTGTTCATTAGGTTTCACTAACTACAGATTAGGGTTTTTAATCCACATTAGGGTTTACTAAGGTTATACCTTATCTGATCAACCTTTGACCTTTAGGGTTATATTCTTCTTTCTAAACACTTGTATACATATATACTACGACATATCAAATTTTAACTGGTGAAAACTAGGTTTTAAAGCTCCAAAAGCGGTCTGAAGCCTTCTTTGCAGCACACTGTAAGATTTTTTTAGATTTGAAGCTTTTTCTTACTTGAATATATATATATATATATATATATATATATATATATATATATATATATATATATATATATATATTCTCACCGACTTGTTATGCTCGAATCATCGATCCGTGACTTTTTTTTCTCTTTAATATATATAGACTTGAACCAAACAGTTAGGTCTAAATTAACTATATGTGGCTTTTACTTGCTTATATATATTGGTAGACACTCAAAATTTTGCATTCCTATTTCTAACCTTGCAGGAGGGCAAAATCGTCTTCCAGAGATAACCTTAGAAATCAAATCAGTTCAATCTCGGAGACAACCCAGGATACTTAGTTTTCAACCTCGGAGACAACCCCGAAGAATGCAGTTCTAACCCCGGATATAACCCCGGAAGGTCAAACACACCTCAAAAACACCCCTGAGGACATTTAGCACACATATCAGCCCAATCTCAGAGATAACCCTGAGCAACGACTGCTATATCAACCCAAAGCCGGAGATAACCCCGGTGAGGGGCAAAATCATCATTTTACCACCTCGATACTACATTCACGTCGTCTCAACATTAATCCAATCCACATTTCATACAGAAGTGTCCCATAAGAACCATAGCTCAAATCCCGAGTGATTACTATGCAAGACAGTACACCGAATAGAATTTGAAGACTTAAAGATCTGGTAATGGACCCATCTTCCCGTCTTCGTACAACCTCTTATCCCATGTCATTGTGTAGCTCTCGGCAACAACATTCCAAAAAGGTATAGCCCGCCTCAATTGGATGCCAGGATCGAAAGTTATAAAGGTTTAAGCGGACAACGCGTTTCACGAGTGCATGTTCTTCGAGACTGTGGGACCCGCAGAGCCCAGGGCATCCCGGGAAGCTACAGGTAGACCCGCGGCTCCCCCCTCTATAAATAGAGGGCTTGAGTTGCCATTTTAAGAGAAAAAATGGCGAGGAAGCCCTATCCATTTCACTTTGTACACACTTTTATAGTGCTCCAAATTGAGTGCTTCATTTTTCTAAACACTTGTGGGCTCGTATTTTACATTATACTAAAATTTAACCGGTTAAAACCGAGTTTTCAGGCATCAAAAGCTATATGAAGTCTTCTTGGCAGCCCACTATAAGACATTTCATATTTTTAATCTTTTTATCACCTCTATACATACATATCTACTCAGGTTGAGAGTCGTGTGTGTGTGTGTGTGTGTATATATATATATATATATATATATATATATATATATATATATAAAACTGTTTATCAGCCTGTAGCTTAGATTTGTCTAAATCTGGCAATTTCTCACTTTAACCGTTGAAGTTGGAATGCTTATATTTATTCAAATCTAATTCGTTTTCTAGCTTTTGCTATGGGCTAGATTTGTCTCAATCTAGCTATTTCTCACTTTAGCTGGTTCATGGTGACTAAATTGGAATTGATGAACCTGAAATATTTTAGATTTATTCAAATCTAGTTCTTATTTTAGCTTTTGCATATATTGCCTTGTCATGTGAGCCTAGGAATCATGTGTTCACAGATTCAATTCCTGAATCTAGATTTAGTTCCCGTGATGAATATTTTAAGCTGCAGCCAGCTTGTAAATTATTTACGGTGTTTGAATTTCCTCATATGGCTTTCACGCAAACAAGGAGTTCGGCGCTGCTATGTATCATATTTTCTCGAAGATGCTTCGCATCTTGAAAATAATAAAAGCAATCCAGTCGAACACATAATAAAATGGAATTATCAAAGGCCTCAATTATTATTGAGCATAAGGGTTTGAAAACCTGTTTTACAAAACATCGTTGCCATATCTCATTAAAATTGAACTTTTTATACAAAAGTCAAACCCTTTGTATATAGGTGCAAACGAGGCATAACATTACTTCCTGATAATTGCACATAGACCTATACACACACACACATTCAGATAAAAGTTTAAATTGAAAAGTAACGGTAACCGTGTTATCACGGAAGTCGGGGGTGCCTAACACCTTCCCTCCGCTTAATCTAGCCTCCGGACCCTAACGAATTTCAATTTTGCAGACTAGTTAAATAATGTCACATCACTAGGTCTTTGTGCAAACCATTTCTCGGTTGAGTTGGTGCAACCATTTAAAAATACCAACTGGCGACTCTTACAGTCAAATCATCGACATATATATGTCTGACCTTTTCAAACTTATTTTTTTAAATAAATCTCACCTAACATGAGAATACCAAAATACAAGAATAGAAAGGGACAAATAAAAAATCCCGACGTCGACAGGTGGCGACTCTGCTAGGGACATCCAGTAAGAGGGCTTAAGTCGCTATTAAAGCTTTTCAAAACTTTTATCATAATGTGTGTGGATGTTGCATTTACATTTAAATGAATGTATACTAATGCTTTATTTAGTACACTTAGTGCTTCGCAACATATCTGCCTATGATATTAGTGCTTCAGACATGTCATCATTTCCATACGGTGAGACGCGATGTATGTGAATGCATGTTGTGTGGTCCCTCCATCGGGAGATGTTCAGGCAGCGATGTGGCGTGCCCGCGCCCCAATCCTCATACCTGCCCGCGCGGCCGCACCAGTCAGACTTAGAAGAAAATTTAACTTTTCAATTCAAAATCTGTTGAAGCGTATTTTTCTTATAAGGGTGTATTTACTAGTTACGAACAATAATTACTTTCAGTTTTATTTTTGCTATTTTAGGGTTTCATTGAGCTAGAGAGATTCCATAGCTTCTACTACTATTTTTACTTCTCTCGTTAGGTCTAGTAGCTTGTGAATATTGAAGTTTTTACTTTGGATTAATGATGGATCTGAACTGAGTTACAAGCTGACTTTGTGCAAGAGTTTAATCAGATTTTCATTATCTTTTCTCTTTAATCTCTTTATTTTCATTGAATCTTCTCATGCTTGGTTTAAATCCCGTAATGGTTGTTGATTCAGAGATGAACTAATCACCATTATGGGATTCTAATGGATCTTATTGTGTAGTTCAGATTTATATGTCTTGTTGTGATGCTTGAATGATTATAGTTGGATTGCCTAAGTTGGTTATGCTATTTGATTAGATGCTTGATCACCATCTACCTTGATAACTTGTATAGAATTGAAAAGGGAAATATAAGTTCCGATTTGACCTTATTAGCATGTATTCATGAAATTTACATATGATAGATTTTGTGATTCGCAATCCGGATAGGCATATACTGGCTTGCCATGTGTAGTCGCTAAGAGAGCTTGTGCTTAAATTGATTTTACTTGTAATTCACATAGGAAGATAGTGGATTAGGTGATATTGGTGTTCATACAAATTCTATCTCTTTTGTGGATTTTGTGTGATATGGACATGGTGTATTGAAAAATAGTCATGTTTTGCTTTCGTGCTCTCGACTAGCAGTCCATAATAATTAATCAAGTTAAACAAGAGGTGTATAACCTGAATGAAGCAATAAGTAAAATTAGGGTTCCATATCTTTCCAATTTGAATATCTTCAGTTGTTAATCAGCTATTTTATGTTAATAATTATTTCAGTTTTAATTTGACGGTTATTCGATCGTTTAAGCAGACAGAAATATCTATAAAGTTGTTGCATGATAAATTAGAAATAATTACATTTCTCCATGGGAGCGATACTTAACTTACTCTATATTACTTGTTGACCGTGTATACTGTGACGAACGAGAATTTTGTAATTTGATTTTAATATTTATTGAATTAAATAAATATTTTTTTTTCGATGATTTAATTATTGGATTAAATAATTATTTGATGCAAATGTGGTAGATTAATTTAATTATATGTGTTACATTTATTAAATTAATGTAGAGAATAATTATTATTCAAGTATGTAATTATGTGAGCTTATTGAATTAAATGAAATATTTAATTAAGCATGATGTTATTTAATTAATTTAATTATTAATTAGAGAGTTAATAACTTGACATTATTTATTAATGAGAAAATTAATTATATGATTACGTGAATTTATGAGAGATTATTATATGTTATTTAATTAATTTAAATAAGATATTTGAATTGGGTGTGACTTGAATTAAACTATATGATAAAAGGTTTTATTAAAATAAAGAGCTTTGATACCAACCTGTGACACCCCCAAATCCGGTACTTCCATTTCCACAGGATTTTGGTGTTTGCGATACGAATATCAGATATCTATCTACCCATAATAAATGCAAACCATGCAATAGATAGAAATAAAATCTTCCACTTAAGGGTTACAACATCTGAATAATAATAATACAATCCCAGGTTAAACTAACCTTAAACATTTGTGCGGAATCATAAATAAATAAGTCTTAAACAATAACATTAACTCAAGTCTTAAACAAATACATCATCATATAAAACAACAAGTCTTCGTCACTTGCTAACTTTGCCCTTGCCTTTACTAGTGGAAGGTTCATCAGTTCTTTCGTTCTTAACTGCAATGTTATTATTAAGAAAGAATGAGCACAAATGCCCATAAGTATAATAATGAAATAACAATATAATAACATGCGAATAAATCAAAGACATCTGAATAAAAGCTCAACTTTTGAATCAAGAATGAATAACAAGAATCAAAAGAATTCTGAGGGTCATAAGACCTTGAACTATGTCCTAGGTTATCAAGGGTTATACTTGAAACCTTTAACAGTCATAAGACTATGGACCTTTCTTCTCGTACTTAGGGGGATCAACCCTTAGTACCATACTGTGCACAATATCTTAACGCTAACGCATAAGTAAATCCCTTTGCAGGGTTGTTCATCTCAGTTTAACATTCGAGTCCGCACCAAAAGAAGTTTGGTTTGGATAATTCAATAAGGTTTCTGAAATTTAGAACGTTCATCAACTAAGGACTAGTTGAATCAATAAGGTTCACTAGTCTAATAAGGTTCAACAATAATGATATTCGATTTGAATAATGATCTCAAGAGTATAAAATAGGACAATTATTGTATAACGGAATCATGCTTTAAAAAATAAATAAATCTTTAATATAACATTTGAACTTGAATAATAGAATTGATAATTTACTCGAGGTAAATAATAAACTTGAACAATAATGACAAGTAGGGTTAGGAAACTTGCCTCGTGCGTAAGATTACACTTTAACTAAGCACGTTCTTTGAATTTAATCCTACATACCATTCACATCCACAATACCAGTTAATTATAACTTAACTAATCATCATAAACACATTCTCTTTGTCTACTTTGATTATTGACTATACTTGGTTAATTTACCACTTTGTCACATAATTTATACCTCATGAATAGCAAGCTAATTATACATTAATTAAATTCTTAGCACATCCATAACATAATTGCTTGTGGATCGAATTAATGAATGCATAATTAGCTTGTTATTCATGAGGTATAAATTATGTGACAAAGTGGTAAATTAACCAAGTATAGTCAATAATCAAAGTAGACAAAGAGAATGAGTTTATGATGATTAGTTAAGTTATAATTAACTGGTATTGTGGATGTGAATGGTATGTAGGATTAAATTCAAAGAACGTGCTTAGTTAAAGTGTAATCTACGCACGAGGAAAGTTTCTTAACCCTACTTGTCATTATTATTCTAGTTTATTATTTACCTCGAGTAAATTATCAATTCTATTATTCAAGTTCAAATGTTATATTAAAGATTTATTTATTTTTTAAAGCATGATTCCGTTATACAATAATTGTCCTATTGTATACTCTTGAGATCATTATTCAAATCAAATATCATTATTGTTGAACCTTATTAGAGTAGTGAACCTTATTGATTCAACTAGTCCTTAGTTGATGAACGTTCTAAATTTCAGAAACCTTATTGATTTATCCAAACCAAACTTCCTTTGGTGCGGACTCGAATGTTAAACTGAGATGAACAACCCTGCAAAGGGATTTACTTATGCGTTAGTGTTAAGATATTGTGCGCAGTATGGTACTAAGGGCTGATCCCCCTAAGTACGAGAAGAAAGGTCCATAGTCTTATGACTGTTAAAGGTTTCAAGTATAACCCTTGATAACCTAGGACATAGTTCAAGGTCTTATGACCCTCAGAATTCTTTTGATTCTTGTTATTCATTCTTGATTCAAAAGTTGAGCTTTTAATCAGATGTCTTTGATTTATTCGCATGTTATTATACTGTTATTTCATTATTATACTTGTGGGCATTTGTGCTCATTCTTGCTTAATAATAACATTGCAGTTAAGAACGAAAGAACTGATGAACTAGTAAAGGCAAGGGCAAAGTTATCAAGTGACGAAGACTTGTTGTTTTATATGATGATGTATTTGTTTAAGACTTGAACTAATGTTATTGTTTAAGACTTATTTGTTTATGATTCCGCACAGATGTTTAAGGTTAGTTTAACCTGGGATTGTATTATTATTATTCAGATGTTGTAACCCTTAAGGGGAAGATTTTATTTCTATCTATTGCATGGTTTGCATTTATTATGGGTAGATAGATAGATGATATTCGTATCGTGAATACCAAAATCCTGTGAAAATGGAAGTACCAGATTTGTGGGTGTCACATATACTTGCACGACTGTGATTATTTTGTTAAACCTGAGACAAGCCAACAAGTTTTTAGCGCCGTTGCCGGGGATACGTTTTTATTTTTATTAGTGTCGTCATCAACTTAAGTTAAATTTGTCTTACTTGAAAAATTCTTATCTTATCTCATTTCTATTTTCCTTTTATTTGCGTTTCAGGTACTTGTGGATAGTATATGCACACTCGATCTTCAAACTCTGAGTTGGTAAGGCATGATAATATTAACGAAAAAGTTTTGAGAGTGAGTGCACGTAATTCTACTACACAATAGTCTAAGTTTGTAATATTCAAGAACGCAATCAAATTGCACAAAATAAGCGGAAGCATGAAAAATCAGAGTTTTAAAATTTTACAAACCATATACCCGGATCATCCTTTATGCACAATTATTAATTAAACGAAAAAATATGAAGAACAAGAATCATACCCTTGAAGATTCAAGCTTCCTCAAGTACAAGTTCACCTCCAATTCTTTTCACGTTCAACTTGAATCCACCGGGTTTGGTTCCTTCCTTTGATCAACGTTAGCCACCCAAGTGTTTGGCCTCTAGAGATGATCTACCAAGAAAGAATAAAGATTCAAGAAGATGGGTGTTTGGCAAAATCCTAGTTTTTCTATCTCTCATAGAAAATGATGTACTCTCCAACAATTGGAATTACGTATCTTGATATCTGATATAAGTCTCCTCTTATAAAGATATCAGTTAACCCTTCTGATGTAATTAAAAAATAGGGTATTATTTAATTAATTAAATTCTCTAATTAATTAAGCTCCCTAATCTTATTAGGGATAACTAATTAAATTTTTTTAATTTATTTAACATCTTAATCTTATTAGGAATATATGAGAATACTTTTATTAATTAATTCTCAAACTCCTTTAGGAATTAAATAATAATAATAATAATAATAATAATAATAATAATAATAATAATAGTAATAATAATAATAAGACTCCTCTTATTAACTTATATTTAATATTTTCAAAATATTAAATAATAAATATTAAGCCATTTAATTTATTCTATCACCATAGATTAAATTAAATATACTTAACTTATTATTACAATTATGCCATTAACTTCTTTAATAATTATTCTTCATTTTATGGCGTGACCCTTTAGGTTCTCCATATTAAACCGGTTGTGAATAAATCAATTAGAACAATTCTAATCTTATTTAAATAAATAAATTAAACAATTAATTTATTTAAATAAATAATATTTATTCTACAATAGGGATAAGCCTCCCTAGCGATCAACGACTTTCCAGATAATATAGATTTCAACATTGATCATAAAAGAACTTTTGAGTAAATAGTTACTGTACAGTTCAATTCTTCCACCATACAATGCCCCAATTAAATATAAGACATGGAATTACTGTCAAGTCTTATTTTATTTAATTATATGATTTCGACTCTTAAATGCACAACTCCAAATAATGCAAATTAGAAACTCCTTTCTAATTTCATTTTGCCTTGGCCAAGGACTGCTGGGTTGTCATTTATCGAATCACATATGACATTTCTATTCTTTTACTAGAAGCGGTAGATTCTTTATTGATCATACATTACCTCCATGTACAACTTATTATACCCAAGCATACCCTTTTGATATACCCTAATGGTCTTAAGGATTAAGTTAAAGTATAACTCATCATACACAAGATACTATGATGATCTCAAGTCCAAGGATCACTTGTACTACTATCACTACAGGAATTCCTATTGATAGGCAAGTAAAACTCCATTAGGTATTCCTTAGCGGGTTCAGTGAACTTATTCTCTAATAAGAACCTACATACTTTATTTAGTGTCTCCACATAAATGATCATGAGTTCAATCATCCTCATCCAATGAGCAAGCAACGTATGTACCAATCTATCTGGATTCACTAATTCCCAATTTAGTAACCCAACGATTGGGAACTATTTTAGTTTTAAGCTTTCTAAGAATTTAGATCTCATTAGAATGATCATCATTATTATTCTAAAAGCATTGCTTAAAACTATGGGTTTATCACATATTATAAAATAACATCATGTGGATAATTAAAAGCCTTTAATAAATTAATACTTTTTATTAATAAATGAATAAGATTGTTACAAAGTATATGCTTTATCATCAAACATGATTGGCTTGTGTGCATACTACTTTCAATCTCCCACTTGCACTAAAGCCAATTGCCATGGTATCTTATACCCTTCTTCTCTAAGTGACGATTATCCTGCTGTTGGATGAGCTTTAGTTAATGGATATGTAATGTTGTTCTTGAGAGTCCACTATCTCTATAGTAATTTCTCTTCTTTCAATGATTCCTATAATCAAATGAAAGTGTCACAACATATGTTTAGATCCAAGATGAGACTTAGGAACTAAACCAACAACTATTTACTATTTGAAACCTTTCCAATTCACTTCACCACTGTTCAAGGTAACGCTTTACCTTAAAGTGGATTTTCTGTCGTCTTGGTATGTCTGAAAAACTTGAGTCTGTTAAGCCCTCCAGTTTTAGACCCACCATGAATATAATCACATCCTTAGTGCCGGTTAGGTACTTTAAGATGTTTTTCACTGACTCAGAGTGAACTTCTCCAGAATATGACTAATCAACATCAGGTCTTGTATATTTCATTATATACATGATTGTCACTAATGCGTTCTCTCTTTTCAAGAGTCTATGGGGACTATTAAGAGAGATACACTCCAGGGCTCATCAACATGAGACAACTCTTGGAGTTTGTCATGCTAAACAACTTTAGCATCAAATGAATATACGTTCCTTGGGTTAAGTCGAGTATCCTATTAAATCTATCTATATAGATTTGTATCCCCAATAACGATACTCTTCCAAAATCATTCGTGGAGCAATGTTTAGACAACTTTATCTTTACTGATTGTAGCATTGGTATGTCATTCCTTATCCGTAGTATATCAACATATAATACTAGGAATGTCACGACGCTCCACACTAGGTTCATTCTTGTTTTTGATAAAATCAAACTTTTTTTGATTGTCTCATCAAAATGAATGTTCCAAATTTGAGAAGCTTGCTTCAATCCATTTCTCTGAGTGTCTACAACTCTTACCTCATCGTATGAAACTAGATCATCATCTTCTATGATGTGTACCTCATCATCATCATCTATGATGAATCCATACCTTCTAGGAATATGGTACTATTCCAAATTTACGATTCGGTTGTGGTACAATAGGTCTATCTACAGGTTTCTCTTATTTGACTTATAGCATTTTGTGGTTCTTGAACTCTTTAAGATGTATTATCCTCCCACTAGCCCCTTCAATGATAAACACCTTTATCTTAGAAGGCAGTGTGTTTCGCAACAAACACCTTTTGCTAAGTAGGATTATAGAACATATACCCTAAACTTATTTTAGGATGTCCCACAAATCAACACTTGTCAAATCTTGTCCCAAACTTATCCTTTGAAACATTTTTCACATAAGTTAGACAACCCCTTATCTTAACATACTTAAGATTAGGAATCCTCCATGTCCATAACTTTTATAGAGTCTTGGGGCTGAATTTTGAGGTTACCTTTTTTCGTAGATATGCAGCCATTTCTAGGGCATGACCCAAGAAGGATACTGGAATGTCGGTAAAATTATTATGGACCGTACCTTGTCCAACAAGGTACAATTTTTCCTTTCAGATACATCAATCAATTATTGCGTATCAGGAGGTGTCCTTTGTGAGAAAACCATTTGAGATGATCCAGAAACTCATTGCACAAGTATTCCTTCCTCAATCTAATCAAAGAATTTTAATACTTTTCAAATTAGTTTCACTTCTGAATTATTTGAACCTTTCAAATAATTCACACTTGTATTTCTACGAATACACACATTCAACTCTTTGAATGATCATCTCCTTTTCTTATACTAGTTTGTTCAATTTGTAAAATAATTTTTCGCGTAAGTCAAGCATACAAAATCTATTAAGTAATATTTCAGTTTTATACAAAATATTGTTATTATAAATAGAACAACAATTGTTCTTAAATATAATACCAAAGATTTCATTGTCCAACAACAAAATAGAAATAATTTTTCTAATGAGAATAGGAATACAATAACAACTTATTGACTTAATAGATTTGCCCGTAGGCATTGCAAAACTATAAGTTTCTATGGCTAATATGGCAACCTTTGCTTCATTTCCCACACATAGGATTACTTATATTTATTTAGCTTTATACTTCTGCTCAGTCCCTTCATAAATCAATATTTATGATAACCAAAGTCGGTATCCAATACCTAAGTACTTAAAGAAAAAATTATTTTAAATCATGAACAAATTTGTATTTGTAACCGAAATTTCGCTAAGCTTACAGTGTCCAGGCTTATTATAGTGGAAGAAAACTCCTTTGCTATCCGTATCAGTTTTGTTCTTATTATCTTTTATTTTTGCCTTTCTATATACCTTCTTTGAATCGTTCTTCTTTTCAGAAGATCCTTTGGCCCCTATTAGTAAGACATGGTCTTTATTGGTTGGAAAGTGACTCTCAATATTTTTCAACATCAGCAAATCAACGAGGTTGATATCTAGCTTATTCATATGAAAAATTCACAACAATTGTGAAAGGAGTTCGGGAGTGAGTGCAAGATCAAATCTTGGCTCAACTCTCCATCCATGACAAAACCCGTTGTCCTAAGTGATCAATCAAATTGATTATGTTAAGGACTTTTATCTGTACTATAGTGTCATCGGTCATTCTAGATCAGAAGAGCTCCTTAGATATATGATATCTATCAGTCCTACTTTCCTCACCATCAACTTCTTGATGTGCAGGAATATAATAGGAGCAACCATGGTTTCATGTTGACGCTGAAGCTCGTTACTCATGGATGCAAGCATGATGCATTGAGCCAACTGTGCATCTTCTTGCCACTTTCTAAAAGTAGCAATCTCATCCTCAGAGGCATTGTCTGCAACCATTGCAGGGATAGGCGTATTAAGGACATAAGATAACTTTTCAGCCATGAGAACTATTCTAAAATTCCTTAACCAATCTGTTTAATACGGTCCGGTTAAATAGCATCTAATATGCTTCGCAGTGATAGTAATTTTAGACATTGTAAAATTCTGTAAATAAATTTGTTCTTAACAACATTTTAGCATACATTCTTTTATTAATTACCAAAATAAATTAGGTCTTATTTTAAATTGGTATCTCTCACTATTTTCTTCAAACTATATTACCCTCAATATATATAGTTCGACAATATCTAATTAAAGATATGTACTGAGAATAAGGATCCCATTTCAAATGTATATAGCCTTGTGTGTGCACAACAAACTATATATAAATAAATAGGTAGATAACTCTTCTCAATTACATAAATTATGTAACTCCTTGTATTTTGCCTCTTAAATCATAATGGTCAAGTGTGTGCACATCTGAACTAAAATAATTTAAGTTAAGTCAGACCTAACATTTCTATATAAGTGAAGAGAAAACTACAGCCCTTGTGTGTGCACAACAAAGTAGTAATGTTCAATTCCTTATAAACATCATATGTAATAAAAATAACATCTTAAATTTTTAATGCTTGCCTTATGTGTGCACAACAAAGTCATATTAAATATTCAATACTCTATTGTTTCTATCATGCTAGAAGGCGACGTTCGATATTCCAAATATCTTTGAACGTTACAACTTAATATAAAATATTTGAGGGTTTGTTATTAATTTGTCTCATCTTATTTAGCGCGCATACAAATATATATATAAAATATGTGTCATATTAATTAACATGCGAAGCATGTTTGCATAATATAATATATATAGTATAAGCATGCACATATAGAATACTATATTCTACCTGGATTGATTATGGACTTTTATTCTAGTTTGGTTCACTAGAGCCACCAAGTGAACCAAAAGGTCAAACCCTAGGGGTGTAAGAATTAATATTTAAATATAACTATTACATTTAAACCCGAGCTCCATTACAAACGGGTCTTCACGCGTTCCTTGCTCCTTGCTCCTTGATCTCCAATTCTTCAAAATTAATTCTAATTATTCATATTACAAAACTATTTAAAATAAATAGAAACCTTGATCAGCAGTCAAGGGAAAGTATATAGGAGGAAGATAGAATTTACATTAAGAAAAATTAGAGAAGACGAGGTACGCAGACCCCCTTTAATAAAACCCATACATTCATGCATCCAACTAAAATAAAATCCAATCACATTGGTCAATAGTCCATAATCAATCACATTTATTATCATACACATATGCATCAATAAATAACATTCATCTCATGAATAATTGTGACGCCCCCAAATTCGGGTCTCTTCCAACCCGACAGATGGTGCTACATGGTACTGCCATTCATTCATTCATTTCATTGAACAGTCTCAAAAGGACTAATATATCTCTTATATATTCAACATAATATTACATTCCCCAGGTTCTTTGTAACCCATTCGTTTGTTCTTGTCATAATATCAAATATATTACAATCATTCATCTATACTATTACATAAGAACTCTAAGGGTTCGTCTTCGCTTTGCCCTTATCTTTGCCTGAGCCTTCGGTCCGCTCGATCTTAGCTGTGTTCGTATGGTTTAAGAAAGAGTGAGCATGACTAGCTCAGCAAGTACTACAATTCTAATAAACAACATGCTTGAAACATAATTAATATTTATTCTATAATAGGGATAAGCCTCCCTAGCGATCAACGACTTTCCAGATAATATAGATTTCAACATTGATCATAAAATAACATTTGAGTAAATAGTTACTGTACAATTCAATCCTTCCACCATACAATGTCCCAATTAAATATAAGACATGGAATTACTGTCAAGTCTTATTTTATTTAATTATATGTATTTCGACTCTTAAATGCACAACTCCAAATCATGCAAATTAGAAATTCCTTTCTAATTTCATTCTGCCTTGGCCAAGGACTGTTGGGTTGTCATTTATCGAATCACATAGGACATTTCTCTTCTTTTACTAGAAGCGGTAGATTCTTTATTGATCATACATTACCTCCATGTACAACTTATTATACCCAAGCATACCATTTGATATACCCTAAGGGTCTTAAGGAATAAGTCAAAGTATAACTCATCATACACAAGATACTATGATGATCTCAAGTCCAAGGATCACTTGTACAAATCACTATAGGATTCCTATTGACAGGCAAGTAAAATTCCATTAGGTATTCCTTAGCGAGCCACGTTCAGTGAACTTATTCTCTAATAAGCACCTACATACTTGCTTTAGTGTCTCCACACAAATGATCATGAGTTCAATCATCCTCATCCAATGAGCAAGCAACGTATATACCAATCTATCTGGATTCACTAATCCCCAATTTAGTAATCCAACGATTTGGAACTATTTTAGTTTTAAGCTTTCTAAGAATTTAGATCTCATTAGAATGACCATCATCATTATTCTAAAAGCATTGCTTAAAACTATGGGTATATCACATATTATAAAACATCATCATGTAGATAATTAAAACCCTTTAATAAATTAATACTTTTTATTAATAAATAAATAAGATTGTTACAAAGTATATGCTTTATCATCAAACATGATTGGCTTGTGTGCATACTACTTTCAAAGAGATCACTGAAACATCAACAAATATGGTAGAAGAGCATAGAGAAGAACACAAGGCTTTAAGGGACTAATTTATGCCAAAAATAAATGAGCTATAGTCTAACATTATAAGGCCAGCAATAGCAGTAAACACGTTCGAGATTAAGCCAGGAACACTACAGATGGTACAAAATTCGGTTCAATTTAGGGGTGCTGCTACTGATGATCCTAACGAGCACTTGCGGAGTTTCATTGAAATATGTGACACATTCAAATATAATAGAATGTCGGACGATGCAGTGCGGCTCAGATTGTTTCCTTTTACTTTGAGGGATAAGGTAAGAAGTTGGCTTCATTCATTGCCATCTGGGTCAATAACCACGTGGGAGGACTTAGCACAGAAATTCCTAGCAAAATTCTTTCCTATGGGACAGCGAAGATGAAGACTGCTATATCTCAGTTTGAGCAACAACAGGGAGAGTCGATTTATGAGGCCTGAGAACCTTATAAAGAGATGCTAAGAAAATTCCCTCACCACGGGATGCCTGACTAGATGGTTATTAATACTTTCTACAAAGGATTGGGTTTGCAGTCTAGGCCAATCATTGATGTTGCTGCAGAAGGAGCTTTGTGTGCAAAGAGCTATGAAGAAGCTTATGAGCTTATTGAGACCATGGTAGCCAATGATTTTTAGAATCCAACGGCCAAAATGCCTCAACCAAAAGTTGCTGGGCTGTTAGAGGTGGATGCCATCACAACGTTATCAGCCTACATTGGCAACTATGGCAAAGAAAATTGAATCCTTGGCTGAGAACAAAGTTAAGCAAGTTGCCTATGTCTGTGAGATTTGTGCAGGGTCACACCAAACAGAACAATGTGTTATCACTGCAGAGTCGGTACAGTTCGTTAGCGACTACCAAAAGCCACAGAATCAATTTAAACATTCCTACCATCCCAACAACAGAAACCATCCCAATTTCAGCTGGAGCAACAATCAGAATGTTCAACAACACCAACCACAACAACAATACCAACCTGAACAACAATATCAAACATAACAATCTTATCAGCAGTATGCACCTAAGCCTCCTTACCCTCCTGGATTTCAGCAACAACAGCAGCAACAGTAACATCATCCACCTCCTGCCCCTCAACCAGAAAAGAAGTCAGAGATGGAAGAAATGACGTTGAAATACATGGCGAACACTGAAGTGATGATAAAGAGCCAAGCAGTGGCTATTAAGAATTTGGAAACTCAAATAGGCCAGATGGCTAGTTTGTTGAACAATAGACCACAAGGAGCTCTGCCGAGTAATACTGAAGCCAATCCAAGAAGGGAAGGAAAAGAGCAATGTCAAGAAATTACATTGAGATCAAGAAAATAGATTACAGAGTTAGACCCTGGCGCGCCCGCACCCATTAGTGAAGAAACCCTGGCGCGTTCGCTCCCAGGTGCAGTGGGTTATGAGAATGCTTATCTGATAGGGGTTCTGACCAACGGGTAGTCGAGATAGAACATAAGGAGTTGGCTGAGAAAGCCACAACCACACCACTACTTGTTTGCCCTCATGTTCCTTATCCATAGAGACTTTAAAAGCAAAGAGAAGACAAACAGTTTGCTAAGTTCTGGGAGTTCTTTAAGAAACTGCAAATCAACATACCATTCGTAGAGGTTTTAGAGAAAATGCCAAGCTATGCGAAGTTTATGAAATGCATTCTATCAAGGAAAAAGAGATTAGAGGATTATGAGACAGTAGCCTTGACGAATGCAATGAAGTGTTGCAGCATAAGCTACCTCCAAAGCTTAAAGATTCGGGCAGTTTCACAATATCATGCTCCATTGGAAAACTTTCTTTTAACAAATGCTTATGTGATCTAGGGGCAAGTATAAATTTGATGCCTCTATTGGTATTCACTCAATTGGGATCGCCGGCTCCAAAGCCGACAAATATATCATTACAGCTTGCCGATAGATCCATCACATACCCAAGGGGTATTATAGAAGATGTCTTGGTTAAAGTAGACAAGTTTATCTTCCCAGCCGACTTCATCGTTTTGGATTATGAAGAGGACAGAGATATACCAATCATTCTTGGAAGACCTTTTCTTGCCACAGGATGAACACTCATAGATGTATAGAAAACAGAGCTGACCATGAGAGTCCAAGATCAAGAGGTCACTTTAAATATCTTTAAAGCTATGAAGTTTCCCACTGACGAGGAAGAGTGCTTCCAAATCGATGTAGTCGACAGAGTGTTAAATGAAGAGGCTGGAAATTTGATTGACATTGAGCCATTGAAAAGTGATATTCTGGGAGAATCTGATATGGAAGATACTGGGGTTGTAGAATATGTGCAAATTTTTGACACAGCACCACAAATGTGAACATTTAAGATTCCCATTGAGCCACTTAGACTTACAAGGGTGACATCAGAACGACTCAAGCCGTCTCTTGAGATGCCTCTTGATCTTGACCTTAAACCCCTTCCAAATCATTTAAGGTACACATTTTTAAGTGAATTTTTAAAGTTGCCTGTTATAATTGCTACTGCACTAACGTCTTGCTAGGAAGATAAATTACTGCGAGTACTGTGAGAGTTTAAATCAGCGATTAGATGGACTATAGCAGACATAAAAGGGATCAGCCCCTCATTTTGCATGCACAAAATCCTTCTGGAAGATGATAGTTGATAAGTGGGTTTATACCTACTTAATGGATATCAATTCACGAGAACTATGCCCATCTCGAGTACATTTTAGTTTTAGTTGCATTTTGTGTTATTTTACATTGCATGTACTGAGAACTCCTTTGGTGTAAAAGTGTAGGAAATGGCAAAGCTCGATGTTAGTAGGTGGCAATGAGACTAATGGAAGCATGACGCAAGGAACAAGTGGAGATAAGTAACTGAGTATTGATGAAAGAAGAAGGATTAGTAGTTGAACACAGAAGCAGTAGTAGCAGCAGACTCAAGAATGCAGATTTCAGGAGCCGCGCGACTATATAAGCTGAAACACACCGCCTGCGCCATTAGCCGGACAAAGCTTATTTTGCACACGTGCGCCCGCGCCATGTTTACAAAGGGATCGCGTGCGGCCGCGCGTGTTATAAACTGCAGTTGCTGACTTTATTTTATTTTTAAAATTTAAAGTGTTGATAAAAACTACTCTGGTTGGTACCAGACACGACTATCTTCAGTTTTTACGAGCTTTTCATATTAGAAAACTAGGGTTTTACACTTTGAGGGAATTCCAAAGAGAATCCAAGCATAGAATTAATATTGTATATCTCTTCTTTGGGATTCAATCATCGTCTACGAACTACTTTTATGTTGCTGGAGATTATTGAGGATTTGAACAGAACTCTTGGAATATAATCAACAATTGGGTTTAATCGATTCTATCTTCTCTTCTAATTGTTTAATTATTTTCCATGTGTTACTCTAATCCCATAATGGCTTTTGGTTCAGACATGAACTAAACTCCATTATGGGATTCTAACGGATTTTAATATGTAGTCTAATTGATGGCTTGATTGCTGGATTGTTAGTGTATCACCAGGAACTTCTATTATGGTTGATTTGATTGCATGAATGCTTGATCACCATTCATTTTATGTACTTGTATAGAATTGAAAAATAACATGTGAGTATGGTTGTAATCAAGATAGCATGCGTGTATGGGGCTGAGTTGCTTAGCTTTATACTTTATGAATCAGATAGACATATACTGCTTCACCGTGTGAGTTATATGGCTTGTGCTTAAATTCAATATGGCGGCAATTTCACATAGAAATATAGTTATTTTGATTTTATTGATGATTACATGATTTCTATTGCATGTGGATGTTATGTAAGCAGGTAGTAATGCATTGAAAAATGGTTATGTCTAGTTTGGTGCTTTTGGCTAATTTTCCATGATACATGAATAATCTTGCATGATGGTGATAGCTAGATGAACTATTAAATGAAGTTAGGATCCCATTATTTCCAGAATTGATTTATCATTTTATTATTCTTCTTTTATTTGTTACTTAGTTTATATTCATTTAAAATCATAGCGTTCGTTAAGCATATGGATATAGTGATATAGTTGATGCATAATAGTTTAATTTAGAAACCTTTCTCCATGGATCAATACTCTAATTATTATGTATTACTTGTTGACCCATGTATGCTTGTATGAGTTAGAGTTCTTTTATTAGAACTAAAAAGGAGGCAACAAGTTTTTGGCGCCGTTGCCGGGGAAAGGCGTTTAATTTTATTATTATCATCAATTTTAAGCTAAATTGTATGACTTAGACAATTCTAATCTTGTCTCATTTCTATTTTTGTTTCTTATTTCAGGTATTCGTATATAGTATATGCGCACTCGATTCTCCAATCCCGAGTTAACACCTTTATAGGATAACATCAATGGTAGGGGTTAGAAATTAAGAGCACGTAGAAATATACAAGAAGAGCTAGAGACTACAACATCTAATATGGCAGCTGAAGGACAAAGAGAAGAGCAAAGAGAGGAGCACAGGGCTTTAAGAGACTACTTTATGCCGAATATTAATAGATTGCAGTCCAGCATAGTCAGACTAGCGATAGCAGCCAACACCTTTGAAATAAAATCGGGCACTATTCGAATTGTGCAGAATTCGGTACAGTTCGGGGGTGCTGCTACAGATGATCCTAATGAGCACCTATTGAGCTTTATTGAGATTTGTGACACGTTCAGATATAACGGGGTGACGGAGGATGCTATCAGACTTAGACTATTTTCATTTTCATTGAGGGATAAAGCAAGAAGTTGGCTTCACTCTTTACCTTCGGGATCTATAACCACATGGGCGGACCTAGCACAGAAATTCTTAGCCAAGTTTTTCCCAATGGCTAAGACTGCAAAGATGAGGACAACAATCTCCCAGTTTAAGCAACAACAGGGTGAATCTCTATATGAAGCCTGGGAGAGATACAAATAGATGTTAAGAAAGTGTCCACACCATGGCATGCCAGATTTGATGGTGATCAACACATTTTATAATGGATTAGGATGGCAGTCCAGGCCTATTGTAGATACAGCTGCAGGAGGAGCTTTATGGGCGAAGAGTTGTGGGGAAGCTTATAATCTTATTGAGATAGTGACATCGAATAATTTTCAAAACCCTACATCCAGGATGCCACAGCCCAAAGTTACATATTTGTTGGAAGTGAATGATATCACTCAGTTGTCAGCATAGATGGCATCCATGGCGAAGAAGATTGAATCTTTGACGGAGACTAAGGCAAAAATAGTTGCCTTTGTATGTGAGATTTATGCAGGGTCACACTCAACGGATCAATGTGCTATCAGTTCAGAGTCGGTACAGTATGTGAGCAATTACAGGAAGGACCAAGGTCAATTTCAAAACACATACAACCCTAACAACCGTAACCATCCAAACTTCAGTTGGTCGAATAATCAGGGAAATCAACAAAATCAGTTTCAGCCAAATCACCAATTTCAGTCACAGCCAGCTCAGTCTCAGTTTGACCACCTTTTCCACCGGGATTCTCTCAACAACAACATCACACTCCAGCTGCACCTCAGCAAGAAAAGAAATCAGAAATGGAGGAGATGATGATGAAGTACATGGCAAACACAGAGGTGATGATTAAAAGCCAAACAGTGGCTATTAAAAATCAGAAAACTCAAATGGGACAAATGGCGAGCATGCTTAACAACAGGCCCCAAGGTTCATTGCCAAGTACTACGGAGGCGAATCCACGAAGAGAATGGAAGGAACAATGTCAAGCGATCACATTAAGGTCTGGGAAAAAGGTGGCAGAAAATGAGCATGGCGCGGCCGCGCCATGTTTACATAGGGAGGACACGTGGCCGCGCGAGGCAGAAATTGTATCTGAGTAGAAAGAAAATAAGGAAGATTCTGAGTTACAGCAGGAAGAGGATAACAAAGCGGGTTCAGTTGAGAAGTCCGTGAGTAAAACACCACTAGTTCACCCTCCGGTGCCATATCCACAAAGATTGAATAAGCAGAGGGAAGATAAGCAATTCAGCAAGTTTTTGGAGGTTTTTAAAAAACTGTAAATTAATATACCTTTTGCTGAGGCATTGGAACAGATGCCAAGTTATGCAAAGTTCATGAAGGGTATATTATCAAGGAAGAGGATATTAGAAGAGTTTGAGACAGTGGCCTTGATAGAGGAATGTAGTGTAGTGCTTCAGCATAAACTACCTCCAAAGCTGAAGGATCTAGGCAGTTTCATAATTCCATGTACAATTGGAAAGATGAGCTTCAGTAAATGTCTGTGTGATCTTAGGGCAAGTATAAATTTGATGCCCCTATCAGTATTCAATCAGTTGGGATTGCCGGCTCCAAGGTCGACAAATATTTTGTTGCAGCTTGCTGACAGGCCCATCAGCTATCCACGGGGAATTGTTGAAGATTTACTGGTAAAAGTGGATAAATTCATTTTTTCGGCTGATTTCATCATTTTAGATTATGAAGAAGATAAGAATATACCAATTATACTGGGGAGACCATTCTTAGCCACAGGAAGGACCTTGATAGACGTGCAAAAAGGGGAACTCACCAAACGTGTTGATCAGGAGGTTACCTTTAATGTATTCAAGAAGATGAAGTTTCTGACAGATGAAGAGGAATGCTTTCGAATTGATTTGGTGAATCAGGTCTTAAATGATGAAGTAGAGAGTTTAATGGGTTTTGAACCGTTGAGAAGTGTTATTGCTAAAAATTCAGAACTAGAGGATGAAGAAGTTGTGCAATTTCTTGATACTACTCCACAATTCAGAAAATTCAAGACACCTGTTGAGCCATTGAAGAAAGCTGGAGATACATCAGTAAAATTAAAGCCATCTCTAGAGACACCTCCAGAACTTGAATTGAAACCACTTCCAGATCATCTAAGGTATACATTTTTAAATAAAGATTCAAAGCTACCTGTGATTATTTCTTCTGCACTAGATTTTTAGGAAGAAAAACTGCTACGAGTCCTTAGAGCATTCAAGTCGGCCATTGGATGGACTATAACAGACATAAAAGGAATCAGTCCTTCGTTTTGCATGCATAAGATTCTGCTGGAAGATGATAGTAAGCCGTCGGTGGAGCAACAAAGAAGACTTAATCCGATAATGAAAGAAGTGGTCAAGAAAGAAGTATTAAAATGGCTGGATGCAGGCATAATCTATCCTATTTTAGATAATACATGGGTGAGCCCAGTGTAATGTGTACCGAAAAAGGGTGGTATGACCGTGGTTTCAAATGAGAATAATGAGTTGATTCCAACACGAACAGTGACGGGGTGGAAAGTCTGCATGGACTATCGTAGGCTTAATAAAGCTACGAGGAAAGATCATTTCCCACTGCCTTTTATCGATCAGATGTTGGACAGACTAGCGGGTCATGAGTATTATTACCTTCTAGATGGATATTCAGGCTACAATCAAATTGTGATAGCTCTAGAGGACCAGGAAAAGACAATCTTCATATGTCCATACGACACTTTTGCTTTCCGAAGGATGTCTTTCGGGTTGTGCAATGCTCCAGTCACCTTTGAGAGATGTATGATGACTATTTTTTTGGATATGGTGGAATAGAATGTGGAAGTATTCATGGACGATTTCTCGGTTTTTGGGGATTCTTTTGATTTATGTCTTGAGAATTTGGTGATGGTCTTGAGAAGGTGTGTTGAAACAAATTTAGTACTGAATTGGGAAAAGTTCCATTTTATGGTACAAGAAGTAATAATTATGGGACACAAGGTTTCAAAGAAGGGACTTGAGGTGGACAGGGCTAAACTCGAGACTATTGAGAATTTATCGCCACCTACTTCAGTAAAAGGTGTTCGCAATTTTCTGGGTCATGAAGGCTTCTATCGCAGATTCATAAAAGACTTCTCCAAGATAACTAAACCACTATGCAGTTTATTGGAGAAGGATGCACAGTTTAAATTTGACGAGGCCTGCATATCGGCATTTGAGCACTTGAAGGGGAAATTAACTTTAGCACCAGTTATTACTGCACCAGATTGGGATTTGCCGTTTGAGTTGATGTGTGATGCCAGTGATTATGATGTGGGGGCTATTTTGGGTCAAAGAAAGGAAAAGATTTTTCATGAGATCTATTATGCCAGTAAGACCCTTACAGATGCGCAGTTGAACTACACCACCACAGAGAAAGAGTTATTGACAGTTGTGTATGCTTTTGATAAATTTTGAGCATATCTAATTGGTACGAAGGTGATAGTGTACACAGATCACGCAGCAATCCGACACTTAGTGGCAACAAAGGATGCAAAGCCCCGTTTGATCAGATGGATATTATTGTTGCAGGAATTCGATTTGGAGATCAAGGATAGAAAGGGCACTGAAAACCAAGTAGCGGACCATTTATCTCGACTAGAGAATCTGGAAAGGGAGGCAGGCGACAAAGTTGTAATTAATAAATCCTTTCTAGATGAACAGTTGTTTGTGGTGAAAGGGGAAATGCCATGGTTTGCAGACTGTATGAACTATTTGGTGAGTAAGATGGTACCTTCTAACGTGGTGGGTCATCAAAAGAAAAAATTTCTACATGATGTCAAATAGTATATATGGGATGAGCCGTATTTGTTTAAACAGTGTGCTGATCAAATGATAATGCGGTGTATCTGTAACAATCCAGAATTTCTAGGATTTTAATTATAATTTTTAAATATTTATTGAATGATATAAATATTTAATAGATGTGTTTATCGTTGAATAAATATTTGTTTAATTGATTTGATTTGATTTGGTTAATTATTTTTTATAAATAATTAATGAGTTAAGAAAATTAATAATTATGGGATAATGTTCTAATTTAATTTAACAATTAAGTTAGAGAGTTTATAATGATTAAATGAATTATTATATTGATATTTCATTTTTGATGGGTAATTATTTGTATTGAGTTTTGTGACTAAATGATTTAATTGATAAATTGTTATTAGAATTAATTAATTAAGTATGAAAACTTAATTTAATAGAAATGTGACAAATAACTATATTATAAGTGGTTATTAAAATAAACTAAAGTAGTTTTAATTTAGTTTTACCCAAACAAAGCTTAAATATATTAATTCTTTAAATATAAAGGGTTTTGCCAAGCAAGCCTTAGGGCTTTTGGTTTTCTAATTTTTTAAATTTAAGTAAAATAAATAAAATAAATTAAAATAATAAAACATATTTATGTAATACATTAGTAACTGATAATACATTTAGTAGTATTATTAAGGGTTATCAATTTTGTATTATATTAGTACGCATATCAATTGGTTTTCTTTTATGTGTTTCATTTGCTAAAGCTTAGAGAAGAGAAGGGTTTGAGAGTTCGGGGAATTGCAGAGAGAATTGTGAGAGTTTGAGAGTGAGAAATTGAGAAGGATTGTCTGCAATTGCAAGGAATTATCACACTAGTTGAAGGTATTTTCCCTAATTATATATGAATATGCATATCAGAGTTTTACGCCATAAACCTTCTAAGTCTGTAAATTCAATTTGCAAAATTTTTGATGTGTATAACTGTTAATTGTGATGATACATGCTTATGATGCTAGAGTTATGTTTAAAACAAGAAATTTGTATGCTAAATTTATTGACAGTAGGAAGAAAATAATGTCAGTATATGTATTTTTCATATGGTTCATGAAAAGTACCAATTTTTAGTGGTCAAATTGTATGAGAAACTGTAAATTTAGTCTTGTCTGTGTTAGTTCATTAAGAAACGAGCATAACAAAATTTGAACGAAGTAATTTGGACAAGAATTTAAACCACAGTGTTGATTTTCGTGAAGGATGTCAAGAATGGAGTTTTCATATGAAAATGAGAAATTTGAGAAATTAAAATAGTTAAAAGTGTTGTTAAATTGTTCTAATGGGTTGAATATGTTAGCAAACATGTTTGTGATAGTTTTATATCAATTGTAGATGTTGGTTTCACTATTTTATGGGTGAAATTCATGTTAGTTGGCCTAAAAACTGTGCCGAAACACATTCTGCAAAACTGAGTTCTGTGAGTCGCGCGCGTGCACAGCCCTTAGGCGCGGGCGCGCAGCCTCCCAGTACAAAACTCGCGCGGCAGCGTGAGTGCCCTTTTTCAGAAACTTAAGTCTGCTAATTCTGCAGACTTTGGTCGTTCTTTGTAGCTTTGCTAAAGGTTATGGTAATGTGTCCAACACGTAACAACAAGGCTAAAACAAAGTTGTGTTATAGGGTTAGTGAATCCAAAGTGGTAAAAATGATTAGTAAATTTCGAATGCGTTATGTGATAACTTAGTGTACACAATGAATGTTAGACAAGTGTTACGAAGTAAACACTTAGAATTTTTGAAATGTAAATGGTAAATAAAGATTTATGCTAAAATAGTAAGTTTAGCTAGAAATGTACATGTTATGATATGTTAGCATATCTAATAGATAATGTGATTCCTAGTTGTTGTCAACAAGTGTAATGCATCTAATATGGGGTAATGGAATCTATGACGACTTTAATGAACGTTAAGTGTTGGTTTCGAAAGAATTTAAAGAAACACAAAATGAGATTATGTAATGATAAGTGTCATACGAAAGGGAGTAAACACTTGAAGATATGTGTTAAGTTTCAAAGTGATGCAAGTTATAAAAGATTAAGACTAAGAGTCATTGTGGTTTCGTTATATGTGCAACTAATGCATGTGAATATGAACATTTGAACTATTGTAGGATGTACACAAAACATTTAAGCTATTTTTCGATAATTGGTAATCTACTAACCAGGCAAGTCTTCAGTTCCTATTTGCTACGTGAACTTGATGATTAATTATTTTAAGTCTTTATTGCAAATAACATGATATGTGTTATATTTATGTGAAAGCATAAAACGTCAAAGTCAACTTATGACTACATTAATTGAGTAAAGCATGCCGATTGAGTAAGGAACTCAATCTTTATATATATTATATGAACTGTAGCACATATGTTATGATAGTTCAATGTTTAAGAGATATATGTTGAGCATGATATTATACGCTACGTGTTGCATGAAAACTGTTAGATTTTGCTGGGCTGTCGAGCTCAACCTTGCAAATAGCCATTTTTTTTGCAGGTCAAGATTTCCAGGTAAAGTTATGTGTTACCTGAAAGTTATGAATCCGACGTGATACTTGAATATTCCTTATGTTTTATGAGAAATGTATTTAATATTTTGAATGTAACATGTTGTTAAATTGTAAGTTGAGCTATCCGGTATATATGGATATCCATTGATGATGTAAGACTTTGTATAGTCATTTTGTTGTAAGACTTTGTATAGTCATTTTGTTGTAATGATTCATGATATAAATTTGAATCGAAGAAATGTAATGTAAAGGTTAAAAGTTCTGGGAACGAGAATATTTTGTAAATAAAAAATTTTAATTTTAATAGAACATTTTAATTATTCCGCAAATTTCCAATGGTTGTATTATCGTTTAATGATATAAAATTAGAGGTTGAATGTATTATTAACGACCGAAGTCGAGAATTAAATTGTATGAATTTTGGGGTCGTTACAGTATCCCATATAACGAGACCGCGGGGATTTTGCAGGATTATCACACTTCTTTGTATGGGGGTCACTATGGTGGAGAGCGAACAACGGCTAGAGTACTACAAGCAAGATTCTACTGGCCGACAATTTTCAAGGATACGTACAGTTTCATCCAGAGATGTGATAGATGTCAGAGAGTCGGGAACATTTCAAAAAGAAATGAAATGCCATTGAACACAATCCTCGAAGTGGAAATTTTTGATGTATGGTGGATAGATTTCATGGGTCCTTTCATTTCTTTATGTCGAAATCTTTACATCTTGCTTGTAGTGGATTATGTATCGAAATGGGTAGAAGTGGCAGCTCTTCCAACAAATGATGCCAAAGTAGTCCTCAGATTTTTACACAGACATATCTTCACGAGGTTTGGGACTCCTATGGCCATCATTAGTGATGAAGGCAATCATTTCTGGAACAGGAAGTTTACAGCTTTATTAGCTAAGTATTGGGTGAACCATCGCATTGCTACAGCTTATCACCCACAAATGAATGACCAAGCAAAAGTGTCAAATCGAGAAGTTAAAAGAATTCTAGAAAAAGTTCTGAATCCCACTACGAAGGATTGGTCTTTAAATCTTGATGATGCTGTGTGGGCATATAGAACTGCATACAAGACTCCATTGGGCATGTCACCTTTCCAGCTAGTCTATGGCAAAGCATGTCACCTTCCTATGGAACTAGAGCATAAGGCATATTGGGCGATTCAGAAGCTCAATTTTGATTTGAAAGCTGCAGGAGAGAAACACCTACTCCGACTCAATGAGTTGGATGAATTTCGATTACAAGCGTATGATAATTCTAAGTTGTACAAGGAAAAGGTGAAGAAATGACATGATCGCAAGATCATAGAGAGGACATTTGAGCCGGGACAAAGAGTTTTGTTTTTCAACTCCAGACTTAAACTTTTTCCCAGGAAGCTAAAATCAAGATGGTCAGGGCCATTTACAGTGAAGACTGTCTTCCCACATGGTGCAATAGAAGTGTTTGATAAGTTCCCGGACAAGCCGTTTAAAGTGAATGGACAGCGACTGAAGCATTACTTTCGCGGCGAGGTGGACAGACAAAAAGTCACCTCAATTCTTTCTTCAACATGAAAAGTCAGAGACAGTCAAGCTAATTGACTATAACTTAGCGCTAGATGGGAGGCAACCCATTGTTTTTATCTCAACTTTTTATTTATTCAGTTTAGGTTATTTTTGTAGTTCATATTCATTATTCTTTTTAATTGTGATAGATTAATGTGTTTTGCATACGCGAGTGTGTAGTTGAATTTGCAGTGGAGTGTGTAGATTAGTATGATAATGAGATGGTCATTGTTGCATATTCATTAGTTCAAGCATTGACATGCTTAATTAGTGTTTATGCAGGAGAATTGAAAGGAAATCATCACTGTGTCATGTATTGGAAATGCAAAATGATAGTGCAGAAAAACAGGGACGCGCGACCGCTCCAAGAAAGCATTGGTGAACCGCGCGCCTGCGCACAAACTACACGCCCGCGCCATTGTTCTACTCAAAATTCGCGCGGCCGCGCCAAACACCGGACATTGAAAAATTTTTAAGTTTTAAAACCGTGTTGTGACTCATAACTTCTATCACTTGATATAACAGAGAGCCATATTCCCTCAGTCTCCACAATGCACACGATTCCTCTTCTCTAAACAGTTACAAATTGATAAAGCAGAGAGTCATAGTCTCTTCTCCATCCGTTTATCTCATCCCACGTCGTGCGGATCAGTTATTCTACCCACGCCACAACCCTCACTGATAAAACTAGGGTTTCTGTGTGTGCAAATCAAGTTTGGGGGGTGGTCCATTCATCAGTTATTACTCTTCCAATTCCATCAAGCAGATTTCTACTATTATTTATTCCTAGCAATGGGTCCTAAGCGTGCACGATCTGTCGCTCCATCATCATCTTCTTCTTCCAGCAGTAAAGATGAGGACATTGTGGATCATACTAAGTTTCTCTGTCTGGAGGCACAAACAGAGTATTATCGAATAGTGACAAAGACGTTCGTAAAAGAACGAGGCTTCAAGCCTGGGAAGCAGGATAGTGAACTGTGGAATATGATTAGAAAAAGAGGATGGGTAGGATTTTGTGCAAACCCTATGCCTGCTCTCATGGGTATTGTGCGAGAATTTTATGCTAATGCTGAAGATACTATGAGTGGTTCATCAATGGTTCGAGGAATTGAAGTTGAGTACACACGTCAGGCAATCAGGGCAGTTTTCAGAATACTCGATAATCCACCGACTGGGAATGATAATTGGGTCAAGTCTGTGACACCCCCAAATCCTGGTACTTCATTTTCTCAAGATTTGGTGTTCACTTAATCAAAACATTCATTTCTAACTATCCAATCATAATAAAATTGAATAATAAAAACCTGCCCATACAGGATTAAACTTAAATAAAAATATCCCAGGTTATCTAACCTTTAGTTACAAATATTCAAATGCGAAATTTAAAATTTATTACATCACATCATATTTAAAAGTCTATTATAATAATGATAAAAGTAAAATTACAAGTCTTCATCACTTGTACATTTTTCTCATTCCTTTGGTAGACGAAGGTTCACCTACCTTCTCTTCTTTAACTGTAATGAGTTTATAAATATGCAAGAGTGAGCAAAACAATTGCTCACTGGATATAATATGGAATCAACAGGAGTATAACAATAATAACTGTCGAAATAGGCTCATCAAAAGTGAATAGTACTCTATCAATAATAATCAGAAATTGAAATCCCAAAATATGGAAAATATACATCACTGAGGGTCGTAAGACCATGAACTTCGTCCACAGTTGCAAGCAATCTTTCAACTCCAACTTTAATAGTCATAAGACTATAAGGACCTCGTACTTAGGGGGATCAACCCTTCGTACAATGTATTGTGCACAAACATTTTAACGCTATGCGTAAGTAAACCCCTAATCATAACAATAGGGTTGTTCATCTCAGTATTCAGAGTACAAGTCTGCACCAAAGGAAGTTTGGTTTGGATAAGCTTACAAGGTACTTTGGAATTCAACGAACATCAACTAAGGAGTAGTTGAATAAAACCAATAACACTATACTATAGAATAATCGTGATTGAATCAATCATAGTAGACTAAAGTCATGCTTTAGGAATAATCTAATAGCATATAATTTGAATAACTATAGCATACCTTGCTTGAACAATACTAAACCAAGGTTAGTTAGAATTGAACACTAAGCATGCACAACAATTTGAACGACAGAAATGATCGACATATATAGTTGTGCATACTAAACAACAAGTTAAATACAAGAATAACTTGCTCCAGAATAACTTACACCATTATATTGTAATCGAATTGAAAACAGTAATTGAATTAACAAGATAATAGATTAGAAAACTTGTCTTGTTCGTAGATTAAACCGAAGAATTTGAATCACAATATCCTATATACATATGTCATCATGACATAGTTAGTCATCACATAACTAATACATTCATCGTGTAGGTTTGATTATTTAATCACATAATCAAGTTATAACACAAGTTAATTTTTAATAACATAATTATCCATAGTATAGAAATACTAAAATCAACATTTTACAGTCCTACTATCATCACATAACTTTTCTTAAAATTTCGTGTATAAAAAATACACTGTCAGACCATTCTGCTAACTCGCACCGCGGCGCCACAGTTTACACTGTGGGTCGCGCTGCGGCGTGGGGATGGCGCTGCGGCGCGGTAAATAAACTACGAAGCTGCACTGCGGCGTGGAGATGGCGCTGCGGCGCCACTAACGTATTGCTGGGCCGCGCAGCGGCGTGGAGATGGCGCTGCGGCGCCACTAACGTACTGTTGGGCCGCGCCACGGCGCGAAACTGCAGTTTCGACTAACAGCTTCAGCAACAATACAAGAAAAAGCCAATTTGGCCTATAAGCTCGTTTCTAACAGACTAATTCACATGCAATTCATACAAAAACTTCATGAAAACATAATTCAAGAACTTCTAACATGTTTCTACCCATACAACAACATAAACAACGAATTTAACACATCTAATTTTACTGTTTTTGATAAAAACTCACTTTTTGATATTTCAATGAAAATCAACACTGTAAATTTTGTTTTTTCAACCAAAACAATTAATTCAAAGTATCTTTATCAATAATTATACATACTCTATCAAATTAGATGATCAATTTATCAACTAAACAACTAATTAACCCTCAATTTCTACTTTAAATTAACCCATACTCATTCACAAAACTATCTATAAAAAGGTTTTCTTCACAAACTACATACATAATAACAATACATTGACTATAACTTATGAGAATAGTTTTAACATCACTAGTTTATCATACAAAGCCACATAACAACAACAATTCATCCTTACCCAAGGATTCTACAGAGAATTTGGGAAGAGAATAAAAACTAAACTATTAAAACTAGAAAGAATAAAATAAAATCTTGAAGAAGATGATGATACTATCTCTTTGATTGTCAAGCTTTTCTCCTCTTCACTCCCAATTCTCTAGGATTCACTCACTTTTCTTCTTCTCTTCTTCTTCTTCCTCTGAGTTTTCTTTCTTCCTAACTCTAACATACGTAGAATAATATAATAGTAATAATAGATATATTAAGTATAGGATTTTAACTGACATCAGTTATAGAATTTTAAAAATCAAAAGTCATAAGGCTTGTTTGGCTAGCTAACTAAAAATAACTCATTAACCTTTACACCTTGTTTGGTAAACCTAATTAAAACAAATGGATTAATCCTTATACCTTGTTTGATAAAACATCATTAGATTAAAGACTTTAATATGCAATAAGACATGTTTGACAAAACTAAATTAAACTCTTTTAATTTATTTTAATAACTCCTTTATAGCAAGGTTATTTGTCACACTTCTAATAAATTAAATAATCAATTTAATCAATTCAAATATTAATCTATTAAATTACTTTCACAAATAAATCATTATCACATAATTATAATTTATTTTATAATTTTATTCAGCCAACTAACACTTTATTTTAAACACAATTCCAACTAAAATATTATAATTCATTTAATCACTATAAGCTCTCTAATTAAATTATTAAATTAGTATATAATCTCATCACAATTTATTTTCTTAACTCCTTAATTGTTTTCTTACAAATAATTAACTAAATCAAATCAATCAAATTGAACAATTATTTATTCAACAATAAACATAACCATTAAATATTTATATAACTCAAATAAATATTTCAAATTAAATTAAAAGAATCTGGAATGTTACAGAGTCTGCCCGTTTTGAGACGAATTTGGCAGAAGTTATCACTGACTTATACATTCCAAGAACTCAATGGACTTGTCGAGCAGGAATAGATCAACCTAGCACTTTCCCAGCCTCATCTTTGAATCGCTATGCAAAGGCTTGGAATTTGTTTGTATGTGCGAAACTTGTACCTTCAACACATCAGCATGAAATCACAACTGAGAGGGCTATCATTTTGTGGGGAATAATCACAAGAAAATACATCGATGTGAGCTATCTCATTAATTGAAACATGTTACGTTACATGAGGGGGGCCACTACGGGGAGTATCCCACATGCATCTGTGATTGTGAGTCTGTGTGCACAGCAAGGACTCCAGTGGAATGATGAACAAATGCAAATGCCTAGTCAAGATATCACTCATGCGAAGATTACAAAATTCGAGGACTGGGCAGGAGGAGAACCACATCCGAGGGGAAAAGGATTCATCATTCAACCAGCATCCCCGGTGCCGCCACTACAGCCTACACATAAAACTGAAGCGGGAACGTCGGCTCAAGCAACTGCTACTACTGAGGACCGTCAGCTCTGAAGATTGGAGCGGAAGGTTGATGCCATGTATGGTAATTTTACAGCATTTGCTACGGAGTTGACAAGATCACCAGCGAAGGCGTTTGCACAGCAGGGGACTACGCTTGAGTGGCCACAGTTTGGGACTGCCATGCCATATCCACCACCGGATTCACCACCCGACGAGGGTGGTGTAGCTGAACAATAGGGGAGTTTCTCTAACCCTATACCTTCATTCATTGAGACAATGAATATTTTAAGTTTAGGGGTATTGGGTAGTAGAGTAGTTGCATATAGGGTTTGCATGATTAGTTTAAATTCTGCATGTTTATGTGTTAGATAATAATTACAGTAAATTTTTCTGTTTTTAGTCATTATAATTTGTGTTAGTATATGTTTAGTTTCATTTGATGTTTAGTTGCATGTCTCGCAGTTCTAGCTTTATGGAAGTTATGTTTAGCCTATGATGAAAGTGAATTGTGAAGGATTGTTGAGTATTTTGGATAACATGAGCTTCGATATAAAGTTTTACTTGAGGTAATTCATGATGCTGTTTAGATGCTTTCGGTTTGCACGGATGTGTTCACTAATGCTTGTAGGCATAAGGATTATGTGTTGCATTGCTTAACATGAAATGTGGTTTTAAAAAGAGAATTATGTGGAAAATGGACTGAGACTGTACAAAACATTGATAATCAAACTTTGGGAACACGTGGGTATGCTATAAAAAAAAGAAAAAAAAGAAATAACGTGACTAGTCTTATTTCGGGGCCTTTATTACTTGAGTAAGTACCCCCGTAAGGGTGTCTTAACACCTAGTGCCCTAAGGTCTTTTATGGTCTGGGAGTCGTTGATTGAAAGCTCACTAAGGGGTATCAGTGTTAGCCTAATGGAATGAGGCACTGCACAACCATGTGGAAAAAAAAGAGAAAAGAAAATAATAAAAGAAATAATAGCAATAAACACTGTGGGAAAGAGCGAAAATTGCTTTCGTGAGTAGAAATAAAGTAGTTAAACCCATTGTTGAACCTTAGTTTGTTTTGATATGTTGGAACAGTCTTTGTTGCATAAGTATACATGAATCTTGATTTAGACTGTAATTTTCTATTTTGAGTAATTTAGCATGTGTATTCTTGCTTTAATCAAGTTTTGGTGAACACAACACACACACACACAACATCTTTATCGCATATATGAATTATTTGAGTGTGTGACATTATGCCTATAGTTTGGTTTGAATTTGTATACTCGAGTTTGGATAATTTGCTGAGGCAGTTTGGACTGAAATTCCGTTATAGCTGGAGAATGTGAGACTCATTTATATCATAATCTAGTTGCATAGCATGCAATTACATTTTCAGTGTTTATGTAGTATGCATTGCTTGATGGCAAGCAATAGTTCAAGTTTGGGGGTATTTGATAAGTGAGTTTTATACCTACTTATTGGATATCAATTCACGAGAACTATGCCCATCTCGAGTACATTTTAGTGTGGTTTTAGTTGCATTTCGTGTTATTTTGCATTACATGTACTGAGAAATCCTTTGGTGTAAAAGTGCAGGAAATGGCAAAGCTCGATGTTAGTAGGTGGCAATGAGACTAATGGAAGCATGACGCAAGGAACAAGTGGAGATAAGCAACTGAGTATTGATGAAGGAAGAAGGATTAACAGTTAAACACAGAAGCAGTAGCAGCAGTAGACTCAAGAATGCAGATTTCAGGAGCCGCGCGACTATATAAGCTGAAACACGCGCGCCCGCGCCATTAACCGGACAAAGCTTATTTTGCACATGTGCGCCCGCGCCATGTTTACAAAGGGATCGCGCGCGGCCGCGTGCGTTATAGACTGCAGTTGCCGACTTTATTTTATTTTTAAAATTTGAAGTGTTTGAGTTGATAAAAACTACTCTGGTTGGTACCAGGCGCGACTATCTTCAGTTTTTACGAGCTTTTTATATTAGAAAACTAGGGTTTTACTCTTTGAGGGAATTCCAAAGAGAATCCAAGCATATAATTAATATTGTATATCTCTTCTTTGGAATTCAATCATCGTCTACGAACTACTTTTATGTTGCTGGAGATTATTGAGGATTTGAACAGAACTCTTGGAATATAATCAGCAATTGGGTTTGATCGATCTATCTTATCTTCCAATTGTTTAATTATTTTCCATGTGTTACTCTAATCCCATAATGGCTTTTGGTTCAGACATGAACTAAACTCCATTATGGTATTCTAACGAATTTTAATATGTAGTCTAATTGATGGCTAGATTGCTGGATTGTTAGTGTATCATCAGGAACTTCTATTATGGTTGATTTGATTGCATGAATGCTTGATCACCATTCATTTTATGTACTTGTATGGAATTGAAAAATAAAATGTGAGTATGGTTGTAATCATGATAGCATGTGTGTATGGGGCAGAGTTGCTTAGCTTTATACTTCGTGAATCAGATACACATATACTGCTTCATCGTGTGAGTTATATAAGGGCTTGTGCTTAAATTCAATATGGCGGCAATTTCACATAGAAATATAGTGATTTTGGTTTTATTGATGATTACATGATTTCTATTGCATGTTGATGTTATGTAAGCAAGTCGTAATGCATTGAAAAATAGTTATGTCTAGTTTGGTGCTCTTGGCTAATTTTCCATGATACATGAATAATCTTGCATGATGGTGATAGTTAGATGAACTATTAAATGAAGTTAGGATCTCATTATTTCCAGATTTGATTTATCATTTTATTATTCTTCTTTTATTTGTTACTTAGTTTATATTCATTCAAAATCATAGCGTTCGTTTAAGCATGTAGATATAGTGATATAGTTGATGCATAATAGTTTAATTTAGAAACCTTTCTCTGTGGATCGATACTCTACTTACTCTGTATTACTTGTTGACCCATGTATGCTTGCATGAGTTAGAGTCCTTTTATTAGAACTAAAAAAGAGGCAACAATAGTAAGCCATCAGTAGAGCAACAGTGAAGATTGAATCCTATCATGAAGGAAATGGATAAGAAGGAAATCTTGAAGTGGTTAGATGCAGGGATCATTTATCCTATTTCAGACAGCTCTTGGGTAAGCCCGGTGTAGTGTGTGCCCAAGAAAGTGGGTATGACAGTGGTATCCAATGAAAACAATGAGCTAATACCTACCAGAGCAGTTACGGGGTGGAGGGTCTGTATGGACTACCGCAGACTAAACAAAGCAACAAGGAAAGATAATTTTCCTCTCCCATTTATTGATCAAATGCTGGATAGGTTAGCAGGTCATGAATAATACTACCTCTTGGATGGTTATTCTAGGTACAACTAAATAGTGATAGCACCGGAAGACCAAGAGAATATTACCTTCACTTGTCCTTTTGGTACATTTGCTTTCAGAAGGATGTCTTTCGGTTTATGCAATGCCATGGCTACATTCCAGAGATACATGATGGCCATTTTCTCTGATATGGTTGAGCATAATGTTAAAGTCTTCATGGATGATTTCTCTGTTTTTGGAGACTCTTTTGACTTGTGTTTGGAGAATTTAGTGATGGTGCTGAAAAGGTGTGTTGAAACAAATATAGTTCTGAACTGGGAGAAGAGCCATTTTATGGTACAAGAAGGTATTATTTGGGACATAAGGTTTCGAGGAAAGGGTTAGAGGTGGACAGGGCAAAATTGGAAACTATCGAGAATTTACCTCCACCTACTTCTCTAAAAGGCGTCCGTAGCTTTTTGGGGCATGCATGCTTTTATTGTCAGTTTATCAAGGACTTCACAAATATTACTAAGTCACTTTGCTGTTTGTTAGAGAAAGATGTCCAGTTTAGATTCTATGAGGAATGTCTAGCTGCTTTTGAGCATTTAAAAAAGAAGTTGACTACGACACCCGTGATTACAGCTCTGGATTGGTATCTTCCATTCGAGTTGATGTGTGATGCAAGCGATTTTGCTGTGGGAGCGGTACTGCGCTAGTGTAGGGGCAAGGTCTTTCATGTTATTTATTATGCTAGCAAGACCCTGACTGATGCCCGGTTGAATTACCCTACCACAGAAAAAGAGCTTCTACCAGTGGTATACACATTCGACAAATTTTGTGCCTATCTAATTGGGACAAGTGTTATACACCGACCATGTTGCGATCCGATACTTGATAGCCAAGAAAGATGTAAAACTCCGTCTGATCAGGTGGATTCTTCTTCTTCAAGAGTTTGACTTAGAGATCAAAGACAGAAAAGGGACTGAGAACCAAGTGGCTGACCACTTATCTCGATTAGAGAATCCAGGAAGGGATACGAATGACAAAGTTATGATCAATGAATCCTTCCTAGATGAATAATTATTTGTGGTGAAAGGCTAAGTGCCATGGTTTGCAGACTTTGTAAACTTTCTAATGAGCAATATCATTCCCTCTGATTTGTCTGGACAACAAAAGAAGAAGTTTCTCCACGATATTAAGTGGTATATCTGGGATGAGCCGTACTTGTTCAAGCAGTATGCTGATAGAATGATTAGAAGGTGCATTCCATATAGTGAGACGGAGAGTATATTACAGGATTGCCACACATCAGTGTATGGAGGTCATTACAGGGGAGAAAGAACATCGGCCAAGGTTTTGTAGGTAGGTTGTTATTGGTCGACTCTCTTCAAGGATGCTTTCAACTTTGTGCAGAGATGTGATAGGTGTCAGAGGGTAGGGAATATATCAAAATTAAATGAAATGCCATTGAACACGATCCTCGAGGTTGAGATCTTTGATGTCTGGGCGATAGATTTTATGGGCCTTTCATTTCGTCATGTGGAAACTTGTACATCCTTCTGGCAGTTGATTACATGTCTAAATGGGTGGAAGTGGCAGCCCTTCCTACAAATGATGCTAGGGTGGTTCTGAGATTCCTTCACAAGAACATATTCACAAGGTTCAGAACGCCTAGGGCAATCATAAGCGATGAGCGTACCCATTTCTACAATCGTGTGTAATGCCCCGAAATCCGGTCTATCTTCACACCCGGATTTCATGCATCACGAGTATATCTTCTTCCAAACATACATCATTATATAGATAAATATAACAACATACATTCTCAAATCTCAGGTTCTCTTACCTTATAACCTCGTTCATTACAAATAATGATAAATACATTATTCTTTACATCTTACAAGAGTGACTTTTATCCGCCACCAAGAATACATAACAATTCATTAAACTAATCTACATTACAAGTCTTGGCCTTGTCTTCACACTCATTCATATACTGAATGGCACTTCTTCTGGATACCGATCAGCTTGATCTTTACGGGATCCTTAAGTTCTTTCTACTCGTACGCTGAAAATGTTTTTCATTTAAAGCAAGTGTGAGCATTCAATTGCCTAGCAAGTAATAGCAGTTAAATAAACAACTTCAAGAATTTAAACATTCTTTTAAAACTTCAATAACCAAACAAAGGTCATGAAGTGGCTTGAATAATAGGAATAATCTCAATTCATATCATTTTAAAACATTAGTCACATTCACTTTGAAATACTTTCATTCTTCTACCTTTTCATACACATCCTGTCCGGCTAGAATCATTAGCACAGACTTAACAATAACGGTTCAGGTAGAAACATAACATTCTCATATTGAATAGTTCAATCACAGAACAGTTCATCTCATAAAAACACCGAAGTGTTCAAATTATGGCACAAGGCCTCATACATTCTACCACCTTGTACAAATATCGCACATTTGCACATAAGTAAAACTTCTCATGTTCAAGATTTGAGAAAGTTTAAGAAACTAGCATTCATTTATAATATGAATGAAGTTAGAAAACTTGCCTTACGCACAGCTACAGCTTAAAGTTTACGCTGAGCGGCTCATTGCAAACCCTATAAAACATATAAGGAAAATAGCAAATACACCAATTAGTCATATACTTGACTTACACATTAGTTTACTTAACATTACTTCTTAGGGTTCGCGTTCTTGTAATCCAAGTTTACTAGACCAACTTCCTTTACTGGTTTACGGCTTCATGACATACAGAGATGTCTTACTCATACGATCATCATCTTTGATGATTTACATTCTTATCTTCCTCTTATAGCTCTTTTAGGACTCAGCACACATCATGTCTCTGCTAGTAGTCCATATGGTACTCTGAGTGGTTTCCCACAAACAACCAACAAATAAGTTTCTGTCTCATCTACACTGTCTTTCACAGTGAGTTAGATCGGTTGCCAGTTTCGTATATACCTCCGCTCTTTGAAGGAATTGTTTAGCCCATCTCCCATATGTCAACCATCAAAGATTATGATTGTACCACAACCTAAACTTAACTTAACTTATCCAAACCATTAAAACTATAATGTTTGTTAAGTTTCTTCCTCATCCTTATGGCTTTCTAGCAACTAAATGTCATACCTCAGGATTTATTCTTATCGTCTAAGTCATATAGTCTTTTGTATACTCAGAACGATCATTCAATGCTAATACTACGCATTCATAGCGTTAAGCATTTTACATTATCTTATTAATATCTTATAATGTTCGGTTCATTTGACTCGAAACGTTGTCCAAGTTATAATCATTAACTCAGCTTCTTAACGTTATACATTATTGTCTTCATTATCTTACGATTAAACCATATATGGGGTGTAGGTTCTGCCCGTTTAATATTGCCTACACTCAACCTTACATCGACTAAAGTGTTTAACGCTTACTCTCATTCTTTATCTGACTCACATCGGACTTTCATTACTCTTGTTACCGTTCATTACGGCTTTCTTGATAATTTATATCTTACTTACTACTTTCATCAACGTCTAAGTCATACAACCAATGTATATTTAGAACGTTCGTTCGACGCGAATACGATTCACGAGAATCGTTTACGTATTTGATGTTCACATTGTTTGTCTCTTAATCATTCATTCAACCTTTTTCTAAGGTTTTAATCGCTTTCATTCGTTATCCATTACATGAACTCCACATTCATTATTCTTTCTTATTGTCGAAGCCATACAGTTCATGGTATGCTAAGACCGATCGTTTATTGCAACTGCATTGCGTTTACATTCTTTGTCTTTTAATCACGTTCAATCTTTCCGTTCAACCTTTACTAAAGGTTTAAATCACTTGTTTAAGTGTTACATTAAGTGAACTACACATTCATTATCTTTCTGTACACTTTCCCCAGGAGCTGAGCAGTTAAACTCTCCTCACTGGGCTTTGCTCTTCACCGGCGCTACGGCACTAGCTCCCTCCTTTCTCCTCACGCTGCGGCGCTAGTCTCCAGTACATTCTTCCCCAATCTGGCTCTGCGGTGCTAAGCCCTTCACTAACTCTTGCGCTGCGACACCACTTACCAGTGCATGGTTTCCCAGGATGGCGCTGCGGCGCCGCCTCCCAAGGATTGACTGGTGCTGCGGTGCCAAGACCAAAACCTTGAATAATTTTCTAAGTCTTTTACATGCTTGAGATGCTTATTTCGTAATCACATAACTTCTTCGTTATAACTCAGAACGAGGTTGTTTTAAAGCCATTCTATTCCTTATCTTACGTACTTCAACTTCCCTCGGATATAAATTTATTCTGAATCCGTTAACATGCTATTCAATTGGCTTAATCTTCATCCTTCATTCGTTTTACGTTATTAACGTTCTTCGTCCGTTCGTTCGTAATTCGGTCATCCGAACTTGGAACTTGTTCGTTCTTGAGTTGACTCACGTTTTCTACGTTCACTTACATTCTTATGAAGCCCTACACATTCGGGTTCATTTACATACTTTCTACTTCTTGTGACATCCCCAAATCTAGCTCCCTTTGAACCACGGATCTGGTCCGCCACAATACTACTATCGTCCAACTATTTATACCTTTTATTCATAAGTTAATGAATATAACTTTGCTTATTACAATTTAGAATATAAATTCTTTCCATTTCCATGATCTTTGTAATGACCCCAAACCTTTATAAGTTTCAAATCTTGGTCATTTACCATTCATGTCTTACATCATATTCGATGTTATATAAATATGCGAAAAAATTTAAGCTTTTTCAATCTCCTTTAAAAATAAATCTGTTTTTGATGTCTTAACTTGAATCAATTACATATCCTTGAATTAAATTATGTTATGATTCTATTCGAATTACTGTATAAATCTTTACATCTCGATTCGAATTCCTCTATGTATCACATAATACAACTTAACATGTATTAGAAATCATAAACTACTATCATGTACATCTCTTAGAACCTAAACATGGTTCAAGAGTATATATTTAAATAAATGAATCAATCTCATTTGATACTATTGAACTCTATCAATCAAGTAGCACGTAATCTTTACCGTGAGTCCTTAACCTGTAAAAGTGGTTATTTGCAAGGGTGAGCTCGACAGTCCAGCAATTCTAACAGTTTTCATACAGCACATATGTGACGCCCCCAAAATAGGTATACAACACCCATTCTGAGTCGTCAAATACATGGTACAAAAAGCAAACTACAACTTCAATAATACAATTGTCGTGCAAAAATACGACAACACATACTGTGAGTTTAAATACAAATATTGTCTTCTAGACAATATCCACACTCAAATAAGTCCTCACTATAATTATTCAAACACTATTTTATAGAAATAGTGAGGACTTCTAAAACATCTTTCTAGAACCATCACTCCATGCCCCGACTAGATCCTGCTATGTTCTCACCTCCTGAGAAGAAAAATAGAACAAAAAGGAAAAGGGTGAGCTCAACTAGCCCAGTAAAGAATATTATGACTAAGATAATATACAACAAATTATCATTAGTATTCAACAGGGAAAAATCTGATAGAATATAATCGACAACAAGTTTTAGATCAACAACTGCAGCGGAAACAACAAACCATTAAAAGAGTCAAGTAGAGAATGAATTCTACTATCTTCTAAGATTTAAAAGTCCATCATCAATATTTTATCCCTGTAACATCAATTAATAATCATCTTTAACCAAATATTCATCTTTGCACTACAGGCCAAAGATATTCATTTGTATCAACAGTCAGTCATGTTCATCTCAACACTTGTTCATCTTTGCACTACAGGCCAAAGATATTCATCAGGTAATCATACATCTTTGCACTACAGGCCAAAGATATTCATTAGTATCATCATTTAGGACTGAGGATGATGAAAAATATTTTAAAGAAAACGAATCGAGTGAGATAAAAGAACAAATATTAGGAATTCGTATTACAGTTTATCTAAGTTCAATAATACCCCATAATAACCAATTCTGAAGCAGAATTCAAAAATAAAGATCAAAACATGGATACAATCAAAGATAGTAACCATAATAGACAACTTGGACAAAAAAAGAAAATTTTATTTTTCGGTGAATAGTGTCGTATATGTGAATAGTAACGTATACGTGAATAGTAACCCCAACACAAAAAGTTCCAAATTTGATAAAAAGTTCATATCAATATTTTGGCATAATGATATTGAAGAAAATATCATTTAAGAAGAAGATAATATCCCTTACCTCAAAATATCAGTACTTCTGATCAGAATATCGGTATAGGGCTGAAGGAAACTTGCACTGATGAATAGAAACTCATAAAGTATCTAAATACTCACAAAATACACTCAATAATCTAGAGAGAGAACTTGTTTTTATGGTGTGATTTTCAATTCTAACTTAGCCCTCTATTTATAGGAAAATGTTAGCACGCCGAAGCAGACTTAACCTGCAACCTGATGGCTTTACCTGCTACTATTCCCACCCACCACATTTGAATAAAAATCTCAGTACATTTTCACCAACCAAAAGTGGGGCCCACCAATTTTAAAATTTTCAACCAAAATAACAAATTCCGTAACTTCTACAATTTCTGAACCAGTCATCTCGTAAAATTCATAACAAATCATAAGTTCATTTTTAACGGTTCAAAATTTGTGGACATATACTCAACTTATATATGAATAACATATCCAAAAATTACCACGATCCAACGGTCAGATTAAAAATTATAACCCCCGCAATATTTCTCAAAAACCCTGATTTGATTTTTAATACCTCCATTCCGATAAAAATAGTGATAAAACACCTCAACATTAACTCCTTCATTTTTAACCACAATAAATATATCCAATATTTATATCCACATAGAATAAGTAGTTCCTTATCATATGAATCAATAATTAATTATTCACAAATAATATTACAGAATCACATTTATGACAACTAGGCCGTTCCTAGGAAAGAGGGGGCTTTCCAATAAGAATTTCTCATTACTAGCGCACAATTAGATGACCAAACCTCTCCTTAGACAGAACTTTCTAGACATTGGCAATAATGCTATCTAATAATATTATTCAAATAATATGAATTATTGATCTGATAATGAAAAATACTCTGCAGCAACAATTATTGAAACAACAATAATATAAAATATCAACGCAACAATTATTGAATCAATAAAATAAAATATTGAACAGTAACTACTGTAACAATTATTGAGTAATGCCTTCTTACGTAAGAATCAATAATTGGTGCAATACCGTGTGCTACTGTATTTTAACCACCAGGTATTTCAACAGTATTAACGGTAACAACTACGCCGTTATTTATAAACAACTTATACTTGTCGTTTTATTCATCCATTCGCTTTCCGTTATGGGGCCCAACACAAGGCTGCGCCGTCGTACGAAAATTTCCCGACAGCAAGAATATTCCACGACCAAACGAATATTCACCGACCAAAAATGAATATTTTATAACCACTTGCTTATTTGAAATATTTGTGCATTTTACCCATAACTAACCACATTAATCAAATCAACCCTTTCTATTTCAAAATAATAAAAAGAGAAAATTTAATTTCATTTATTAATAAGTTGGGGTCTTACAACATAACATATAACAGTATACTAGCTCATGCATTCATAATCCATTAATATTTACTACGCATGTTACTTCTCATATAACAGACATACATGTTTACTTCATAAATATATCATCAAAGAACAACTTTCAAATTTCGTACATATCTTATATGCATTTTATATGTATATATCAACATTCTCATAGCATAATATAGCTCAACTAACAATTATCGAATTCATATATCAAATAACAACTGAAAGACTTGTCTGATTCGTAGTTTATCAACTACGACTTAACTGCTTATAGTTATCTACACTTCATGTATTCGTACACAGTTATATAATCATGGATTCATATCCATCAGTCATTCATTTCATACGCTCGTAATATAAGAACAAATATTATTTCCTAACTTGTTTTCATTTTTAGTTGAACTTAGGATAACCATGAGACTAGTTCATTCTACTACCATATTTATCTAAACAATCTTGTTTCATATCGTGTAGTCCTTAAGGACAACATATAACCATAACTTAAGACCATGCAGTTGTAACAACCCAGAAATTCGGGTTGCCCAGAATTTAGGTTTAAAGAATTAGTTATTAATAAAACTAATTTTTATTAATATTATTATGTGCTATGTGTTTATTAATCGTTCTATAACCTAGGATGATTATAAGTCGGGAGGATTTTGGCTACGAACTAGATTGAACGAATATTTTCAAGACAAAAATGAAATTTTTACGAAAACATAAATATTTTCGGGGAAAAAGACGAAATAGGCACTATTCATCCGTTTCTGCTCGGAGATTTATTTTGAAATTTCGAGAAGTTATTGATTACGTATAATTTTGAGACGTGATGGAATATTCAATAATATTTCAGTTGTGGCAAAAACGAAGTTTTCACCTACGAACTTAAAACCTAAGGGTTAGGAAAAGTAAGTTCTGAGAATTTAATGATTTCGTATAATAATTAGGGTTATTATGCGTAAGGAATACGAGTGTAATACTAGTTATTATACGAGTATAGTACAAAGATTATTACAACGCATAATACGAATATCGTACGAAGATATACGAAGAGAATACGAGAATACGAGAATGGAATGCGTAGAATACGATGAGTCTTAATGAACTTTGACTGCATGGACTTTGTAGAATCCAATTAGACTTGGATTATATCAAGCCCAATGTTTTGTGAAATTAAGCCCAAGCTAGGCCCAAGAAGAATTAGGGTTAAGACCCAAACCAAGAAAAGAAACTGCGGATCAAACCGATGGGTAAACAGATGGGTAATAACCTATGGGGCAACCCATGGGCATGTGGGGTGGCTACTTGGCCACCAAGTAAGGGTGGTGGCCAAGTAAACTTGGTGGCTAACGGATGGAGGAGGTGTGAATAGTAAGGAGGTGGGGGCAAAATGACTAAATTGCCCTTAGGCTTGATTTTCTATAAATAGGAGGCCATATGTCCATTTGATGTGATTTTTGAAATCCTCCATCTTAGAGGAAGAGGGAGAAGGAAGAGCATGAGCATGAATGATCGGATCGAAAGTGATCGTGAAATAGAAAAACTTGCAAATCGTCAACTTTGTATAGCGGAAGAAAAATAAAGAGGAAAGGTATTAAAACCTAACTCCTAGGTTAATTTTCTTTAAGTTTCTATGTTCAAGGACATAGCTTAATGAGAATAGAGAGAAGATGATGTTAGAAATGATTTCATATGGTTGAATTCATGAGAAAATGAAGAAATAAGAATTAGAAGTTTAGTGAATAAATTTCTTAAGTAAGTATATGATTCGTAAGGATTTTGAGCGATCCGAATGAATATTATAAACAAGTAGGTGAATTAAGTAAGGAATGGTGTTCTATAACATCAAATTCTAAGAAAAAGTGAAATCGTAATCCAAAATATCGATTAAAATGAAGAACGAACGAAGAACACGAAGAACACGAAGAACGTTGTTGATGGACAAATTTAAAACAGTCGTAGTTTAATTGTTGTTGATGGACAAGTTTAAAACTATCGCGTATAGGTTAGATGCTTATTGCTTGGTTAGGAACGGTAGAAACGTTCATGAAGAACGGATTAAAACGTAGCTATAACGAAGTTATGGCAAAATTTTTGTAAAAGACAAACGAGAATTAGAAAGTTAGTAAATGAACCCGAACATGTAGGGTTTTATAAGGAAGTAAGGGAACATAGAAAATGTTAGTCGTGGACTCAAGAACGAATGAGTTCCGAGTTCGGATGACCGAATTACGGACGAATGAGCGAAGAACATTAAAAGCGTAAAAATGAACGAAGGGTGAAGATCAAGCCAATCGAATGGCATGTTAACGGATTCAGAACAAAGTTCTGTCTGAGGGGGATTGAAGTACATGAGATAAGGAAGAGAATGGCTTTCAAACGACCTCGTTCCGAGTTATAACGAATAAGTTATGGAAGTGGGAAGTAAGTGTCTCAGAACAATTAAAGACTTAGAAAAAAATTCAAGAATTAGGGCTTGGCGCCGCGGCGCCAGTCATGCCTTGTAATGTGGCACTACAGCGCCAGACCGGAAAGCAAGGTACTGCCAACTCACGCCGCGACGTGAGAGTTAATGAGGAGAGTGGCGCCGCAGCGCCGGTGTGAAGGAAAAGCCAGAGAAGAGCTTTTAATTGCTCAACTCTAGGGGGAAACGTAAGGGAAGATAAAGAACATAATGTCCATCTAATGTAACACTTAATCTAGTGAATTAAACCTGTAGTAAAGATTGAACGAAAAGATTCAACGTACTTAAAAGACGAAGGATATAAGCACGGGTTACGAAATCGATGTCCGGAGACCGTGGTCACGATGAATGAACGTGAGGGATTACTATGATTGTGATTCCTTAGACGTTGAGAGACGAGGGTAATGAATAACAATTCGATGTTATGTCAAGATAATGTAAGCTAAGTGTGATGCGTATAGACGCTATAAACGCAACGTTGTTGCGATGGACGCTGGGTCTTAGCATACAACAATCAGTATTGCTTCGACACTAAGAACGAGTAATGAACATGGGGTTCATGGAAAGGATAACGAAAGTATTAAATAAGATATGAATTATTAAGAAAGCCGAATGTGAGTGGGATAAGGAATGAATCCTGAGGTATGGCATTTAGTTGCCAGAAAGCCGTAAGGAATAAGAAATTGATTTAACGAACATTAAGTTTAATTGTTCGGATAAGTTAAGATAAGTTAGGTTGTGGTACAATCGTAACCTTTGATGGTTGATATATGGGAGCTGGGCTAAACAATTCCTTCAGAGAGCGAAGGTATATATAAAACTGGTGACCGATCTAACTCACTGTGATGGCAGTGTAGATGAGACGGGAACTTATTTGTTGGTTGTTTGTGGGATATGGACTACTAGCAGAGATGCGATGTGTGCTGATTCCTAGCGAAGTTACAAGAAGAAGATAAGAATATAAATCATTCAAAATGATGAACATTTGAGTAAGACATCTCCGTATGTCATGAAGTCGTAAACTGGCAAAAGAAGTTAGTCGCGTAAGCTTAAATTTTAAGAACGCGAACCCTAAGAAGTAAAGTTAAGTAAACTAATACGTAAGTTCAATATATAACTAATTGGTGTTTATGTTTTCTCCTTATATGGTGTATAGGAATTGGATTGAGCAATTCAGCATAAGCTGTAGCTGTGCGGAAGGCAAGTTTCCTAACTTCATTCATATTTCATGAATGCTAGTTTCTTAAACTTCTCAGATGTTGAACTTGAGAAGTCTTGTCTATGAGCATATGTGCGATGTATATACAAGGTGGTAGTATGTATGAGGCCTTGTGCCACAATTTGAACACTTCGGTGTTTCTATGATATGAATTGTTCTATGATTGACTGTTCAGTACAAGTATGCTCTGTTTATACATGAACTGTTATTGTTAAGTCTGTGCTAATGATTCTAGCCAGACAGGATGTGTATGAAAAAAGGTAGAGGAATGAAAGTATTTCAAAGTGAAAATGACAGATGTTTTAAGATGATAGGAATCGGGACTATTCCTATTATTCAAGCTGCTTCATAACCTTTGTTCGGTTATCGAAGTTCTGAAGAAGGTTTAAACTCTTGAAATTGTTTGTTCAACTGTTATAACTTGCTGGGCAATTGAATGCTCACACTTGCTTTTAAATGAAAAATATTTTCAGCGAACGATGTTAGAAGAACTTAAGGATCCCGTAAAGATCAAGCTGACGGTATCCAGATGAAGTGTCATTTAGAATGTGAATGAGCCAGAAGATCAAAAGAAGACTTGTAATATAAAATAAGTTAAATGATTGCTAGATTAGTTTAATGAACTGTTATGTATCCTTAGTGGCGGATGAAAGTCACTCGTGTAAGATGTAAAGAATAATGTAATTATCCATATTTGTAATGAAAGAGGTGTTAAGGTTTTAGAACCTGGTTTTTTAGAGTGTATGTTGTTATATTTCAGTATATAATGATGTATGTTTGGAAGAAGATGGGATCGTGACGTACGAAATCCGAATGTGGAAATAGACCGGATTTTGGGGTGTTACAGATTGGTATCAGAGCTGATAGGTTATAAACCTTAGGTAGGAGTACCTAAGACTATAATCGTAGAGAGAACGATAAGAAGATCACCACGTGATCATAGTGAATCGTTGTAACAAATAAGCTGTTAAACGATGAATGATTTATAGCTAATGTTATGAATGAAGGGTACTATGAAGTAGTACGGGAAGAAGAACTTAGATTGAGTTATGAAGGATAGTATACGAATTAAAGAAAATTCGTATTAAGTAAAGAGAGATTTAGAAGTTGTAAATTTTCAATTGAGGACTCATATCAGCAGCTGAGTTGTATGATTCCTTGTATATGCGGAGAAATTGTACGTGGTTTTAGAACCACTTAGCTTCTTATTCGATATAGTTGTTAAGTTGAACAATTCTTTGTACGGGTGGAGAATTGTCCTTGGTGTAACAACCGCTTAGCTTCCTATATCAGTCAGTAGCTGAGTTGACCAATTTTCTATATGGGCAGGGAATTGTGTTTGGTTCTACAATCACTTAGCTTCTGGTAGTGATAATCATTGGAATAGGAGGTCGCGCTATCAATATGTATATGATGAGAAGGTGAATCTTTTCTCGTGTATATACTTGATAGGTAGAGAACGATAAGGTAGGTGCGAGTTCCTGAAACTCATACTTATGGTAAGTTCGTGACTCATAATTATATGGTATATTTTTGAACATCTCAGCGAATGGACGCCTATGGTCTGTCTGGATGTTCTTAAACTCATATTATTGTGGAAAGTTCCTAAACTCATAATGTGTGGTAAGTTGATGGGGCTGTACTAAGGTATAGGAATGTTTAGGCTGAAAGTAAGTATTTTCAGCAGACTTAGCAATGAAGGTGATAGAGAAGATTAAGTATTATCGCAGTAAGACAATGAAGGAAGATGGAGAATAGGATATTCCAAGTCATCTAGCTATGCTAGATTTCGAAGTTTATTGAACTCGTGTTGATTGGTACATTCTGAAAATGAAAGAATTGGTTCAACTTTTAGAACCAACAGATTTTAAAAGAGCTATTCTTGGTATGTCTATGCTAATTGCTTCGGCTAGACAGAAATTGATTTAAAATATCAAAATAAATTTTATATCATCAGTGCATTTGATGCAAGGATGGTAAAAAGATGGAGTTATTAATGCAATTGAACCTGGTGTTGGATGTGATCTTAGGATCAACAACCCGCTATGGTATGATGTATAATGACGAAGTCACAAACTGACGAAGTCCTCAACGAACTGTGAAAAGTACGGTATTATGACGTCATAAACCGTTTTGATGTATTGCGAAAAGAATTTAAAGAAGTAGTCAACGTCAATTGAGTTGACTAGACGAAGGTTTCACGTTGATATCCAATTTTTTGGTATGGTCTAAGCTACTTGATTCGGCTAGACAAATGGTATGTCATCGAGCTTTCTTTGAGAACTTGTGCCAAACCAAATTGTTTTGGTGCGGAATCTAATGATTAAGTCTGAGGAGAACATAGAAGAGGTAGTTTACTTTCTTTGTGATTGTAAACTGACCGTTAAAGAAGGGATTACGGTGAAATGTTGTTTAACCTAGTAAGAGTTCATGGTTGATGTGACCCCTCAGCAAAAGTATTAAAATGTTTACAAAGGAAATTTTATATTCCTCGTTATTCCTTCTACTTCATGATTCTTGATAGGTTATGGGGGTTAGGAATGATGGAAAAATAAGAACTCCATTGAAGGGAAGTTGAGAAGTAGAGTAGGCTAAAATTTCGAGGACGAAATTCTGTGAAGAAGGTGTGAATGTGATGACCCGGGTAAGGGGTGTGGTTTTAAGAAATTCCGAGGACGGAATTTTTATAAGGGGGGAAGAGTGTAACGACCCGGAAATTCGGGTTGTCCAGAATTTAGGTTTAAAGAATTAGTTATTAATAAAACTAATTTTTATTAATACTATTATGTGCTATGTGTTTATTAATCGTTCTATAACCTAGGATGATTATAAGTCGGGAGGATTCTGGCTACGAACTAGATTGAACGAATAGAAATTTTCAAGACAAAAATGAAATTTTTCCGGGAACAAAAATATTTTCTGGGAAAAAGACGAAATAGACACTATTCATCCGTTTCTGCTCGGAGATTTATTTTGAAATTCCAAGAAGTTATTGATTACGTATAATTTTGAGACGTGATGGAATATTCAATAATATTTCAGTTATGGCAAAAACGAAGTTTTCGCCTACGAACTTAAAACCTAAGGGTTAGGAAAAGTAAGTTCCGAGAATTTAATGATTAATTAGGGTTATTATGCGTAAGGAATACGAGTGTAATACTAGTTATTATAAGAGTATAGTACGATGATTATTACGACGTATAATACGAATATCGTACGAAGATATACGAAGAGAATACGAGAATACGAGAATGAGTCTTAATGAACTTTGAGTGCATGGACTTTGTAGAATCTTATTGGACTTGGATTATATCAAGCCCAATGTTTTGTGAAATTAAGCCTAAGCTAGGCCCAAGAAGAATTAGGGTTAAGGCCCAAACTAAGAAAAGAAACCACGGATCGAACCGATGGGTAAACGGATGGGTAATACAGTCTATGGGGCAACCCATGGGGTGACCCATGGGCATGTGGGGTGGTTATTTGGCCACCAAGTAAGGGTGGTGGCCAAGTAAACTTGGTGGCTAAGGGATGGAGGAGGTGTGAATAGTAAGGAGGTGGGGGGCGAAATGACTAAATTGCCCTTAGACTTGATTTTCTATAAATAGGAGGCCATATGTTCATTTGATGGGATTTTTGAAATCCTACATCTTAGAGAGAGAGAGAGAGAGCTCGGAGGAAGAGGGAAAAGGAAGAGCATGAGAATGAATGATCGGATCGAAAGTGATCGTGAAATAGAAAAGCTTACAAATCGTCAACTTTGTATAGTGGAAGAAAAATAAAGAGGAAAGGTATTAAAACCTAACTCCTAGGTTAATCCTCTTTAAGTTTCTATGTTCAAGGACATAGCTTAATGAGAATAGAGAGAAGATGATGTTAGAAATGATTTCATATGGTTGAATTCATGAGAAAATGAAGAAATAAGAATTAGAAGTTTAGTAAATAAATTTCTTAAGTAGGTATAAGATTCGTAAGGATTTTGAGCGATCCGAATGAATATTATGAACAAGTAGGTGAATTAAGTAGGGAATGGTGTTCTATAACGTCAAATTCCAAGAAAAAGTGAAATCGTAATCCAAAATATCGATTAAAATGAAGAACGAACAAAGAACGCGAAGAACACGCGAAGAACACGAAGAACGCTGTTGATGGACAAATTTAAAACCATCGTAGTTTAATTGTTGTTGATGGACAAGTTTAAAACCATCGCGTATAGGTTAGATGCTTATTGCTTGGTTAGGAACGATAGAAACGTTCATGAAGAACGGATTAAAATGTAGCTATAACGAAGTTATGGCAAAATTTTCGTAAAAGACAAACGAGAATTAGAAAGTTAGTAAATGAACCCGAACGTGTAGGGTTTCATAAGGAAGTAAGGGAACATAGAAAATGTTAGTCGTGGACTCAAGAACGAACGAGTTCCGAGTTCGGATGACCGAATTACGGACGAACGATTTAAGAACATTAAAAGCGTAAAAATGAACAAAGGGTGAAGATCAAGCCAATCGAATGGCACGTTAACGGATTCAGAACAAAGTTCTGTCTGAGGGGGATTAAAGTACATGAGATAAGGAAGAAAATGGCTTTGGAACAACCTCGTTTCAAGTTATAACGAATAAGTTATGAAAGTGGGAAGTAAGCGTCTTAGAATAATTAAAGACTTAGAAAAAATTTCAAGAATTAGGGCTTGGCGCCGCGGCGCCAGTCATGCCTTGTAATGTCGCGCTGCAGCGCCAGACCAAAAAGCCAGGTACTACTAACTCACGCCGCAGCGCGAGAGTTAATGAGGATAGTGGCGCCGCAGCGCCGGTGTGAAGGAAAAGCCAGAGAAGAGCTTTTAATTGCTCAACTCTTGGGGAAAACGTAAGGGAACTCTTGGGGAAAACGTAAGGGAAGATAAAGAACATAATGTCCATCTAATGTAACACTTAATCTAGTGAATTAAACCTGTAGTAAAGATTGAACGGAAAGATTCAACGTACTTAAAAGACGAAGGATATAGGCGCAGGTTACGAAACCGATGTCCGGGGACCGTGGTCGCGATGAACAAACGTGAGGGATTACTATGATTGTGATTCCTTAGACGTTGAGAGACGAGGGTAATGAATAACATTTCGATGTTATGTCATGATAATGTAAGCTAAGTGTGAAGCGTATAAACGCTATAAACGTAATGGTGTTGCGATGGACGCTGGGTCTTAGCATACAACAATTAGTATGGTTTCGACACTAAGAACGAGTAATGAACATGGGGTTCATTGAAAGGATAACGAAAGTATTAAATAAGATATGAATTATTTAGAAAGCCGAATTTGGGTGGGATAAGGAATGAATCCTGAGGTATGGCATTTAGTTTCCAGAAAGCCGTAAGGAATAAGAAATTGATTTAACGAACATTAAGTTTAATTGTTCGGATAAGTTAAGATAAGTTAGGTCGTGGTACAATCGTAACCTTTGATGGTTGACATATGGGAGCAGGGCTAAACAATTCCTTCAGAGAGCGAATGTATATACAAAACTGGCGACCGATCTAACTCACTGTGATGGCAGTGTAGATGAGACGGGAACTTGTTTGTTGGTTATTTATGGGAAACCACTCAGAGTACCATATGGACTACTAGCAGAGATGCGATGTGTGCTGAGTCCTAGAGAAGTTATAAGAAGAAGATAAGAATATAAATCATTCAAAATGATGAACGTTTGAGTAAGACATCTCCGTATGTCATGAAGCCGTAAACTGGTAAAAGAAGTTTGTCACGTAAGCTTAAATTTCAAGAACGCGAACCCTAAGAAGTAAAGTTAAGTAAACCAATGCGTAAGTTCAATATATAACTAATTGGTGTTTATGCTTTCTCATTATGTGGTATATAGGAATTGGATTGAGCAATTCAGCATAAGCTGTAGCTTTACGGAAGGCAAGTTTCCTAACTTCATTCATATTACATAAATGCTAGTTTCTTAAACTTCTCAGATGTTGAACTTGAGAAGTCTTGTCTATGTGCATATGTGCGATGTATGTACAAGGTGGTAGTATGTATGAGGCCTTGTGCCACAATTTGAACACTTCGGTGTTTCTATGATATGAACTGTTCTATGATTGACTGTTCAATACAAGTATGCTCTGTTTAGACATGAACTGTTATTGTTAAGTCTGTGCTAATGATTCTAGCCAGACATGATGTGTATGAAAAAAGGTAGAGGAATGAAAGTATTTCAAAGTGAAAATGATAGATGTTTTAAGATGATAGAAATCGGGACTATTCCTATTATTCAAGCTGCTTCATAACCTTTGTTCGGTTATCAAAGTTCTAAAGAAGGTTTAAACTCTTGAAATTGTTTGTTCAACTGTTATAACTTGCTGGGCGATTGAATGCTCACACTTGCTTTTAAATGAAAAATATTTTCAACGAACGATGTTAGAAGAACTTAAGGATCCCGTAAAGATCAAGCTGACGGTATCCAGATGAAGTGCTATTCAGAATGTGAATGAGCGAGAAGATCAAAAGTAGACCTGTAATATAAAATAAGTTAAATGAATGTTGGATTAGTTTAATGAACTGTTATGTATCCTTAGTGGCGGATGAAAGTCACTCGTGTAAGATGTAAAGAATAATGTAATTATCCATATTTGTAATGAAAGAGGTTTTAAGGTTTTAGAACCTGGTTTTTGAGAGTGTATGTTGTCATATTTCAGTATATAATGATGTATGTTTGGAAGAAGATGGGATCGTGACGTACGAAATCCGAATGTGGAAATAGACCGAATTTCGGGACGTTACAGCAGTTAACAAACTTCTCTTGGTCAATTTGCAGACGGCGTAGCCGTGCTGCATTTAAGCTTGGGAGTGGCGCGATCGCGCTACTCCCTACCAAAACATAACTTGAACTTTTCATTGCTCAATCTAGCTAGTCCTAACATACTATGTATTCTGATACATACTATAAACATACATCAAGTAGGTTCTAATATTTCTTCAAGTTCACATTTCAAATCATTTAGTTTTGAATTACATAGCTCTATGTAGAATTTTTTATAGCAACAAGGCTTAACAACTTCTTTTAGCAAAGGTTCAATGTGTATAAGCTTTTAAACCTTATATTGGTACTAACAAGCCTTTAATATGCATGTTCACATGTATCTATCTCATTTATATAGACCTAGCATAGTTTACACTACAAGGAAATTGGTCATTGGCGACGACCATTAACCCGTTGATAATGACTTCAATGCCGACGGGAAGGCCGTCGCGACTGAGTGCCGTCGGTAATACCTTTTCCCCAAGGAAAATAGGTGCAAAAATTTGGCGGTGGAGGGAAAACTCATTGGCGACGGACATAAATATCAAAGGCGACGGCACCGCCATCGCTAATGACTTAATAGCGACGGGACTCGGCACATGCCGTCAAGAATGAGTAATATATTTTAAGTCCCTGGTTCGCGATGGCAGCGTCTCCTTTTTTCCTTTTCCCTCTATCTGAGTTTTCCCCTTTCCCTCTCAATTCGCCCATTTCACTCTCAATTAAAGACTTAGTTGGCTTTAACTAGGTCAGAATGCTCAATGGATTTCACCCATTTTACTCCATTATCCCACTGCCCAGTTCTCCCCTTTCCTCCCTCTTCCTTCCATCTGTTACTTCTCCCTCTTCCTCGCCAATATTCACCGGCGACATATCAAGTCCTGTTCTTCTTTCTTTTCATCGGCGGCCAGACGGTTTTGACAACAGAGAATTGGAACTTCAACTGTCAAATTAAGAGTAAAGGTAATGTTTCTTCTCTTAATAGCCACAGAACTTGATTTATTGCTCCTATTATGAACATAAAATTCTATCAGTGTTAACTTTGATTTCACATTGGGGGTTGTTTAAGTGGGTTGAATAGATGAACTTGATGTGTGTATGATATTCATATAATGCAATACTTTTCAGTTTGTATAGCAACTTGTTGATTCATATTATGGTTTTCATTCAATTCGTATTACTAGTTTAATTAGGGTATAAAAATTGAAGTAGTTTAGTTTGTTCTTCCATTTAGTATATGCAAACTGGTATATGGTTTTTCCATGTGAAAGCTTTGCTCAAAGTTTTCCTTTTCTATTTTCTTTATTTAATAATTGTACTAAAGCCATGAAACAGTGAAAGCAAGATAATTGTTTTAATTTGATTTGGTGCAAGTTTAATTTTGGGAATTGATATTTTTATAAGGGTATCTCACATAAATGTGGGGCTCATTCACTATATATATGAGAAGAGTTTTGCTATGTTATTTTCATAGTTACCTTAATTTTTCAGTTAGCTATTAACCTATTAGCATGGGCTGTTCCTTCAACATTATTTTTTAATCTCAAAATAACTCTCTAGAGTTGGGATGGAGAAAACTTATAGTTAGTTATCTGGTCTTTTAAAGAACTTTATTTGTACTTGGTGATCAGTTATTTTTGCGAATTTTTTCTAATCCTAATTCATAACCAAAAAGGGCCTAATTTGTGACACCCCCAAATCTGGGTACTTCATTCCCATAAGATTTGGTGTTTACTTGATAAAAACCATCATTTCTAACTACCCAAATATAAGAAAATTTAATAATAAACCTTCTCATTAAAGGATTACATCAATAAGACCTCCCAGGTCATCTAACCTTTAAATACAAATATCAAGTGTGGAAAATACAAATATCACAATACTTAAAATAAAGTTTGACAGTATAAAAGTCAACACATTTACAAGTCTTCAATATTTGTTCATCTTTCCTTTCCCTTTACTGGTGGTAGGTACATCGACCTTCTCAACTTTAGCTGTAATATTTATATAAGCAAGAGTGAGAAAACAATCCTCACTTGAAATGACAATGAATAAAACTTCATAACAATTGCCAAATGAATAGGCTCAACAGAACTGAATAATATGCTCTATCAATGATAATCAGAATCTAAAATATGTATATGAGGGTCATAAGACCACGAACTATGTCCATAGTTATAAGTATTCTTTCAACTTAAACTTTAACAGTCATAAGACTATAGGGACCTCTCGTACTTAGGGGGATCAACCCTTCGTACAATGTATTGTGCACAAACATCTAAACGTTATGCAAAAATTATCCCTTGTAACAGGGTTGTTCATCTCAGCATTTAGAATACAAGTCTGAACCAAAGTAAGTTTGGTTTGGATACATTTCAAGGTAATTTAGAATTCAACAAACATCAACTAAGGATTAGTTGAATAAAATACAATAACAATATGCTATGGAACAAGTCATAGATGAATAAAAATTTGAATGTTAGGGTCATGCTTTAGAAATGAACTAAAAGCATAAACATTGAATAACGTAACATACCCTGCTTGGACAATATTAAGCTAAGGTCAAAATGTTGTTTAGAATTGAATTATCGAGCATGCATAATAAATAGTAATTTGAACGATAAGCTTGCATGCTAGCAAACAAGTTAAAGTAAGAAACCTTCTCAAAATAAGAGTTAGGTTAAATAGCTTGGCACAAATATATTTAAATTACATAAGTAGAATTAGGAATAACTTGCTCAATAATAAACAAGGTAGAGTAAAGAAACTTGCACAAACGTAACAATAGAGTTAAAGAACTTGCATACTACGAAACAAGATAAAGATAAGAAAACTTGCTCAATATCAAGATATAAGGTTTAGAAACTTGACTTGAGTGTAAGCTAAAACGTAATAACTCGAATCACAATACCCTATATACATGTCATCATGACATAACTAGTTACTACATATACTCTGTATACAATTAAGTATCTACTTCATTATGGATCAGTTTTAATCACATAGTCAAGTCACATTAGTAATGTAATAACAGAACTCGTTAATTGCTAATAATATTTCCATTCTTAGTATTGTAATACCAAAATCACATCTTAATAGTCATAATATTCAACAATTTCAGACTTTGTGTAACTAAAATACACTATCTGGCCATTCTGCTAATCGGCACTGCGGCGCCACAGTTTACACTGTGACACCTCCAAATTCGGGTACTTCCATTCCCACATGATTTGGTGTTCACTATACAAACATCATATATCTATCTACCCATAAAAATGCAAACCATGAAATAGATAGAATAAATCTTCCCCTTATGGGGTTACAACATCTGAATAATAAATACAATCCCAGGTCATACTAACATTAAACATCTGTGCAGAAACATAAATAAATAATAAGTCTTAAACAACATTAAGTCAAAATATCATTACATAACCACATAATAACCAATCTTCATTACTTGCTAATCTTGCTCTTGCCTTTACTAGTGGAAGGCTCGTCTGTTCTTTCGTTCCTAACTGCAATGTTATTATTCGCAAGAGTGAGCACAATTGCCCACAAGTATAATAATGAAAGTAACAATATAATAACATGCGAGTGAATCAAAGACTTCTGAAATAATGCTCAACTTTTGAATCAAGAATGAATAACAAGAATCAAAAGAAATCTGAGGGTCATAAGACCTTGAACTATGTCCTAGGTTATGAAGGGTTATACTTGAAACCTTTAACAGTCATAAGACTATGGACTCTTCTTCTCGTACTTAGGGGGATCAGCCCTTAGTACCATACTGTGTATAATATCTTAATGCTAAAGCATAAATAATCCCTTTACAGGGTTGTTCATCTCAGTTTGACATTAGAGTTCGCACCAAAGGAAGTTTGGTTTGGATAAATCATCAAGGGTTCTAAAATTTAGAACGCTCATCAACTATGGACTAGTCGAATCATTAAGGGTTCGCTAGTCTAACAAGGTTTAACAATAACTGAATATTTAACTTGAATAAAATCTCAAAAGGTATACAATAGAATGAGTATTGTATAACAGCATCATTCTTGAAAGATTAATAGGCTTTAATATAACAAAACAGGCTTAATCAATAATAATGAAAACTTGCTCAATGTAGAAAGGCATCACTTATATAACGATAACAAGCAGAGTTAGGAAACTTGCCTCGTGCGTAGATTACACTTTAATTAAACTCGTTCCTTGATTTAAATCCTACATATCATTTACATTCATAATACCAGTCAATTATAGCGTACTAGTCATCACAAGTTTATTCTTTTGTCTAACTCGAATTCATGAGTATAATTAGTCAATTAATCTTTACACCATGAGTCACGGGTAAATTTCCTCTTTTCGCCTCTTGCATGCTGAACCGTTTCAATACTTTATCAATATATGTACTTTGACTTAGGCCGAGCATTTTTCTCAATCTATCTCTATAGATCTTGATACCTAAAATATGGGCAGCATCGCCCAAATCTTTCATGGAGAAACATTTTCCTAACCATGTTTTTACAGCCTGTAAGGAAGGAATGTCATTCCCAATAATTAATATGTCATCAACATATAATACTAGGAATACAATGTAACTCCCATTAACCTTCTTATATACACAAGGTTCATCTTCATTTTTAATAAAGCCAAATTCTTTGACTGCTTCATCAATTTGAAGATTTCAACTCCGAGAGACTTGCTTCAATCCATAAATGGATCGCTGCAGCTTACATACTTTTCCAGCATCCTTTGGAGTGACAAAACCCTCAGGTTGTGTCATATGCACATCCTCAAGTAGATTTCCGTTAAGGAAAGCAGTTTTGACATCCATCTGCCAGATTTCGTAATCATAAAAAGCTGCAATAGCAAGTAAGATCCTGATGGATTTAACCATTGCCACTGGAGAAAAGGTTTCATCATAGTCAACACCTTGAATTTGTTTGAAACCTTTTTCTACCAGTCGGCCTTTATAGGTTTGTACATTACCATCCATGTCGGTTTTCTTCTTGAAAACCCACTTGCACCCGATTGGTTTTACCCCTTCGGGTGGATCAACCAAAGTCCATACTTGGTTAGTATACATGGAGTCCATTTTAGATCTCATGGCTTCAAGCCATCTCTCAGAATCTGGTCCATTCATAGCTTCTTGGTAGGAAGCAGGCTCATCCTGATCTATGAGCATCACATCACCGTTTTGAGTCACAAAATATCCATAATATCTCTCGGGCTCTTGGCGTGTCCTACCAGATCTACGAATTCCTTGTGTAATTTGAGCAGGTTCACTTTCCACAATTTCTTGTGATTCCTGCTCACGTTCCAACCCAGGTTCAATGATATTTTGTGGTTATCGAATTTTTTCGAGTTCTACTTTCCTCCCACTGTTTCCTTCAGAGACAAATTCTCTTTCTAGAAAAATACCAGTTCGAGCAACAAACACTTTATTCTCAGAAGGTTTGTAGAAATAATACCCTTTTGTTTCTTTTGGGTATCCCACAAAATTACATTTGTCAGATTTGGGTCCGAGCTTATCAGAATCCAGACGTTTTACAAACGCCTCGCATCCCCAAATCTTCTTGAACGACATACTAGGACGTTTCCCAGTCCACATCTCATATGGTGTCTTCTGAACCGTCTTTGTAGGAACACGGTTAAGTATGAATGCAGCTGTCTCTAGGGCATGACCCCAGAAGCTTATTGGAAGATCTGCATGACTCATCATTGATCGTACCATGTCCAACAAGGTTCGATTCCTCCTCTCAGACATACCATTCTATTGTGGTGTTCCAGGTGGAGTGAGCTGTGATATAATACCACACTCCTTTAAAAGGTCATCAAAGTCTTGGCTTAAGTATTCACCTCCTCGATCGGATCGAAGGGCTTTTATACTTTTTCCAAATTGGTTTTGAACTTCATTCTTGAATTCCTTAAACTTTTCAAAGGATTCGGATTTGTGTCTCATTAGATACACATATCCATATCTACTGAAGTCGTCAGTAAATGTAATGAAATAATAAAACCTACCTCTTGCTAACGAACTCATGGGTCCACATACATCACTATGTATAAGCCCCAATATATCACTAGCCCGTTCACTGTGTCCAGTGAAAGGGGCTTTAGTCATCTTGCCTAATAAACAAGATTCGCATTTTTCATATGATTCAAAATCAAATGAATCCAAAAATCTATCTTTATGGAGTTTTGATATGCGTTTCTCATTTATATGGCCCAAACGATAGTGCCAGAGATATGTCGGATTTGAATCATTTGATTTAAATCGTTTGTGTTTATGTTATAGATAGGCATTTCCAAATCAAGAATATAAAGACCGTTAAACAATTGTGCAACACCATAATAAATATCATTTAAGTAAAACGAACAACGATTGTTCTTAATTATAAATGAAAAACCTTTCTTGTCCAAACAAGAAACAGAAATAATGTTTTTCCTTATAGCAGGCACAAAATAACAATCTTCTAATTCTAAAACTAGCCCAGTGGGCAAAGATAAATGATAAATTCCTACGGCCAGTGCAGTAACTTTTGCTCCATTCCCAACTCGTAGGTCAACCTCTCCTTTCGCCAAAGTCCTACTCCTTCGGAGTCCCTGCACATTAACACAAATGTGAGAACCACATCCAGTATCCAATACCCATGATGTAGAAGTAGACAAATTGACCTCTATAACATATATACCTGAATCAGAAGTCGTACTTCCTTTCCTTTTCTTCACTTCTTCCAAGCAAGCATGACAGTTCCTTTTCCAGTGTCCAGGTTTTCCACAGAAGTGACATTCGCCTTCTTTAGCCACCCCTCCTTTAGGTTTTAAAGCCTGTTTGGTTTTGGAATTGGGTTTGGCAACAGACTTAGATCTTATCTTCTTTTTGCCTTTCCAATTTCCCTTAGCATTCCCGTTTTGCACCATCATTATGGGAGCGGGTCCTGCCTTTTTCATGTTGTTCTCGGCAGTTCTTAACATGCTCAACAACTCAGTAAGGGGTTTTCCAATTTCATTCATAAGATAGCTCATAACAAATTGAGAGTAGCTGCTGTTCAAAGATTGTAAAACAAGATCAGTTTGGGCTTCCGGAGTGATTGGAAAACCCAACCTATCAAGGTACTCAATATACCCAATCATTTTCAGCACATGTGGACCAACTGGATCACGTTCACCCATCTTGCAGTGATACAACGCTTTGCTTGTATCATACCTCTCCTGTCGAGCATGCCCTTCGAACAATTTCTTGAGATGCTCGATCATCTCATAAGCATCCATTATCTCATGTTGCTTCTGAAGCTCAGCATTCATGGTTGCTAGCATGAGACAACTCACGTCCAGAGCATCATCTTGATGCTTCTTGTAAGCATTATGCTCCGTACGTGGTGCAGTGACAGCCGGTACTGCAGGAATGAGCCTATCAAGGACATATAGCTTACGCTCTTGTTTGAGGACAATCCTCAAGTTCCTGTGCCAGTCAAGGAAATTAATCCCACTCAGCTTGTCCTTCTCAAGGACTGATCGTAGTGAAAGACTACTTGTGTTGTTGTTGTTTGCCATTGATATCTATAATTTATAAGTGCCAAAATAATAAGTCAAATTGCAGAGTTGATATTATGTAATTGATAATAGTACATTCAAAATATACCTCTCACTATTTTATTCAAATTAATAGCCCTCACCATTAATTCGGAAAACATTTTCTATTAAATCTTTGTAGTGAGCCAAGATCCATATTTCATTATGACTTAAGGTAGCTTTGGCTAATCTCTTAAAACATAATTATTTAGGTAGACAACCCTTTGTCAATTATATCATATATAACTCCTGGATAGTTTGGTAAACAACAATTGTTTTTAGTCCATCTAATGGTACCTACCAAACTCTATGCCTCTAAGTCCACAATCCTATTGAGATAACTTAGTTAAGTCGGGCCCAATGATTTTAACAGTTTGGATATCACAATTATCCTATTGCATCTTACCTAGATAAATATGGTACTTTGCTTTGGCAAACCTACATCTATTGATCAAGGTCTTAATGAGTGTTATTCATTGGAAGGCATCTGATTTAGACTTAATAATTTAATGAGGGATTTTATTAATTAATGTAGATCTCACCAATTTTAATCTTATTAAGCATGCACATTATTTATCATATCATATCGCATACAAGCATAAATAAAGTGCAAAATTAAATGTGTCACAGTTATGGCCCAATCCACTGTCAATCTTTTCAAGCTAATGAAAGATTAAAGGTCAATCTAAGGTGGTAAAAGATCTTAAAATAAATAGCTTCCTTGGATCTTCCTCAAGCATGTGCCTCCTCTCCATCATCATCTTTCATCGTGTTCTCCATCTTGACATCTTCATTGATTACATATTATTACATGACATAAAGAAACCTCGAGTTACATTCGAGGGGATTTAGATGAGAAGAGAAATATTACATTAGAATTTATAGAAAGGCACGATATGCAAGCCGTATTTCAAAACTAAAACCACTAACCTATGGGTCAAAAGGCCATAACTGTGCACCATGCATATCACAATAAGCATATAAGAATTTATATAAAATTAAAGAAAAATATATAACAAATTGGGGTCACGACCATCGTGCGTAACGACGGGGGGGTCCAAGGGGGGGGTCTCAGAATCATACATTTTAATCCACCAAAACACCCATAATAACAAATCATATATGTCCAGTTTCGATTTAGTCATATTAAAACGAATAACAGTACAACCAGAATTTATCATATATATCCAGTTTCGATTAATCATATTAAAATGATTCTTTACGCTTCTAATCCGATTAGAACAGTTATATTGTTATTCCACCGATTAAAGATACGATTAACAGTATCATCATATATATTACCAGAATACATATACAACGGAATATCATATATTCAATTTCATATCAGTAAGCATGCATCATCATATATCATATATATCGAATACAATTAAAACACGTAATCTGAATTAATCTTTTCGCAAGTAGCTCTGATACCACTGTTGGGGTTTCGATACAGAAACGCACAGCAGAAATTAAAATTTAAAGCAATTTCGAAACCCTAAAACAGCATCCATGCGAAAAATAATTAATTAAGTGGTAAGAAATTATACCGATTGTAAAAGCTAGAATCGATGCGGTCGAATCTCCAACGCAATTCAAACGGACTGCGTCTCTACGGTATCCACACGAACGCTCCACACGAATCGTCCTACGATCTGCAGAAAAAGGAAACGCGGTACTAGCCACCAAGGATTGGGATTTTTAAACTATTTTTCTCTAGTCTCTCTCTAAGAGCGGCTAGGGTTTTTTTTTTTGTTTTGACGTAAAACCTAAAGTGACTGATATACATCATATATATAGCAGTTAGGAGGAATTAATCAAAACCTAATGTTATTAAAATTTGAATTTATATATATCTTAATTAAGTCTTACTTAATTAATATACCTATATATAAATTATCCTATTAATTTAAATTCGTAATTTAAAATTATATCAATCATATTGACATATTTAAATCTTTACAATTTAAATTAATTTCCTTTTAATTACGTTCTTTGTGTATGACCCTATAGGTTATTATTACGTTGGCAATAACCTTAAAATCATATTATAAAGTTATAAACGGTGAGCGGCATCTAGTAATGCATCACTGCTACCTAAGTAATAATAAGATCGATGATTTGATGCAACCTTTTCGTGACCAATATTTCAATGTAATTTAATCCTTTTAACCTTAATATCCAAGATTAAACTCGAGTCATGGAATGTGTCATACTCTTCATAATTTAATCTGAGTTTTTCTTGATCAATGAGTGGACTATATGAAATAAATCATTATTTGAGCATGTCCTACTCAATCAAGCGGCCTATGGATATCACCCCTAATATATAGGATGGTTAAATTTCATCTAGATCACTCATATTCCTCACACGATTCATGATGTACCCAATAATCGTCTTTATAGTCCACCCTATTAAAGGTGACATTTGATGATATCAAAGTACATAAATTCTCGTGTAGTAATATAGTGATTTCAGGTCGGAGGACCATTACATCATTGTCACTATGAGAATTGCTAATGACACTTCGCATAATGCTCCATATAGAATTCTCATTGTGGGTCTGTCCAGTACATCGTTCTCTAACATGTACCTATGCATTGACTTAATATCTCATATATTTATGACCAATGAGATTTGGTCATCAGTCAATCAACATACTAATCTCAATGCATCATTGTTGTCCCATCAACAATGATACTCGACTAGGGAAATTTAAAAACAATGATACAAATTGTAATTATATAATCTCATGTTCAAGTCACATACTTGAAACTATATAATTTGTATCACTATTCTAAGGAATTTTATTATGTTAACAATTATATTACGCAGTAAATAAAACCATAATAAAATTATTTATTTATTCAATCAAATATAATATCAAAATGTTAAGCAATTATATCAAATAATTGGCCTCTAGGGCAATTATATATATATATAAGCTGAAAGGATTTAAATGTTTTCTTTGTACTATTCTTCTACAACCAGTCAATAGTTGTGAAGTATTCTGAACCGATAATAATAACATAACAACTCTCTTTCAAATTTTTGAAACTACATAGTGACTATAACTGGGGTTATGGTGACATGCCATGAACATTTTTTTATTTTCGAAAAGGTTAAACAGAAATTCATCCGTAAACCGACATAACTTTTGGGCACGGGGGGTGATCAGCCCGTTATGCCCTGCATTGATCAATACTACATTACAAGAACGATAGGATCGTTCACCCTGTTCCACCTTGGGTGCATAAAAAGTTTTCCCGTGTAGGGATGTTCATACTTGTCTGGGTTCCAAATCAAAGGTTTTATCTTGTTTCAACAATGATCTATAATTTAACACACACACATACACACACACACACACACACACACACACACACACACACACACACACACACACACACACATATATATATATATATATATATATATATATATATATATATATATATATATATATATATATATATATATATATATATATATACGGGTAATTGACAAAGGTATATCAACATGGGATTAAATACAATGATTATCCAAGTGAGGACACTTGTTTAACCATTTATAGAAATTAACAAACAAAATATATATATTTGAATTACCATATACTAACATGTTGATAAGCAATGAGCGTATATGATATAAAGTTAATAATCTGTACAGTAATAATATAGTTTAGAAACATTCTTACTTATGTCCATTGCATAAAGAAAATACAAAGGTTAGATACTTGCCTGAAGCGATGCTTACAGTTTGCAATTTAGATTTATCGCTTATCTCACGACCTATCATTAATAAGATCGTTCGTTTTATTAGAACAACATACTATAACATATAACACTGCTTATTGCAGTCAGCACATACCCTAATCACATTGGCACATAGATTTAACAACTATTGAATCACAAATAATCACTTATCTAATCACATTATCTAAGTCCAGATCAATTTCTGAAATATGTCGGTGTACCGACAACTTTATCGGGTATTTATAGAGTCTAAGACTCTATTCTATAACCTAATATCAGTCATATTATTTTTAAATGACTTAATATAATTTTAAAATATTTATTATGATTTATCATAAATTTTCAAACATTGGAATCATATTTAAATGATTTAAATACTAATCAATTCTATTATCATTAATATTTAATTAGTATTAAACTATTAATGAAATCATTTTCAAAATATTAAAGTTATGTATAATAACTCAAAATATTTTTAAAGTATTAATATTACCCTTAAATAATTTTTAAAACATTTAAAATCATTTCTAAATAATTACCATTTAATAATAAGGTATTACTGTTTCATTTATCCAAATATTAAAAGTCATTAAGTATAACTTAAAATATTTTTAATTCATTTGTACCCCTTTTAAATTATTTATAAATTAATAACACCATTTATAAACTATTTATTTAATATAATTATTAAATAAATTTAATATCATTAGTAATAACTTAATAATCATTAATATTTAATTATTAATGAAATTATCCTTTAAATATTAAAAGTTATATTTTATAATTTAAAATATTTTTAAACACTTTATTTTCATTTAAAATAATTTTTAATATAATAAAATTATTTTTAATTAATTTATTTAATTCGTTTAGTAAATAAATTAATTACCATTAATATCAATTTATTAATGAAATTTTTCACAAAATATTAAAAGTCATTAAAAATAACTTAAAATATTTTCTTATATCATAATATAATTTTTAATAATTTTTCTAATATTAAAATCATTTTGAAATAATTTATTTAATATTATAATTAAATAAATTAAATACTTTTAATATTCCAAAAATATTAAATATTTATGAAATATATTAAAAATAATTAAAAACTAATTTTCGAAATTTAAAATAATTTTTAATAATTTATTTTATATTTTTAATAATTAAAAATTATTTTTTCCTATTTATTAATTAATTTCCGAAAAATAATATACTGTATGTCGCTAAAGGCCACCTATAGTGACAAAACTGTCACTATAGGTGTTCTTCATGTTCTTGAGCATTCATAAGGCAGTTTCGTGGGTGCAATTTTGACCAAGAATCGTGCATGATGTAATGTGTTTCTGAACATGTTGTTGATCAGATCATGTAGTATAAATACAAGACTACACGATCCAACATTAAACATCATCAAATAATGCACAACCAAAGAGATCTAAGGGCCTAAATAAGCTGTCAGAGGTGGTTCATCACGTTCTGGGCTGCCCAGAAAAATCTGGTCAATGCCGGTCAACGATCTTGGTGGACTTATTCCGGTTAATCGGTTTACGTCACAGGTGTTCGAGACGTCGGGATTTGTAGACAACCCAACATAGTACAAGTTGTGATCATGTATAATGTCTAAACATAATTTAGATGCAAGATCTAAGTAAAATAAAAACCTGTCAGACCACTGCCTAAACTTTCTGGGTTACCCAGAAAGTTAAGCTTAACGGTCAACAAGGTTTGACCAATTACTACGATCGATCTAAGGCTTTATAAGGTTATAAAGTGCTTTGAACTTGTAATACACATGACATACTATAATCTGGATATAAATATTCATCCTAACAACGTTCCAGAAACAAATCAAGGCCGGTCAAAGTCACGGCCAGAACATGTTCTTCAGTTTTCTGGGTTACCTAGAAAACTGATTTTGTGTTCGGTCAACGAACTTTGACCATGAATGACTTTCGATCTACAGATGCAATGATCATGAACCCACTTGCAGATTACTAACAACATTACAGACTACAACTTTAGACCTTTAAATCACCAAAACAATAAACGAGCACAGATCTACAAGGCCAGACATTCACTGTCAGACAACAAAAATACAAATTTCAAGATTTTATAAAACTTCAAATCTGAGTCTCTAGATGTTATGGATCTAACATCTAGCAACCCAGATCATCATTATATACTATAAACAACATATTCTAACACTTAATCATAACATCTAACACATATTTTTGGACAGAAATTCTAGAGTTTGTTTATACCTTCAAATGAGCAATTCTTGATTCTATGTTTCTGATTTGGTTATGATAAATGTGAGGCTTTGATTTAGGACTGATATACTTGTATATTTTGAAGGTTAGAGAGAGAGAGAGAGCTTAGTTTGAGAGTTGTGAAAAATATAAGTAACAAATGATACTTCTCTCTCTTCAAATCTATTTATACAACTTGAATGCAATGTATTTAGCTGGTGTAGGTGACTTGTTGTTGTTATTTTGAGCACATGGGGTGGTTGAAAGTGGTTCAACCACTCAACCTATTGTCAAAACCTATTTGTTAGCCAAAATAATGCATTTAGGGGCAAAAAGGTCTTTTGATAAATCATTTTAATGGCATAATTGGAACTTGGCAAACCCTTAGGGTTTAACCCTTAGGGTTTAATCCTAAGGTTTAGCACAAAACAATAATAAGATTTAGCAATTAGAGTTTGCACAAAAATAAATAAAATCAAATAAAAATTAACTAAATTTTAGTTTCTAAAATTTTGAAATTAGGATTTTCTAATTATGATTAATTATCTAATTACGCTATACAGGAACATTAGGGTTTAATATCATATAATTATCATTAACATTGCTAAAATAGCAATTAGGGTTACCAATTTATAATTAGGTTTTCTAATTATCAAATTAAGGTTTAAAATTTTAGGATTTCTAAAATTAGCAATTGAGATTATAATACTAGCTAATTAATCACATTAACACAATTACAACCAATCTCAAACTCTAATTTAAATTTCAAATTAGGGTTCCTCATTTCCAAAAATTATTTAGGGTTTCTAGATTATAATTAGGATTTTCTAGAAATTAGGGTTCCTAGAATTTTAATTAGGGTTCACCTAATTAATACATTTAATACACGACATAAATTATATAACACACTTATAAAATAATCTTGCACTCTAATTTGGATCTCAAATTAGGGTTTAGCATTATTACTAGAGTTTGGTCATAATACACCGTAATTGACCTACCATTATCAATACGGAAATACAGTACATATTCATAGCACTGAAAAATTAAAATATAATTAATATTATATTATTATTCTTATACCTTGACAATAATCCAAAATTAGGGTTTGGATTCCATATCTGATTTATTCTTCATATTTAACCTTGATAATTAAGGTAAAATAATTAACTTAATAATTTGTACTAAAATTCATATAATAAAATAATTATTATATTCATTCAAAAAATCATTTTATATATTATTTAAATAATATATGCTTATATTTTCATGAAAAATAATTAATAAAATATTTCTACCATAATTTAATTATTATAAGAATATACTTTATAATAATCAAAAATTCTAAAATAAATTCATTTGTAAATATTTATGTAATAAATATATGTTTATTTACGACATAAATACATATATACAATATCTTGTACAAATCCTCATCCTTAAAAAAAATTTATATGCAAAATTTCTTATTTATTTTTATGGAAAATATCGGGTTGTTACACAAACATCTGAACCGTCACTCTGGTCCCCTACTAGTCCCAGCTATAATGCAGAATAAATTATCATTAGCCTTCAATAATGTTAAACTGATAAAATATAATAAACATCAAGTTTAACTGCAGCGGACATGCAATCCATTAGAAGAGTCAAGTAGAGCATGATATCTACTATCTTCTATGATTTAAAAAGTTTTTCATCAACTTTATCGCTGAGACTCATCTTAATAAATAAACCACATCATCGAATTATCCTTGCACTATGGGCCAATGATATTCATGTAATCATCGATGGTCATGATTATACCGAATAATCCTTGGTTATAATCATACCAACAACTGTCCATCAATGCACTACAGGCCAATGAGGACTTTTACCACATCATTTGTAACATTACAGGTCATGATTATACGGAATAATCCTTGGTCATAATCATACCAATCAATAGTACATCTATGCACGTGAGCCACAGATGACTTTTATCACAATATAAGCATGAGGATGATGACTATGACATAAGAATTCAATTAAAAGAAAGCAAAGGATAAATTTTTAAAGATTTATAATTTAATTTATCCAGAATTCAATATTGTCCAAATTGTCAACATGATACTGCTTTGTAGAGTAAAATTTAAGAATAATATTATATCAAAAATGATTTGGACAGCAAAGAAATTAATTTTTGTCATGAATAATTACCCGGGTGAATAGTACTCGAGTGAATAGTATCCCGTGAATAGTACTTCGAGAATAGTATCCCGTGAATAATACTTTATGAATATTATGCGTGAATAGTACTTTGTGAACAGTACTTTGTGAATAGTATCTCGTGAATAGTACTTTGTTAATAGTACCGTAAAAATGAATACAACTCATGGACAGTATTCCGGCATGAAAAATTTAAAATTTAACAAGAATGTGCAGAAAATATCCTTGTGAAACGATACTAGATGAAGCGCAAATTTTAAGGATATTCTACTAATTTCACGGAGTATAGAAGCAATACTTTAAAAAAATGAGGGTATAATCAGGAATACGAGACGAAATAATATTACTCACATACTACAGAGTATGGAAGAAAAAATTAATCCTTATGAATACTGAAAAAAATAATATCTCTTACCTCAGAAGAAGACTGGATACTGGAATAGTGAGGTAGCAGACTTCTCTTCTACTTTCTCTCTAAAGCTTCTCTCTATAGCTTCTCTCTCTATAATTGCTCTTGTGAGTCTTAGTGAATTGGTGAGAATGAAAGAAGAATGAGCTTCTATTTATAGAAAAATATAGTTTCGATAATTGCACGTTTTGGGGCTCGAAATATTACAGTATAATACCTTTATCTTTTCCTTCATTTTTAATTTAGTCCTGGAAGTATTATCAAACTTGCACAATCTCCCCTAATAGTACATCATGTAAATCAATAGCACAATCATGTGAATCAAAAGTTCTATACATGTGAAAAAAATAATTAAAGTATAGTACATTCATCTATACCTCCGTTTTTAATTTAGTCATGCAAGTATTATCAATCTTGCACCACCCCCCCTAATAGTACATGTATGTGAATCAATAGTACACACATGTGAACAAACAGTTATAAGCATGTGAATTAATAGCAATTAATTGCTCATTTATCCGATTAATTACCCGATTGGTAAATATAACCTACATACATCAATTATTATCGAAATAGATTTTGATTTTCACTGACACTAATAATCCCAACACAATGGAAATATCAATTTCATCTTTAATCAACACGAACTTATTCATCATTAATATTATAACTCACAATATTTAACAACCAGATCATTCCCAGGAAAGAGGGGGCTTTCCGATAAGGATTCTCCCTATTGGCGCTCAATTAGGTGACCAAACCTCTCCTTGAGAGAACTTTCTAAACATTGTTAATATTACAAATAATAATATGAATAACTTTGTCGTCTCAATTATTGATTTAATAATAATAAATATTATGCAGATGATACTGTGACAATAAATGAATCAATAATATGAGAGATATTATGCCGCAATTACTGTAGCAATAATTGAGTATAACTGAGTGACTTCTCACGTAAACATCAATAATCAATACCGTTTATTACTATGCAACCACGGGTATTACTGTTCTTTTACCACCGGGTAGCTCAACAGTTTGACGGTAAAACTTTTGCTGTTATTTTTATAAAAAGATAATTCTGTCGTTTTCTAAATACGACAATACTTCCATTGTGGAGTCCACCAATGATTGTGTCGTAGTACGAATGTTCCCTGTTAAAATGAATATTCCCCGACTAATCGAATATTATATAACAATTTGCTTACTTTGAAAAATTTGTAAATAATACCCACAACTATAACATTATATCAAATCCACACCATAATATTCAAAAATATATTTCGAGAAAAATTAATCTTTATTCATAAAAGTTGGGGTCTTACAACCTCCCCTTCTTATGAAATTTCGTCCTTAAAATTAGGGTGCATACCTAGTATATCGAAGAGGTGAGGATACCTTGACTTCATTTCAGATTCTAACTCCCATGTCATTTCCTCAACATCGTGGTTTCTCCACAAAACTTTGACTTGATGTATAACCTTGGAGCGTAGAATATGATCCTTCTTATCCAAGATTTTAACAGATACCTCTTCACACGTTAAATCTTCTGCTATCTCGTCTGGTTCTAATTCAATAATGTGGTTCGGGCTTTTCACATATTTACGTAACATAGATATGTGAAAAATGTTATGAACATGAGACATACTTGGCAGTAAGGTGAGTCTATAGGCCACCGTTTCTACTCGATCGAGGATTAAAAATGGGCCAATGAATCGAGGATTGAGCTTCCCTCTCTTTCCAAATCTCGTAACTCCTTTCCATGGCACAACACGTAACAAAACATTATCTCCAATATTGAATTCCACATCCTTTCGATGAAGATCAGCATAACTCTTTTGTCGATCTTGTGAGGTTTTTATACATTGTCGGATCATTTGAATCTTTTCCGTAGTCATACTTACCAACTCCTATCCCAACAACGTTGCTTCACCCACCTCATCCCAACATACTGGATAACGATACTTTCTTCCATACAATGCCACAAATGGAGCCATGCCAATACTCGCTTGATAACTGTTGTTGTAGGAAAACTCCACCAATGATAAGAACTTGTCCCAACTTCCTTTGAAGTCAAGGACATAGAGTCTTAATAAATCTTCAAGAGTTTGAATAGTCCTCTCTGACTGTCCATCCGTTTGAGGATGATATGTCGAACTAAATCGTAAATCCGTGCCCATAGCTTTTTACAAACTAACCCAAAATCGCGAAGTAAATCTTGGGTCTCGATCAAAAACTATGGATACTGGCATACCATGCAATCTTACAATCTCATTTATGTACGTATGAGCAAGACGTTCAAGTGTATATATTTTTCGTATCGGTAAGAAATGAGCAGACTTGGTCAATCCATCAACAATGACCCAAATCGCATCTATGCCTTGAGAAACCTTGGAAAGACCAGTGACGAAATCCATGGTACTGTGTCCCACTTCTATTCTAGAATTTCAAGTGGTTGCAATGGACGTTTTTACACTTGATGCTCCGCCTTGACTCGTTGACAAGCTAGACATCTTGAGATAAACCCAACTATCTTTCTCTTCATAATGCTCCACCAAAATATATGTCGAAGATCACGATACATTTTGGTACTCACAGGATGGATTGCAAATGGTGTGTTGTGAGCCTCCATCGTGATTTTATACTTCAAGTCAGAATCGTTAGGAACACAAAGTCTGGAGTTGACTCGAAGTATTCCTTCTTCATCGATTCTTGCTTTCGGAATAGCACCTTCTTGCACTTTCTTCCTCATACGCATCAGCTCCAGGTTTGTAGCTTGAACAGCTTTAACTTTATCTATTAAAGTCGGTTCTACTCGTATATTCGCCATCATCACATGGGTCCCTAGAGTTTTAACTATATCTCCGTCCTTTGTAAGTCATACAAAATGGGCCTTTGCGTTGACAATATCGCACTCGTACCTACATATGATCTTCTACTCAATGTGTCGGCTACTACGTTCACTTTTCCCGGATGGTATTGAATGGTATGATCGTAATCTTTCAATAGCTCAAGCTATCGTCATTGCCGCATGTTGAGTTCCTTTTGAGTAAAGAAATATTTTAGGCTTTTATGATCCGTATAGATCTCCACCTTCTCTCCATACAGGTAATGCCTCCAAATCTTAAGCGCAAAAATGACAGCTGCCAACTCTAGATCATGAGTAGGATAATTTCACTCATATTCTTTGAGTTGTCGTGAGGCATAGGCTAATATTTTCCTATGTTGCATGAGAACACACCCTAAACCTTTGCCTGAAGCATCGTTGTATGTTACAAATCCCTCCGAACCAGCTGGTATTGTCAAAATAGAGGCTAAAATGAACCTCCTCTTGAGTTCTTGAAAACTCTTCTCACATTCCTCGCTCCAACCGAATTTTGTATCTTTCTGAGTCAGCTGAGTTAATGGAGTAGCGATTCGAGAAAACCCTTCTACGAAACTCTGGTAATAACCAGCTAAGTCGAGAAAGCTGCTATGTACTTCGGTCATTGACTTAGGTTGCTCCCAACTTTGAATTGCTTCAATCTTTGCCAGGTCAACCAATATTCCATGATTTGATATCATGTGCCCAAGGAATGCTACCTCCTCAAGCCAGAACTCGCGTTTCTTCAACTTGGCATAAAGCTTATTTTCACGAAGCTTTTGGAGTATCAGCTTCAAGTGTTGCTCATGATCTTCACAACTTTTGGAGTAAATGAGGATGTCATTAATAAAGACGACCACAAAATGATCTAAATATTCCTTGAATACTCGGTTCATCATATCCATGAAGGCAGCAGGAGCATTATTCAATCCAAAAAACATGATTAGGAATTCGTAATGGCCGTACCGAGTTCTGAAAACAGTCTTTGGAATGTCATCAGTTTTAATCTTTAACTGATGATATTTAGAACGAAGATCGATATTTGAAAAGAATTTGGCGCCTTGCAATTAGTCAAACAGATCATCAATTTGAGGTAATGGGTACCTATTTTTGATGGTGGCATTATTCAACTCCCGATAATCAATATAAAGTCGTATATTTCCATCTTTCTTCCTCACGAATAGAATAGGAGCACCACAAGGAGACGTACTAAGACGAATGAAACCGATGTCTAACAATTCCTGTAGTTGGGTTTTTAAATCCTGAAGTTCAATAGGAGCTATTCTATATGGGGCTTTGGAAATGGGTTTTGTACCAGATTCAAGGTCGATACAAAATTCAATTTTACCCTCTGGAGGTAGGCCAGGAAGTTCTTCAGGGAATACGTCAGAAAATTTATTAACAATAGAAATATCATTCAAATCTGACGTATTTTTGTTTAAATTCGTGACATGTGCTAAGAAAGCTTGACATCCGTTTTTCAATAAACGAATAGCTTTATGGCTTGATATGACAGTGACTGACTTTAGTGCTTTGGTTGCTTGAATTTGCATAATAGGTTGGTTAGGAATATGAAAGCTAACAACCTTACGAAAACAATTAATTTTTGCATGATGAGTAGTTAACCAATCAATCTCTAAAATCACATCAAATGCAAGTATTTTCAAAGAGATAAGATCGACAGGTAACGTGCGGTTACTGATTTGAATCAAACAAGACTTATAAATAGTGGATGTAATGAAGGTTTCTCTCAACGAAGTTTTAACAGATAAATCAAAGTCTGGTTTCTCCGGAGTTAAATTTAAACGTTGAGCGTAAGTAGGAGAAATAAAAGAATGGGTAGAACCGGTATCAAATAAGGTATAGACTTCGCTAGAGTTTATAATTAGCTTACCCATGATCACCTCGTTTGGATTTCTCACTTTTTGGGAGGTTACGACAAACGCTCTCCCTTGAACTACATGTTTTATCTTGTCTGGGATGGCCTTTGATGCCTCCATCCCAGCTGAACTTGACTTCGATGCACGACAAAATCGGGCAAGGTGACCTTCTCTTCCACAATTGTAACATGCTTTGAACTGCTGCGTACAGTTTAGACCGATGTGTCCATCCCCTCCGTATTTGTTACATACGACCGGCGGTCGTTCTCCTTCCTTAACAACAGGTGCTAGTGCTGACGCCTTCCATCATTATTGAATCTCCTCTTCTTGAAATTTCCACTTTTATTGTCTTGGCCATGATTACCACCGAAGTGGTTACCATTTCTGGCATGTTGACTTCCACCACATTTTTTGTCACCGCTTTGATGACTGCTACCACTGGTATTATCATTTTGTCGGCTGCTCTCTCTTGGTTAGGTTGATTCGTTATTGCGCTCCAATAACTGAGTCCTATTTACAACATCTGTGTTTCTGAGAAATTAGATATTGACGTATCTCGGGTTTCAAACCTCTTAGAAACATCCGCGTCATTCTCTCCTCATTATCAACCAAGTGGGATGCAAACTGGGACAACTCGGCAAACTTAGCTTCGTACTGCGACACGGTCATATTGTTTTGCTCCAGTTTGAAAAACACTACCTCCTTCATGTGACGAATACTTTCGGAAAAGTACTTGTCGTTGAACAATTCTTTGAACTTCTCCAAAGACATCTTCAGTGCGGCAGGTTGAGTACGCTTTACCGATTCCCACTTGCTCCTCAGAGCATCCCAAGACATCAAATATCTTTGCGATCTGCTTTATCCACGTCTCCGCCTTAAGTGGTTTTGGCTCTCCAATAAACTCTGGTGGTCCCAGCTCCTTGAACTGTTTAGCGGTGACCGTCCGAAAGTTGCCAGTGTTTCCACCTACATTTTGAACAGGAGTTGTTCTCGCCTAATGTTGTATGAATTGCATAAAGCCTCTGAACATACCATCGTTCATCATTTGGTTAGGTTTGTTGTTTTCTTGAGGATTATTGCCATCCTGATGCACATTATCCTGGGTATTGATCGTTGGTGACTCAACGGTCTCATGTGCTTCATTGCTTATCTCAACATTTTTGGAAGCCATTTTCAAATACTGCCACAAAACAAGGGTTAATTGACATGCCACATATTATCCCTATACGCTGACCAACCAAATAAATACCAAATAAACTTAGGTAGGTCATACTAGCAAAGGAATTTCCCGTCTCTCCCCTCCTAGTCCTAGTCTAACATCTCAGCCAGGGATCATATCCCTAAGCTTTGATACCAACTGTGACACCCCCAAAATAGGTATACATCACCCATTATGAGTCGCCAAATACATGGAACAAAATTTAAATACAACTTAATTATACAACTGTCATGTAATACGACAAAATATAAGCTGAGAGTGTTAGTACGAATATTGTCTTCTAGACAGTATTCAAACTCAAATGGAGTCCTCAATACATTTATTATCACACTATTTCACTGAATTGTGATGACTACTAATGTAAACATCTGTACTATCACTCTGTTTCCCGACTAGTCCCAACTATATTCTCATTTCCTGAAGAGAACAATAAAAATAAAGGGTGAACTCAACTAGCCCAGTAAGAAATATTATGACTAAGATAATGCAGAATAAATTATCGTTAGCCTTCAATAGTGTTAAACTGATAAAATATAATAAACATCAAGTTTAACTGCAGTGGCACATGCAGTCCATTAGAAGAGTCAAGTATAGCATAATATCTACTATCTTCTACGATTTAAAAAGTTTTTCATCAACTTTATCGCTAAGACTCAGCTTAATAAAGAAACCACATCATCGAATTATCCCTGCACTATGGGCCAAGAATATTCATGTAATCATCGATGGTCATGATTATACCGAATAATCCACGTTTATAATTGTGACGCCCCCAAAATAGGTATACATCACCAATTCTAAGTCGCCAAATATATGGTACAGAAACAAATATAACTTTATTAAAATACTTGTCGTGCAAAATACGACAACACAATACTGTGAGTTTAAATATAAATATTGTCTTCTAGACAATATCCACACTCAAATAAGTCCTCATTATAATTATTGAAACACTATTTAATAAAATAGTGAGGACTGCTAACACCACTGACTAGAAACATCACTCCACACCCCGACTAGTTCTCGCTATATTCTCGCCTCCTGAGAAAAATGGAACAAAAAGAAAAAAGGGTGAGCTTAACTAGCCCAGTAAAGATTATTATGACTAAGATAATATACAACAACTTATCATTAGTCTTCAACAGGGAAAAATCTGATAAAATATAATAGACAACAAGTTTTAGATCAACAACTGCAGCGGAAACATCAAACCATTAGAAGAGTCAATTAGAGAATGAGTTCTACTATCTTCTAAGATTTAAAAGTCCATCATCAATATTTTATCCCTGTAACAACAATCAATAACCATCTTTAATCAAATATTCATCTTTGCACTACAGGCCAAAGATATTCATTTGTATCGCCAGTCGGTCATGTTCATCTCAACACCTGTTCATCTTTGCACTACGGGCCAAAGATATTCATCAGTTAATCATTCAACTTTGCACTACAGGCCAAAGATATTCAGTAATATCATCATTTAGGACTGAGGATGATGAAAAATATTTTAAAGAAAACGAACCTAGTGAGACAGACGGACAAATATTAGGTATTCATATTACAGTTTATCCAAGTGCAATAATACTCCATAACAACCAATTGTGAAGTAGAATTCAAAAATAAATCAAAACATGGATACAATCAAAGATAGTAATCATAATAGACATCTTAGACAAAAAGGAAAATTTTTATTTTTTGGTGAATAATGTTGTATTCGTGAATAGTGTCGTATATGTGAATAGTGCCGTATACGTGAATGGTAACCCCGACACAAAAAATTCCAAATTTGATAAAAAGTTCAAACCAATATTTTGGCATAATGATATTGAAGAAAATAATATCATTTAAGAAGAAAATAGCATCCCTTACCTCAAGATAACAGTACTTCTGTTCGGAATATTGGTATAAGGCTGAAGGAAACTTGCACTGATAAATAAAAACTCACAAAGTATCTAAATACTAACAAAATACTCTCGATAATATAGAGAGAGAAAGAGAGAAAACTTATGAATTCTGGTGTGATTTTCAATTCTAACTTAGCCCTCTATTTATAGGAAAATGTTAGCACGCCGAAGCAGACTTGACCTGCAACCTGATGGCTTTACCTGCTACTATTCCCACCCACCACATTTGAATAAAAATTTCAACACATTTCTCAACAACCAAAAGTGGGGCCCATTCAATTCTAGAATTTTCTACCAAAATTATTTATAAACCTAATTTCCGAATCATTCATCTTTTAAAATTCATATCAAATTATACATTCATTTTTAACAGTTCAAAATTTGTGGACATATACTCAACTTATATATGTATAACATATCTAAAAATCACAACGATCCAACGGTCAGATTAAAAATTATAACTCATGCAATATATCTCAAGAACAGTGATTTAATTTTTAATACATCCATTCCGACAAAAACACCTCAACATTAATTCCTTTACATAAAAAAAATATATCCATCAATTATATCCACATAAAATAAATATTTCCTTATCATATAAATCAATAATTAATTATTCACAAATAATATTACAGAATCACAATTATGACAATCAGGCCGTTCCCAAGAAAGAGGTGGCTTTCCAATAAGGATTTCTCCATACTAGCGTACAATTAGATGACCAAACCTCTCCTTAGACATAACTTTATAGACATTGTCAATAATGCTATCTAATAATATTATTCAAATAATATGAATTATTGATCTGATAATGGAAAATATTGTGCAGCAACAATTATTGAAATAACAATAATATAAAATATCAACGTAGCAATTATTGAAGCAATAAAATAAAATATTGAATTGTAACTACTGTAACAATTATTGAGTAGTGTCTTCTTACATAAGAATCAATAATTGGTGCAATACCTTGTTCTACTGTATTTTAACCACCGGGTATTCCAACAGTATTAACGGTAACAACTACGCCGTTATTTATAAATAACTTATACTTGTCGTTTTCTTTATCCAATTACTTTCCATTATGAGGCCCACACAAGGCTGCGCCATCGTACGAATATTCCCCGATAGAAAGAATATTCCACGACCAAACGAATATTTCCCGACAACAAATGAATATTTTATAACCACTTGCTTATTTTACAAAATTTGCACATTTCACCCATAACCAAAGCATTATATCAAATTAACACCTTATTATTCACAATAATATTTAGAGAAAATTTGATTTTATTCATTAATAAGTTGGGGTCTTACAACCTCCCCTCCTTATGAAATTTCGTCCTCGAAATTGACGTACGTACCTGATGTTTCGAAAAGGTGAGGATACCTCACTTTCATTTTTGATTCCAACTCCCAGGTCATTTCTTCAATAGCATGATTTCTCCACAAAACCTTAACTTATGGTATAACCTTCGTGTGTAGAACATGCTCCTTCCTATCCAAGATCTTAACATGTACCTCCTCGTATGTTAAATCTTCGGCTATCTCGTCTGGTTCTAACTCAATTATGTGGTTCGGGTCTTTCACATATTTACGAAGCACAGATACTTGAAAAACATTATGAACACGAGACATGCTTGGAGGTAATGCGAGTCGATATGCCACATTTCCTATTCGGTCAAGAATTTCAAATGGACCAACAAATCGTGGATTGAGATTTCCTCTCTTCCAAAATCTTGTAACTCCTTTCCATGGTGTAACACGTAACAATACATGATCCCCAATACTCAATTCTATATCCTTTCGATGAAGATCTGCATAACTCTTTTGTCGATCCTGTGCCGTTTGTATACGTTGTCGAATCGTTTGGATCTTCTCTGTAGTTATGCGTACCAATTCTGGTCCCAACAACGTTGCTTCACCCACCTCGTCCCAACATATTGGAGAATGACACTTTCATCCATACAAGGCTTCAAATGGAGCCATACCTATACTTGCCTGATAACTGTTGTTGTAGGAGAATTCCACCAGTGGCAAGTACTTATCCCAACTTCCTTTGAAATCTAGAACACAGAGTCTTAATAGATCTTCAATGGTTTGAATAGTCCTCTCTAATTGCCCGTCCGTTTGAGGATGGTATGCTGAACTGAATCGTAAATCCGTGCCCATAGCTTTCTGCAAGCTAACCCAAAATCGTGAAGTGAATCTTAGGTCACGATCCAAAACTATGGATAATGGCATGCCATGCAATCTCACAATCTTATTTACGTACATACTAGCAAGACGTTCAAGGGAATAAGTCTCACGTATAGGTAAGAAATGAGCAGACTTGGTTAATCTATCAACAATTACCCAAATCGCATTTATGCCTTGAGAAACCTTGGGAAGACCCGTAATAAAATCCATAGTAATGTGTTCCCACTTCTATTTCGGAATCTTAAGTGGTTGCAATGGACCCTTTGGTACTTGATGCTGCGCTTTTACACGTTGACAAGTTAAACACCTCGAGATAAAGTCCGCGATCTCCCTTTTCATATTGCTCCACCAAAATATATGTCGAAGATCGTGATACATTTTGGTACTCCCAAGATGGATTACAAACGGTGTGTTGTGTGCCACCATCATGATTCTATGCTTCAAGTCAGAATTGTTAGGAACACAAAGTCTGCAGTTGACTCGAAGTATTCCTTCTTCATCGATTCTTGCTTCTGGAATAGCACTTTCTTGCACTTTCTTCTTCATACGCATCAGCTCCATGTCCATAGCTTGAGCAGCTTTAACTTTATCAATTAAAGTCAGTTCTACTCGTATATTTGATATCATCATGTGGGTACTTGGAGCCTTCATCTCTATCTCCATCCTTTGCAAATCATACAAAATGGGCCTTTGTGTTAATAACATTGCACTCGTACCCGCATATGATCTTCTACTCAATGCGTCAGCTACTACGTTCGCTTTTCCAGGATGATATTGGATGGTATGATCGTAATCTTTCAACAGGTCAACCCAACGTCGTTACCGCATGTTGATTTTCTTTTGGGTGAAGAAATATTTGAGGCTTTTATGATCCGTATAGATCTCCAATTTCTCCCCATACAGGTAGTTTCTCCAACTCTTCAGCGTGAAAACGACTGTTGCTAACTCCAAATCATGAGTAGGATAATTCCTCTCATATTCTTTAAGTTGTCGCGAGGCATAGGCTATGACTTTCCCATGTTGCATGAGAACACATCCTAACCCTTTGCCTGAAGCATCACTGTAGATAACAAATCCATCCGAACCAGATGGTATTGTCAGAACAGGTGCCAAAATGAGTCTCCACTTTAGTTCTTGAAAACTCTTCTCACAATTCTCGCTCCAACCGAATTTTGTATCCTTCCGAGTCAGCTGAGTTAACAGAGTAGCGATTCTAGAAAATCCTTCCACAAATCTCCGGTAATAACCAGCTAAGCCCAGAAAGCTACGTACTTCGGTCACTGACTTTGGTTGCTCCCAACTTTGTATGGCTTCAATCTTCGCTAGGTCGACAGATACTCCATATTTTGACACCACGTGCCCAAGGAATGCTACTTCCTCAAGCCAGAACTCGCATTTCTTCAGTTTGACATATAGCTTGTTTTCACAAAGCATTTGTAGTACCAGCTTCAAATGGTGCTCATGATCTTCACGACTTTTGGAATAGATGAGGATGTCATCAATAAAGACAACAACGAACTGATCTAAATATTCTTTGAATACACAGTTCATCATATCCATGAAGGCAACAAGAGCATTAGTCAATCCAAAAGACATGACTAATGATTCATAATAACCGTACCGAGTTCTAAAGGCAGTCTTTGGAATATCCTCAGTTTTAATCTTTAGCTGATGATATCCAGAACGAAGATCGATCTTTGAAAAGAATTGTGCTCCTTGCAACTGGTCGAACAGGTCATCAATACGAGGTAGCGGATACCTATTCTTGATGGTGACATGGTTCAATTCTCGATAGTCAATACAAAGTCGCATATTCCCGTCTTTCTTCTTTACGAATAAAACAGGAGCACCCCATGGAGACGTATTAGGACGAATGAAACCGATGTCTAATAATTCCTGTAATTGGACTTTTAACTCCTGAAGTTCAATAGGAGCCATTCGATATGGGGTTTTAGAAATGGGCTTTGTACCGGGTTCAAGGTCTATAAAGAATTCAACTTCACGTTCTGGGGGTAGACCAGGAAGTTCTTCAGGAAATACGTCAGGAAATTCACTAACAACATAAATATTATTCAAATCTGACGTGTTTTTGTTCAAGTCCATAACATGGGCTAAGAAAGCTTGACATCCGTTTTTTAATAAACGAATGGCTTTATGGCTTGATATGACAGCGATTGATTTTAATGGTTTGGTTGCTTGAATTCGCATAACAGGTTAGTTAGTAATATGAAAACTAACAACCTTACGAAAATAATCAATTTTGGCATGATGAGTAGTTAACCAATCAATTCCTAAAATCACATCAAAAGTAAGTATCTTTAAAGAGATAAGGTCAACAGGTAATGTGATTGTGTCAACTTGGATTAGGCAAGATTTATAAATTGTAGATGTAATGAAAGTTTCTCCTAACGGAGTCTCCACAGATACGTCAAAGTCTAATTTCTCCGGAGTTAAGTTTAAACGTTGAGCACAAGCAGGAGAGATAAAAGAATGGGTAGAACCGGTATCTAGTAAAATATAAACTTCGTAAGAATTCAAGATTAGCTTACCCGTGATCACCTCGTTCGGGTTTCTCGCGTTTTGGCCAGTCACGACAAACGCTCTTTCAGGAACCGCTGATTTCGACTTATCCGGGACATCTTTTGGAGTCACCATCCCTGCTAAACTTAGTTTTGCTATAGAACATGTAACGAATGAGTGGTTTTAGTTGTGATTCTGAGGACAGAATCCTTGTAAGGAGGGAATGATGTAACAATCCAGATTTTTATTATAATATTTAAATATTTATTGAATTATATAAATATTTAATGGATGTGTTTATCGTTGAATAAGTATTTGTTTAATTGATTTGATGTGATCTGATTATTTATTTGTTTAATAAATAATTAATGAGTTAAGGAAAGTAATTATTTTGAAATAGTAATCTAATTTAATTTAATAATTAAGTTAGAGAGTTTATAATGATCAAATAAATTATTATATTTTACAATGAATTGTTATTAGAATTAATTAATTAAGTATGAAAACTTAATTAAAAGAAGTGCGACAAATAACTATATTATAATTAGTTATTAAAATAAATTAAAGTAGTTTTGATTTGGTTTTACCCAAACAATGCTTAAGGATATAAATTCCTTAATTTTAAATTGTTTTGCCAAACAAAGCCCTATGGCTTTTGTTTTTTTTTAAATTTTGAATTTTAATAAATAAAATATATATATATATATATATATATATATATATATATATATATATATATATATATATATATATATATATATATATATATATATATATATATATATATATATATATACTAATTTGGTAACTGATAAATTGAATAGGGGTATTGAGTAGGCGTCAGTTTTGTTTAAACGGGCGTGCGTTGGTTTTATTTTATTTTTACGTAAGGAGTATTTGGGTTTTGGCTCAAGAGAAAAGAAAAGGAAGATGGCAAAAATTGAGAGAGAATAGAGTAAATTGAGAGGAAAAGGTGTCTGAAGTTGGAAGGTTGTCTGTGACTAGCAAGGGTTAACAAGAATTTGTTAACAACAAAAGGTATGTTTTAAAACCTTAATATATATATATATATATATATATATATATATATATATATATATATATATATATATATGTTTTTACGTCTCTGTGTTCTTCTATTTCATTGTAAATATAAAATTTTTACAAAACTCTGTAGTAGTTGTTATATAACTGAACTATGGTGTTTTTATGGGTGTATGATGTTGGAAGTACATGAAAGGTTATGTTAATTTCGTTTAAAAGGAATGAAACTATTTTGCAGTATATGTTTCGGTACATGGCTATTAACAGTCAAAATATTCATTAGTTTGGTTGTTAAGAGGATAAAAATCGGTAAATTGTTGATAGCTAATTGGGAAATTAAAACTGTGAACATGTTAATTCTGTTGTTAAGAAGTTCAGAGAATCGTAGTTAAAGTAAACGAATTGGTTGTTATTAGAATTTACAGTGTTTACTGTGTTAAAATATATCAACTATGGAGTTTTGGTTTTAAAACAGTGTTTTCAAATAATTAAGTTTTTTGAAATCGTTGTTCAGTGGTTAGTAACTAGTCTATGGATGATTATTAACGTTTATATGTAGTTTACAATGAAGTTATGCATGTTAATTGGGGTTAATTGTCTTTAAAAATAAAGACAGTAGTTTTGTTATGTTCTTCGTGATTGGGTTCTGCAAGTTTCGGCGCCCCAGCGCCAAAATTTGAGCCCCAGCCAAAATTCGCGCCCCGGCGCCAAAGTTGGCGCCCCAGCGCCAATCTCGCGCCCCGGTGCCACTGTATAGCCTAGTCCTCGGCGCCGGATTTCTAGTCTGAGTTGGACAGTTTTGACCTCCTGTAGTAAAATAGCCATAACGTCCTCATACGAACTCCGATTGAGGTGATTCAAGATGATCCGGAACGAGGATGAGTAGACCTACAACTTTAGTTCTTTAAGGTTTTCAATTTGAGGTCATTAGGATGGGTTAAAATGGTCATATTTAGAACTGTTGTGTTTTCAGAGGCAATCGGAGGGTGTCGGGCATGCACATATGCATGTGTAGTGCTCCAGACCATAAAAGATGATGTCCTAAGTTATAAAACATGAATATTAGTAATTATAATGATGCTTAACATTAATACATGATGTATTAGATGAGTTATAGAAGCATAGTAAGTATACACAAGAGAGACATATTGGGCGTGTGACGAATGAATGTCGAAACGTCGTGCCAAGTGTTAATGAACTTAAAAAGTGTTTCAATTCAATTGAAATGGATATTATAAGATATGGAATGGATTTAATATAAAGCTAATAAGTAGTCCTAGTAAGACTTAAGCACTTGAATAAACTGCGAATATAAAATACAGTGAGTTATAAGTTGAAAGTTAACACAATTAAGTTGAACATTGTGTATTTATGATAAGAAGGGTTATGAGACGTAGAGTAGAGTTTACATTACAATTACTATGTGTTGTGATGTGACTAATATTGATGTGTATGATTATATAATTGCGTAAGGCACGTGAAGTGCAGATAGCTGTAAGCTGTTAAACTGTTATTGGTAAACAACGATCAAGGCAAGTCTTTCGGTTCCTATTTTCTACGTGGACTTGATGAACTGTTTTAAATTGCATGATGTGTTATGCATGTTGAAATCATGAAATGTTAAAGTCAATATATGACTGCATTGTTTTGGCTAAGTAATGATGATTGAGTAAGGAACTCAATCTTTATATTTGTTATGTGAATTAAAAGCATGTATGCCATGTTACTTTAATGAGATGTATGTCAAGCATGTTATTATGTGCTATGTGATGCATGAAAACTGTTAGACTTTGCTGCGCTGTCGAGCTCACTCTTGCAAATAACCATTTTTGCAGGTCAAGATTTTAAGGTAAAGATACGTGCTATGTGAGTTATAGAGATCTATATTCACGAAGATTACTTATGTTCTATGAGAAATGTATTTCATATTTTGAACGTAACATGTTGTTGAAATGTAAGCTGAGCTATCCAATGTATTAGTTATAATGTAAGACTTTGTATAATCATTTTGTTGTAACGATTCATGATATAAGATTGAATCAAAGAGATGTAATGTAATGGTTGCGATTCAGGGCAAGAAAGAAGGAAATGTATAAAAGTTTTAAATATTTCGCAATTTTATTAAGTTTAATATCGAATAATGATGTATTATTTAGAGGTTGAATGTATGGTTAACGACCGAAGTCGGGATTTAAATTGTGTAGATTTTGGGGTCGTTACAGTTGGTATCAAAGCTGTAGGTTATAGAGTTTGAGCAATAAGGGATTAAAACTTGCGTGAAAGGATTCAAAGAAGAATCTCGCAGAGTTATAAGGAATATTAAAGTGGGGTTACCCAACTCCAATAATAAGAAAGTAAGGTGATAATAAATAGACAATGTCTATAAAAAGAGAATGGTAAAGAAGTTTTGAATAGAGAGTTATGTTTAAGTGTGGTACAATTGTACTCTTTAGTAGTTGATGTATGGTATCTAGGCTAAACGATTCCTTCATGGAGCGGAGGTATATACGAACTAGCAACTCGGAACCTAGTTTGTTGGTTGTTTGTGGGAAACCACTCAGCGTACCATATTGAAACTGTTAGAGACTCGATGTGTACCAAGTGCGTAACTCGAATGAAATTTTGAGCGATGTAAATGAAGTTAGAAAGTTAGAAATTCTTAAAAAAAGAATTGTTATATAAACAAGAAGATTCAAAGAAGAATCTTGAAGAGATATAAATATAAGAAATGGGAGTTTCCTAACTCCAATAGCCAAGATAACGAATAATGTCGTAAATGATGGGGAAAAAAAAGGGGGAAAGAAAGAGGATCGTAAAAACAAAACGATCACGAGTTAAGAAAAGAATTTTAAGGGAGATGATTATAGAATAAGATCACGACGTGGTCTGTTTAAGTTATAAATGAAAGATGGTCTATAATGTTTGAATAATTATAGCTTAATGCTATGAAGATGGAGTACTATGAAATAGTACGAGATAACTCATGAGGAGTTATAGATGATGTGATACGAGAAATTCGTATCGAGCAAAGGGCAAGTTATAAGCAAGATAGAGTTAGGTGGGATTTCAATTGAGGTCTCATGTGATGGCTGAGTTGTACAAACCTTTGTATGGCCGAGGGTTTTGTGCTTGCACTCAGTTTATCACATTGATAATCATTGGAATGTTTGTGTCGCGCTATTTGTTATATGCTTGTTGAGAAGGTGATTCTTTTCTCATGTGTATAACAGATAGGTAGAGTATAGTTAGTGAATAATATAAGGTTAAGTGCGAGTTCTTAAAACTCATACTTATGGACGCCTATGGTCTGACTAGGATAAGTTCTTAAACTCATATGATTGTGGAAAGTTCCTGAACCCATAACGTGTGGTAAGTTTGACGAACTGGGTATAGATAAGTCTAAATGGAGTATTGAGGATGATAGGAATAGATAGACCTATTAAGCAATGGATCATTATAGAAAGTGAAGTTGATGGTGGAAGCATAGGTAATCTAAATCTACTAGCTATGCTAGACTTTCGAAATTTATTGACTTCGTGCTGATGTTTACACTTCTATTTTCTTGAAAAACATTGGATCAAATGATAGAACCAGTGAGTTTAAACAACAATACTGTTATCCGTATGTCTATGCTAATTGCTTCGGCTAGACAAAAATTATTTACAAGATATCAAAATGTATTTTATATCATTAATGCATCATGTAACCTGGTGCAAGGATGATAAAAACGATGGAGTCATCAATGCAGTATTACCTAGTGTTGGATGTGATCTAAGGATCGTCAGCCCACTATGGTATGATGTAGTATGATAAAGTCATCAAATGACGGAATCCTCAACGAACTGTAAATACAGTGTGGTATCATGACATCATAAAAAGATTTTTGAGATTTCTTTAATATATGAGAATACATATGTATGTATGTATATGTATATTTCGGTTAATGTCCGAGTTATTATAGAGGTTTATGCTATTTGATTCAGCTAGACAAATATTGAAAGATGTTCATGAAATGCAAGAGTTTCTTGAGAAGTTATGCCAAACCAAATTGTTTTGGTGCGGATTCAGATGTTGAAAAGCTGAGATGAACAACCCTTTTATAGGGGATTACGCGGAGGCGTTGAGATGTTTGTGCACAATACATTGTACGAAGGGCTGATCACCCTAATTACGAGGAGTCCCTATAGTCTTATGACAGTTAAAGTTAAGTTGAAAGATTACTTATAACTATGGATATATGCATAGCGTTTAAATGTTTGAGCACAATACATCGTACGAAGGGCTTAACACCCTAAGTACGGGGGTCCTTATAGTCTTATGACTGTTAAAGTTGAAGTTGAAAGATTACTTGCAACTGTGGACATAGTTCGTGGTCTTATGACCCTCAGCATGATTTGAAATCTTTTAAATTCCTGAGTTGTTTAAACTACTTCCCAATTATTGAACAATTGTGGAAGATTCTTGTTATTCTGCAAGATGGAAGTGAAAAAGGAAAATATTCCTTAGAAAGAAGTAAGTCGTAGAATGCAACACTGAATGATGAATGTGTTGATTAAGTGAGAAAAGAGATTTGGAAATGAGAAGGGGATGAGTTATCAAAGAAATTTGTGAAACTTTTAATAGAAAAGTTAATAATTGTAGAATGATCTTTGTGAAAGAAGTGGTTATAGAACCTAAGGAATGGATATAGTATTAACGTAAAATCTATTTTGATAGATGGAATGAATAAATATTAATTGATAAAATTTCGAGGACGAAATTCTTAGAAGAAAGGGTGAATGTAATATCGCGAGTATTGATAATAACGATCCTTAGAAAAGGAAATGAATGGGTCAAAAGATATATAATACTCAAAATATAATTGAGTTCAAATGAAAGTTATGAAATGAAACCTAGAATTTGTTAGGTAATGAATGTAGTAGGAAATATAAAAACTATATTTAGATAAAATGATGAAAGATTTCTCTGAGTTATTTGTTTAATTTGTGTCTTCGATTCTGGGGACAGAATCTTTGTAAGTAGGGAAGATTGTAACGAATGAGTGGTTTTAGTTGTGATTCTGAGGACAGAATCCTTGTAAGGAGTGAATGATGTAACAATCTAGATTTTTATTATAATATTTAAATATTTATTGAATTATATAAATATTTAATGGATTTATTTATCGTTGAATAAGTATTTGTTTAATTGATTTGATGTGATCTGATTATTTATTTGTTTAATAAATAATTAATGAGTTAAGAAAAGTAATTATTTTGAAATAGTAATCTAATTTAATTTAATAATTAAGTTAGAGAGTTTATAATGATCAAATAAATTATTATATTTTGCAATGAATTGTTATTAGAATTAATTAATTAATTATGAAAACTTAATTAAAAGAAGTGCGACAAATAACTATATTATAATTAGTTATTAAAATAAATTAAAGTAGTTTTGATTTGGTTTTACCAAAACAATGCTTAAGGATATAAATTCCTTAATTTTAAATTGTTTTGCCAAACAAAGCCCTATGGCTTTTGTTTTTTTTTTAAATTTTGAATTTTAATAAATAAAATATAAATAATATATATATATATATATATATATATATATATATATATATATATATATATATATATATATATATATATATATATATATATATATATATATATATATATATATATTAATTTGGTAACTGATAAATTGAAAGGTTTGAGTAGGCGTCAGTTTTGTTTAAACGGGCGTGCGTTGGTTTTATTTTGTTTTTACGTAAGGAGTATTTGGGTTTTGGCTCAAGAGAAAAGAAAAGGAAGATGGCAGAAATTGAGAGAGAATAGAGTAAATTGAGAGGAAAAGGTGTCTGAAGTTGCAAGGTTGTCTGTGACTAGCAAGGGTTAACAAGAATTTGTTAACAACAAAAGATACGTTTTAAAACCTTAATATATATATGTTTTTACGTCTCTGTGTTCTTCTATTTCATTGTAAATATAAAGTTTTTACAAAACTCTGTAGTAGTTGTTATATAACTGAACTGTGGTGTTTTTATGGGTGTATGATGTTGGAAGTACATGAAAGGTTATGTTAATTTCGTTTAAAAGGAATGAAACTATTTTGCAGTATATGTTTCGGTACATGGCTATTAACAGTCAAAATATTCATTAGTTTGGTTGTTAAGAGGATAAAAATCGGTAAATTGTTGATAGCTAATTGGGAAATTAAAACTGTGAACATGTTTCTGTTGTTAAGAAGTTCAGAGAATCGTAGTTAAAGTAAGCGAATTGGTTGTTATTAGAATTTACAGTGTTTACTATGTTAAAATATATCAACTATGGAGTTTTGGTTTTAAAACAGTGTTTTCAAATAATTAAGTTTTTTGAAATCGTTGTTCAGTGGTTAGTAACTAGTCTATGGATGATTATTAACGTTTATATGTAGTTTACAATGAAGTTATGCATGTTAATTGGGGTTAATTGTCTTTAAAAATAAAGACAGTAGCTTTGTTATGTTCTTCGTGGTTGGGTTCTGCAAGTTTCGGCGCCCCAGCACCAAAATTTGAGCCCCAGCGCCAAAATTCGCGCCCCGGCGCCAAAAGTTGGCGCCCCAGCGCTGAAACTCGCGCCCCAGCGCCAATCTCGAGCCCCGGCGCCACTGTATAGCCTAGTCCTCGCGCCCCAGTGCCTTATTTCTAGTCTGAGTTGGACTGTTTTGACCTCTTATAATAAAATAGCCATAACTTCCTCATACGAACTCCGATTGAGGTGATTCAAGATGATCCGGAACGAGGATGAGTAGTTCTTTAAGGTTTTCAGTTTGAGGTCATTAGGATGGGTCAAAATGGTCATCTTTAGGACTGTTGTGTTTTCGGAGGCAATCGGAGGGTGTCAGACATGCACATATGCATGTGTAGTGCTCCAGACCATAAAAGATGATGTCCTAAGTTATAAAATATGAATATTAGTAATTATAATGATGCTTAACATTAATACATGATGTATTAGATGAGTTATAGAAGCATAGTAAGCATACACAAGAGAGACAAATCGGGCGTGTGACGAATGAATGTCGAAACGCCGTGCCAAGTGTTAATGAACTTAAAAAGTGTTTCAATTCAATTGAAATGGATATTATAAGATATTGAATGGGTTTAATATAAAGCTAATAAGTAGTCCTAGCAAGACTTAAGCACTTGAATAAACTGCGAATATAAAATACAGTGAGTTATAAGTTGAAAGTTAACACAATTAAGTTGAACATTGTGTATTTATGATAAGAAGGGTTATGAGACGTAGAGTAGAGTTTACATTACAATTACTATGTGTTGTTATGTGACTAATATTGATGTGTATGATTATATAATTGCGTAGGGCACGTGAAGTGCAGATAGCTGTAAGCTGTTAAACTGTTATTGGTAAACAACGATCAAGGCAAGTCTTTCGGTTCCTATTTTCTACGTGGACTTGATGAACTGTTTTAAATTGCATGATGTGTTATGCATGTTGAAATCATGAAATGTTAAAGTCAATATATGACTGCATTGTTTTGGCTAAGTAATGATGATTGAGTAAGGATCTCAATCTTTATATTTGTTATGTGAATTAAAAGCATGTATGCCATGTTACTTTAATGAGATGTATGTCGAGCATATTATTATGTGCTATGTGATGCATGAAAACTGTTAGACTTTGCTGGGTTGTCGAGCTCACTCTTGCAAATAACCACTTTTGCAGGTCAAGATTTTAAGGTAAATATACGTGCTATGTGAGTTATAGAGATCTATATTCACGAAGATTACTTATGTTCTATGAGAAATGTATTTCATATTTTGAACGTAACATGTTGTTGAAATGTAAGCTGAGCTATCCATTGTATATGGATATTTAGTTATAATGTAAGACTTTGTATAGTCATTTTGTTGTAACGATTCATGATATAAGATTGAATCAAAGAGATGTAATGTAATGGTTGCGATTCAGGGCAAGAAAGAAGGAAATGTATAAAAGTTTTAAATATTCCGCAATTTTATTAAGTTTAATATCGAATAATGATGTATTATTTAGAGGTTGAATGTATGGTTAACGATCGAAGTCGGGATTTAAATTGTGTAGATTTTGGGGTCATTACAGAACACTCTCGAGCTATATGGCCCTCCTTTCCACAGTTATAACATACCTTGGATTGGTGTGGATAGTTTGGGCTGATATGTCCCTCTTTCCCGCATTTGTAACAAACGACTGGTGCTCGTTCTCCTCCGCTAGAAACAGTTGATGTGCTGACGTTTTCACGTTATCATTGGTGTACCCTTCTTTTATTGAAATCTCCTCCCGACTTGCTCCTTCTATTATCACGGCCACGATTTTCACCAGAGTGGTTACCACTTTTGTCCGAATATTTTCCTTCTTGCTGGTTTTCATTGGTCCGATGACCGCTGCCACCGGTATTACCTTGGTTGTGTTCCCTTGGTTGAATATACTCATTATCTCGCTCTAATAATTGAGCCATGTTTACAACATCTGAATATAAAGAAAATTTATGAGAGATAAGATATTGTCGAATCTCGGGTTTTAAACCTCTCAAAAACATCCTTGTCATTCGTTCCTCATTCTCGACCAAATGAGGTGCAAACCTGGATAACTCTGCAAACTTCGCCTCGTACTGGGACACCGTCATGTTATTTTGTTTCAGTCTAATAAACTCTACCTCCTTCATATGACAAATACTTTCAGAAAAGTACTTGTCATTAAACAGTTTCTGAAATGTTTCCCAGGACATGTTGAGTGCGTCAGGCTGGGTACGCTTCACAGACTCGCACCAGTAGTCTGCCTCACCGCGAAACATAAAGGTAGCGAATGGAACCTTCTGTTCCTCCGTGCATCCCAAGATATCGAATATCTTGGTAATTTTCTTGACCCATGTTTTCGCCTTGATCGAATCCGGCTTTCCCTGAAAGTCTGCTGGTCCTAACTCTTTGAACTGCTTGGCCGTGACAAACCGCGCGTTGTTATCATTTCCACCCGTATTTTGCACACGAGTCTCCCTCGTCTGATTTTGCATGAACTACAAAAAGCTCCTAAACATTCCATCATTCATCGTTTGCTCGGTAACGTTGTTTACAGGAGGAATATTGCCTTCCTATTGCATGTTCTCCTGGTTTGTGACTAAAGGTTGTTCCACAGTCTCATATACTCCATTGTTAACGTTCTTGGCTGCCATTCTCAAATACTGCCATAAAACAAGGGTTAATTAAACAAATTAACATATCACATAATATCCCTATATTATGACCAACCAATAAATAAGTTTAGATAGGACACACTAGCGAATGATTTACTCGTCTCTCCCCTCCTAATTCTATTCCCCGATCTCCGCCAGAGACCATATCCCTAAGCTCTGATACCAACTGTGACACTCCCAAAATAGGTATACATCACCCATTCTGAGTCGCCAAATACATGGTACAGAAACAAATACAACTTTATTAAAACATTTGTCGCGCAAAATACGACAACACAATACTGTGAATTTAAATACAAATATTATCTTCTAGACAATATCCACACTCAAATACGTCCTCATCACAATTATTGAAACACTATTTAATAAAATAGTGAGGACTGCTAACACCACTGACTAGAAACATCACTCCACACCCCGACTAGTTCTCGCTATATTCTCGCCTCCTGAGAAAATTAGAACAAAAAGAAAAAGGGTGAGCTCAACTAACCCAGTAAAGAGTATTATGACTAAGATAATATACAAAAACTTATCATTAGTCTTCAACAGGGGAAAATCTAATAAAATATAATAGACAACAAGTTTTAGATCAACAACTGTAGCGGAAATAACAAACTGTTAGAAGAGTCAAGTAGAGAATGAGTTCTACTATCTTCTAAGATTTAAAAGTCCATCATCAATATTTTATCCCTGTAACAACAATCAATAACCATCTTTAATCAAATATTCATCTTTGCACTACAGGGCAAAGATATTCATTTGTATCACCAGTCGGTCATGTTCATCTCAACACTTGTTCATCTTTGCACTACGGGCCAAAGATATTCATCAGTTAATCATTCATCTTTGCACTACAGGCCAAAGATATTCAGTAATATCATCATTTAGGACTGAGGATGATGAAAAATATTTTAAAGAAAATGACCCCAGTGAGACAGAAGGACAAATATTAGGAATTCGTATTACAGTTTATCCAACTGCAATAATACTCCATAACAACCAATTATGAAGTAGAATTCAAAAATAAATCAAAACATGGATACAATCAAAGATAGTAACCATAATAGACATCTTGGACAAAAAGGAAAAATTTTATTTTTCGGTGAATAGTGTCGTATTCGTGAATAGTGTCGTATACGTGAATAGTCCCGTATACGTGAATAGTAACCCGACACAAAAAGTTCCAAATTTGATAAAAAGTTCAAACCAATATTTCGGCATAATGATATTGAAGAAAATAATATCATTTAAGAAGAAAATAACATCCCTTACCTCAAGATAACAGTACTTCTGTTCGGAATATCGGTATAAGGCAGAAGAAAACTTACACTGATAAATTCTCACAAAGTATCTAAATACTCACAAAATACACTCGATAATATAAAGTGAGAAAGAGAGAAAACTTATGAATTATGGTGTGATTTTTAATTCTAACTTAGCCCTCTATTTATAGAAAAATGTTAGCACGCCGAAGCAGACTTGACCTGCAACCTGATGGCTTTACCTGCTACTATTCCCACCCACCACATTTGAATAAAAATTTCAACACATTAATCACCAACCAAAAGTGGGGCCCACTCAATTCTAGAATTTTCCACTAAAATTATTTATAAACCTAATTTTCGAATCATCCACCTCTTAAAATTCATATTAAATTATACGTTTATTTTTAACGGTTCAAAATTTGTGGACATATACTCAACTTATATATGTATAACATATCCAAAAATCACAACGATCCAACGGTCAGATTAAAAATTATAACTCACGCAATATATCTCAAGAACAGTGATTTAATTTTTAATACCTCCATTATGACAAAAACACATTAACATAAAAAAAATATATCCATCAATTATATCCACATAAAATAAATATTTCCTTATCATATAAATTAATAATTAATTATTCACAAATAATATTACAGAATCACAATTATGACAACTAGGCCGTTCTCAGGAAATAGGGAGCTTTCCAATAAGGATTTCTCCTTACTGGCGCGCAATTAGATGACCAAACCTCTCCTTAGACAGAATTTTTTAGACATTGCCAATAATGCTATATAATAATATTATTCAAATAATATGAATTATTGATTTGATAATGGAAAATACTGTGCAGCAACAATTATTGAAACAACAATAATATAAAATATCAACGCAACAATTATTGAATCAATAAAATAAAATATTGAACAGTAACTACTGTAACAATTATTGAGTAGTGCCTTCTTACGTAAGAATCAATAAGTGGTGCAATACCGCGTGCTACTGTATTTTAACCACCGGATATTTCAACAGTATTAACGGTAACAACTACGCCGTTATTTATAAATAACTTATACTTGTCATTTTTTTCATCTAATTGCTTTCCATTATGGGGCCCACACAAGGCTGCGCCGTCGTATAAATATTCCCCGACAGAAAGAATATTCCACGACCAAACGAATATTCCCCGACTAAAAATGAATATTTTATAACCACTTGCTTATTTTGCAAAATTTACACATTTCACCAATAACCAAAGCATTATATCAAATTAACACCTTATTATTCACAATAATATTTAGAGAAAATTTTATTTTATTCATTAATAAATTGGGGTCTTACAATAATCATACCAATAAATGTCCATCAATGCACTACAGGCCAATGAGGACTTTTACCACATCATTTGTAACATTACAAGTCATTATTATACCGAATAATACCTGGTCATAATCATACCAATCAATAGTACATCTATGCACGTGAGCCACAGATGAATTTATCACAATATTAGCATGAGGATGATGACCATGATATAAGAATTCAATTAAAAGAAAGAAAAGGATAAATTTTAAAATATTTATAATTTAATTTATCCAGAATTCAATAATGTCCAAATTGTCAACATGATACTACTTTTTGGAGTAAAATTCAAGAATAATATTATATCAAAAATAATTTGGACAGCAAAGAAATTAATTTTTATAATGAATAATTCCCCGGGTGAATAGTACCTGAATGAATAGTATCTTGTGAATAGTACTTTGTGAATAGTACTCGTGAATAGTACTTGTGAATAGTACTTTGTGAATGGTACCTTGTGAATAATATTTTGTGAATAGTACTGTAAAAATGAATACTACTCATGGACAATACTCAGACATGAAAAACTTGAAATTTAACAAGAATATGCAGAAAATATCCTTGTGAAATGATACTAGATGAAGCACAAATTTCAAGGATATTCTACTAATTTCACGGAGTATAGAAACAATACTTTAAAAAAATGAGGGTATAATCAGGAATACGAGACGAAATAATATTACTCACATACTATAGAGTATGGAAGAAAATATTATTCCTTATGAATACTGAAAAAAATAATATCCCTTACCTCAGAAGAAGACTGGATACTAGAATAGTGAGGTAGCAGACTTCTCTTCTACTTTCTCTCTAAAGCTTCTCTTTCCATAGCTTCTCTCTCTATAATTGCTCTTGTGAGTCTTAGTAAATTGGTGAGAATGAAAAAAGAATGAGCTTTTATTTATAGAAAAATATAGTTTCGATAATTGTACGTTTTGGGGCTCGAAATATTACAGTATATTACCTTCATATTTTCTTTCATTTTTAATTTAGTCCTGCAAGTATTATCAAACTTGCACCACCTCCCCTAATAGTACATCATGTGAATCAATAGTACAATCATGTGAATCAATAGTTCTATACATGTAAAAAAAATAATTACAGTATAGTACCTTCATCTATACCTCTATTTTTAATTTAGTCATGCAAATATTATCAATCTTGCACCACCTCCCCTAATAGTACATGCATGTGAATCAATAGTATACACATGTTAATACACAGTTATAAGTATGTGAATTAATAGCATTTAATTGCTCATTTATCTGATTAATTACCCGATTGGTGAATATAACCTCCAGACATCAATTATTATCGGAATAGATGTCGATTTTTACTAACACAAATAATCCCAACACAATGGAAATATCAATTTCATCTTTAATCAACATGAACTTATTCATCATTAATATTATAACTCACAATATTTAACAACCAGATCATTCCCAGGAAAGAGGGGGCTTTCCGATAAGGATTCTCCCTATTGGCGCGCAATTAGATAACCAAACCTCTCCTTGATAGAACTTTCTAGACATTGTCAATATTATAAATAATAATATGAATAACTTTGTCGTCTCAATTATTGATTTAATAATAATAAATATCATGCAGATGATACTGTGACAATAATTGAATCAATAATATGAGAGATATTATGCAGTAATTACTGTAGCAATAATTGAGTATAAATGAGTGACTTCTCACGTAAGCATCAATAATCAATACCGCGTGCTACTATGCAACCACGCGTATTACTGTTCTTTTACCACCGGGTAGTTCAACTGTTTAACGGTAAAACATTCACTGTTATTTTTATAAAAAGATAATTATGTCGTTTTCTAAATACGACAATACTTCCGTTGTGGAGTCCACCAATGATTGTGTCGTCGTACAAATTTTTCCTGTTAAAACGAATATTCCCAGACCAATCGAATATTATATAACCATTTGCTTACTTTGCAAATTTTGTAAATAATACCCACAACTACAACATTATATCAAATCCACACCATAATATTCAAAAATATATTTCAAGAAAAATTAATCTTTATTCATAAAAGTTGGGGTCTTACATGCCATTATGTACGGTGTCTTAGAAATTGGTGCCGTTCCCGGTGCAAGATCAATGATGAACTCAATTTCCTTATATAGAGGTAAACTTGGTAAGTCATCTAGAAATACATCGGGGAAAATCCTTAACTATTGGTATTTGATATAGTTTTACTCCTTCTTGTCGAGTATCAACTATATAGGTCAAATACCCTAAACAACCCTTTCTAAGTAATCTTTCTGCCTGAACTATAGTCAAACATCGAGATTGCTTAGGTGAACAACTACCGTTGAACACTACCTTGACTTCGATGCAGTCGGAAGATTTATACGTTTTTGATGACAATCAATCATCGCGTTATGGTTAACTAACCAATCCATTCCTAAAATTACATCTAATTCTCCCAACTGAATTGGTATAAGATCCACCACAAAATTGTGTCCTTTTATTACTACACTACAGTTCCTGTGTATGGTCTTAACTAGAATCCTTTCATTATTCACAATTTTTACACAAAATGGTTTGTTTGAATTTTCACAAGGTATATTCCAATTTTTAGAAAAACTTTTAGACACAAAAGAACAAGTAGCACCAGAATCAAATAACACATATGCATTTAAAGTGTTGATAGGGATGATACCTGTCACCACGTCTTGTGAAGCAACATCATCCCTCACCAACATATTAAATGTTCTCGCGGTAGGTCGGTTCTGAACTCTAACTGCAGCTACTGTTGACTGATTACTCACTGGTACTCTATTCCCCTTTCCTCCTTGGTTCTTGGGTTTGGGATAATTCTTTGAGAAATGGTCCGACGAACCATAGTTAAAACATTTATTTTTATTTGGAAAAGGACATTGTGGAGAAAGATGTCCCGATTGTCCACAATTATAACATTTGTTATGAAAACATATTCCTTTATGTTTCTTTCCACAAGTAGAACAAGGTTTAATGTTATTATTACTAAAGTTATTATTAGTATTACCCATCTTTTTCCCCGGGTTATTGGAAAAAGTAGTATCTCATTTTCGTTTGTTAATAAACCCACCTGAGTTGGGTTCGGTCCTAAGTTTCCCTTTCTCATTTTGACTCTTCTGTTCATGGTGAAATTTAGTGAGACTTTCATTTTTGCTTTCGGCTATAGTAGCTTTCTCGAGTATTTCTGAGAAAGTCTTTATTTGAAGTACCGACAACTTACTTCTATCTGAAGTTTCAAACCTTCCTGATACCTATGAGTCTTTCTAAGTTCAGTGGTTACCTGATGAGGAGCAAACCTGGACAGTTCGTTGAACTCGGCTGTATACTGAGTTACAGTCGGGTCTCCTTGTTTTAATTCTATAAATTTTACTTCCATACGATCTTTCAGGGATTGGGAAAAATAGTTTTTAAAGAACAACTCTTTAAATCTATCCCAAGGAATAATTTTAGTTTCTACCCGACCCTTGGTTGATTCTCACCAGTAATTAGCCTCACCTTTTAAGAAAAAGGTTGTAAACGTTGCCTTTTGATTATTATTGACATTGGTTACTAGGAAAAATTTCTCTATTTCAGAAATCCAAATTTTTGCATCGACATGTTTTGATGTACCTTTAAATTCAGGTGGTCCAACTAATTTAAAATCTTTAAAAGATGTGTTTTGGTTCATAGGTCCTAAAATAAGGTCTACTAACTGCTGGGTAGAATTATCATCATTATTTATTTCTCTTTAGGGTCTTCTGGTTGGTGGCATGATTCTATATAAAACAACAACAAAAATTCACATAAGAATTTGAATAACACAAATATATCATTTATTTATATATCACAAGAGTTGTACAAAACAACTTAGTAGTTTACACATACTACTAGCTTACATACCACTGGTTATTTTACAAACTTTGAATGCTTCTTTATTCATACTAATACAGAGCATTCAAACACCTACACTACCCTCTAGAATTCATTGATATCATCAAAGGAATCCTGGATCATGTGGCATATCACAGATCGATCTATCAGATAGGCATTTTTCTTCTCCTCCACCGGATATCGAACTACTCGACACTGTAAATCATTAAAAGTATCTCGAACACCCAGAGATGTTTTAAGGAGTCTTAACTAAATTTCCTTTCTGCCCCTTTGTGTGTGGTGCAGTTGTACTTTTAGTAGGTGACTAGTTCCCCTCTCATGTTATAGCATTCCCTTAGCTATATCTGCCCTAAACTTCATTTTATTATTCTCATATTCTGTTGTCTTCATTAGTGATGTCATTTCTTCATCATGTTCATCAATTCTCATTAATTGTCCTGCTACTAGATCTTCCTCTTCCTTAGCATCTAGCAGCTGTTGAACATGAAGCAATTCTTCATCCTCTGCATTACTAACTATAAATGACTCAATTTGTGATGCATTGTTTACTATCACCATTTCTTCAGCATTGGAGTTGGTCGTCTATAAAAGAAAACTCCTTTAATATCGGTATAGAAATTTACACAACATAATTTTTTTAATGTTATATTTTATGTGTACTTTAAAATTTTTATGGACTCGAAGACTATATACTAAGATTTCTCTTCCTTATATCTATAGCCTTGAGGCTCTGATACCAAACTTGTAACGCCCCCATATCTATACTCCCATGGTATCCGATATGGTACTTATTACGAATCAATATATTGCATTTAAATCTATACACTCATGTTATCTGATTATAAGCTTACGTTAAATTGAGGGAGTATCATATATAATTCTCATAGATCCAAGATTCACAGTATCCTATAACAGATGACAATTCTCAAGAAAACTATTACTGTGTTTGGATACCCTCACTTGGATATATGAACTGTATCCATGAATAGAATTTATCTATCTAAAATTTAGAGTACTAGTAATAACATGAATAGTCCATATTACTAATACCCTCACCCATATGTATAGTCTATGCCATGTGAATTTATACTATCGTATCGATAGTAACTATCTATTCAAAATCCAGAGTATCAATAACAACATGAACGGTTCATGTTATATATATATATATATATATATATATATATATATATATATATATATATATATATGAATTGAAGAAATATAAAAATTCAAAGTTTGACGGATAGTTGTTACCATTTTCTGGATTTCTTTTTCAACCATTTCTGGATTTTTATTTCTGTCAGTCACACAGACTTAGAAATTTTGTTTAGATATGAGATAGGGGATCAACCTACTCATTATTGTAGGAGTATGCATCTCATCCTATCAGAGCTCAAGTGCACCCAAATTAATGTCAATATATTATCGACTGAATCTTAATCCCTTACGGGATACCCAACTTCAGTATAGGATGTCTTACCAAACAATTTGGTTTGACACAATAGTTTATGCTCAATAATCAATATGAATAAACAAATTATTTCTTAGTTATGCTGAAACTATAGCAATAACCTTACAATAAGAGGCAATTCAAATGTAGGTGTAGTATATCATATCAACAGCATATCAAGATAAAAATCTTGTTAAACGGATAATAGGGTTTGAGAAATTTACGTAAGTAGTTAGGGTTTGAGAAAAACTTGCCTGAACATAGATCAACCAAGTTATGCTACTTGATTCGTTTAATAAACACCTACGATGTTAATATATATAAATCTAACACATTGGTATTGATAACAATACTCAAATACAACATTTAAACAAGATCGAGTTAGATTCGATAGAGTTTCGGTGTTCAGTGTCTTTACTAAATATTAAATAAGTTGATATATGAACTAAATTTTATTTATAAGCTATATTATATATTTAGATAATTTATATATCCATTATAATAATTTCTAGAAGCTTATAATAATATTTAAATATTTATTTATCCCTTAAATGATTTTTAAATCATTTATTTCTATTTTTAGATAATTAATATTTACTTGGAATTTTACAAAAACATTGCTTATTATTTTTAAATAATTTATATCCATTTATTATGATTTTTATATCAATAATATTATTTTTCAATAATTATTTAGAATTTATAAATAATTATTTTAATTACTTTATTATTAAATTAATTATTAATAATATCCAAATAAAATAAAATATTTATTAAATTTATGTAAAAATATCATAAATTAATTATAATAACTTAATATAATTTTAAAAATTGTTTTTTGTGTTTATTTATTAATTATTTCTAATTTTTATAAATTAATTTCTAGAAAAACAATTTCTGTCTGTCGCTAAAGCCCTACAGTGACAGGAAGTGTAGCTATAGGTGTTCTTGAACTTCTGAGCAATCAATTGGTCATGGTCGAGGGACCACTTTGACCACGATCTATCTAGCTACTGCTTATGATTATGGGTTTGGACAAGTAATAGTGTTATAGTACTCATACAGTAGTACACCACCAGACAAAATTCATGCTTTAACCTACATATAACAAAAAGTTATAGAGGCTCAAAGTTACTGTCAGAGCTATTCTTGAGTTTCTGGATAACCGAGAACAATGGTCATGGTCGGTCAACAGTTTTGTGGCTTTCATAACTCTGATTCTATGTAATAGATTTGTGTTATGTTTGTTGTAAAATGTAGTATATATATGTCAAGGTACATATATATAACATTGATTTGGACAAAGCATAATTCTAAGGTCTCGATCTATGCTGGTCAAATTACATCCTGTCGACGTCGAGATTTTTATTTGTTCCTTTCTGTTACTTGTTCTTTGGTGTTCTCATATTAGGTGAGATTTGTTTGAAAACACAAGTGAAAAGGTCTGACATGTATGATGTTGACGATGGACTATTAAGAGTCGCCAGTTGGTTTTTTATATGGTTGTACCAACACAACCGAGAAAAGGTTTGCACATTGACCTAGTGATGTGACACTGCTAAACGGGTCGGTGAAACTGATATTCATTAGGGTTCGGGGTCTTGATTATGTGGAGGGAAGGTGTTAGGCACCCCCCGACATCCGTGTTATCACAGTGACCGCCACTTTTCAAGAAACTGTTATATGAATGTGTGTGTGTGTTATGTGCAATTATTTGGAAATAGTGCGAGGCCTCGCTCGCACCTATATACACAGGATTTGAATTTGTGTAAAAATTCAGTTTTAAACAAGATATAGCAGAGATGTTTTATAAAAAAGATTTTTCAAACCCTTGTGCTCAATAGTAATTGAGACATTTTACACTCCAAATTTTATTAAGTGTTCGGCTTGATTGTTTTTAATTTTTCGAGATGCGAAGCATCTTCGATAAAATAATGTACAAAAATAATGCCGAACTCCTCGTGGGTATGAAAACCATCTGAGGAAATCCAAACACCGTGAATAATATTTACAAGCTGCTTACAGCTTGAAATGTCCGTCATAGGAACCGAATCTAGATATAGTAGACTGAATCTGTGATCACATGATTCCTAAGCTCACATGATGCCGCAATTGATAACAAAGCAGTAAGCAGGTATATATATATAAAAGCTGTAAATATATATATATATATATATATATATATATATATATATATATATATAGGTATGTATAAACGGAAATAAACCACGGACCGAAGTCCGGGCAAACACACGCAACACGACTGTAGCGCCTCCAAATCTGGGTATCTTCCAACCCGACAGATGGTGCTATACTGTACAATCATTCATACATTCATTCAATTGAAAGTCTCAAAGAATGAGCATAACTTCTATATATTTAAAGTAATATTTACATTTCCCAAGTTCTATACCCATTACAAAGGTTTTTTGTCATAATATCAGTTACATTACAACATTAGACCTATTCTATTACAAGACAGCTTAACAATCTGCTTAGCTTTTCCTTTATACTTTTTCGATCCTTCGGGACGTTTAGTCTTAGCTGCATTCATATGGTTCAAGCAAGAGTGAGCATAACTAGCTCAGCAAGTATCATAATTCGATAACAACATGCTTGACACATACGAATCATATATCTTCAATAACTGAACAATAGTTATGAAGTACTATTATTAATTCAAAATAGCACTTCATCTTTTCTTTCAAAATGTTTTACTATCATAACAATATTTAGTAAAACATTTACTCCGGTCAAAGACCTCGAGCATTCATTCTTTATTGAAAAAGGACAACCCGAAAACAAGTCCGTATACGAGCACTTCTAGGTGATCAGCCTATTGTACTCTATGTTGATCAACACTACATCCATTAAACGTATGTACGTTTAATCATTTGGCAACCTCACGTGCCTGTCGTTTTACCGACAAAACATTTGTTTAACATTTCAGTCTTCTTTTGAAAACCATATGGAGTAGTTGGCAAAAGACAACAACATTTGATAATAGATGAATAAATTACCAAGTCTAGCCAAGGGATTGGCTTTAACTTCTATATACCTTAATTCATGCGAAAGAATACATGAACCTCAAAAACTTGTTCAGATTGAACTGAGACAAGAGTGAGAATACTTGTCTTTAGCGTCTGCTACCGTAAATCAACTTTATGTTTAAGTCTTTCAAGTCTCTACAATACATGATCACATAATGCCTTACATTAGGTTACATATAATCAAGTATGTATATGAATCTTACCCTTCTTCTCAATCTAATTGCGTATTAGATTCAGTTATTATTCGTTCCGGTTTAACATTATCCTTGCATTTACATTCGACTAAGTTATCTCAACTTTTATACCACATCCTTAAGGTTTAACAAAATTTAAACAAAGTTACATTACATTCCTTAAGTTGTGTTTACTTTCAACATAATTAGCTTTCCTTTCTGTGTACTTAGAAACAGTCATTACTATCTTTGTTCTGAGACTGGCGCTGCGGCGCGAGTCCTTACTTAATGGGCCGCGCTGCGGCGCCACACTCTAGAAACTTTTCGTACTGTACATGGCGCTGCGGCGCCACAAATTGTAATACGGTTCGCACTGCGGCGAACTCTTGCAGTGTGCTCGGCTACTGTTACGCGCTGCGGCCCGACTCATTTAGCCTAGGGTTGGCGCCGCGGCGCCAACTCTGTGCACCAAAAAATAATTTAAGTTTTTTAATTTTGTGAACTTCCCGGACGCATAACTTCTTCGTTATAAGTTCGAATTGGCTCGTTCAAAAGCTTACGATTCACAAATTACGTAATCTACGCATTCATGTAAGAATTTTATCTATTTGACTTTGGTTGCTAAAACTTCACCTATTGATTCATTTTTAACAAAAATGATAAACGTTCGTGAACGTTCAATGCTCGTTTCTTTGTTCTAAGTTGGAATCCGGTCATTTTTGAGTCTGTAACTCTTAAATGCCAAATATGACTTGTCTCCATTGGAAAACAACAGTTTCGAGTTTAAACACAAAATTTGACTTCTATTCCGAGAATTTTACGAATTCGACGATTATCGTCCAATCGTGCAATTTCCGGCAAATCTTCATTCTTATGATTTGTTCCACCTTACCAATGAATTCCATTCATCATGTGAACATCTTAACATACTTATTACAACAACTTATATTCATTGTTGGATTTTAGATTTATTTCTTCATGAGTTTATAACTTTATCAAATTATAAACTACTTAAGATTTCATTGTTCATGACTTATGACAATTAAAGTTTCTTAATCATCATACCTTATATGTTCTTAACATATAACTTTACTTATGTATACATGATACATATGATCATATATTTTCTTTTACATCCATATCATTTCTCTTAATAAACTCATTACAAGTTCATAATACTTTCACATAAGTTTATAACTTGTGCTAGCTTAAATGACTTATCACCAACTTATGTGACTTAAGTTCATTGCTTGCTCATTCTTCTTACTTTTTAACATTCATGTTCCTTAATTCAAACTTTTCTTATTAACCTATCATGGTAAAGATAGAAGATAATAGAGAAGAAATCTTGCTTTTGAAGTCTTGGTAAGTAGCTTCTTATTCTTCTTCTTACTTATGGAAGTGACTTATTTGTAACTTATTCTCTCTAACACTTGAGCACTTTGTAATGTTTGGATTATTTGAACAACTAACAAATGGCTTGCAAGCTTCCTCTATTTATAGAATTTGCAAGGTTAGGGTAATTTAGTCATTAAATCATCCCACCTCCTTTAATCACCTCCTTACTATTCATTACTTGTTAAACACAACTCTTATCTTTTGCTTGGCCATTACTCCCAAGTCTTGGTCCCCACATTAACTTGGTCACCATACTAACCATATTAATATGGTTTACCCCATGGGTCAAAAAACTCATGGATTCTAGCTTGGGCTTGGATTAAATAAATCCTTGGACTTTGCATTAATAAACACTAACTTGTTTATTAACCAATAATTGGGCCTTAACATTTAATTTACTTGGACTTTAATAATTGTTAATCAATCTTCCAAGTCCATTAACATTATCTAGTACATATAATTTATGTATTATTTTCGTATTCCAATTCATATAGAATTTATATATGATAATTCATTCTTCATACTAACTCGTATAATACTTCGTATTATACTCTTTTCATTACTTTGTACAATACCTAAGTATCATACTATTATTACTTATTCATTACTATTTCGACTTCCTTAACGTTTATAATTTAAGTCCACGAGCGAAATATTACATTTTCCATAATTAGATTTTTATTGCATAATCCATCTTATCTTGTTATTCCATCACTACGTATTTCTCGGAAATTCAAAATTATATCCCGAGCAAATCCCGATGAATAGTGTTTTTTCGGAAAATTTCTCGAAAAACTTTTATTTTCGTCTTGGAAATTCAAACATTTTAATTCATCCACATAACTCAAATACTACGACATTCTAACATCAATAGGTTATATAACGACAACCTTCTTGATAACACATAGAATAAGATTTTATTATTATTTAATTTAATAAAATCATTTTACAATAAGATCCGAATTTCTCGGTCGTTACAACGACTCTCAACGTGAAAAATGGTGTGTGCAAAGATGAAGAGAAAGGTTTTAAAGTGTGTGAGAAGGCTTACAGTGGGCTGCCAAAGAAGACTTCTATATCTTTAAAGGGATGAACACTCGGCTCCCGCCGGTACAAAAAGAAGCTATATGTGAGCTCACAAGTGTTTAAAATGAGAAAACACTCAATGTAGGGTGAGTACAAAGCAAATTTGACTGGGCTTCCTCGCCTTTTTCACTTACAAAATGGCCACCCCAAGCCCACTATTTATAGAGGGGGGACCTGCAGCTAAGCCGCAGTTGTACCTGCAGCTGGCCGATTTGCCCCGGGCTTCACGGGTCATGCCATCTCGAAGTACGTGCACGCATGCACTGTAATGTCTGCTCGAACTTTTAGAATTGCAATCCAGGCATCCGACTGAGGTATGTAAGACATATTTTCAGACTGCCGTTGTCGAGAGTTACACAATGACATGGGATTAGAGGTTGTACGAAGTCAGGAAGATGGAACCATGCTCTCCGGTCTTCAAGCTTCAAATTCTATCCGTTGTCCTACGTAATAGTCACTCGAGATTGGTCATCCTTGGTTCTTATGGCTGTGTAGAAATATATGTATAAAAGTTGAGACGGTGCGATGTGGCGTCAAGGTGGCAAGATTATGACATTGCCCCTCACCAGGGTTATAGTCGGTTTGGGCTGATAAAGCAGACGTTATTCAGGGTTATCTCTGAGATTGTACTGCTGTAAGTGTTGAAGGTCCTTAGTGTCATCTCTGAGGTGTGCCTGTCTTTTCGGTGTTGTCTCCGGGTCTTGTACTAAGTGCCTTGGTGTGAGTGTCGAGGTTGAAGCTGATTGTATGTATTTGAAACAAGCATTTCTGGGGTTATCTACAGAACTGCATTCCTTGGGGTTATCTTCAAGGTTGGTAACTGCTACTCCTAGTGTTGGGACTGAGACTGAATATCCCAGGGTTATCTCCGAGACGGATCGGTCTTCTCCGGTGGAATTTCTGGTATTGGAACTGCATGCCTCGGGGTTATCTCTGAGGTTGGACTGATACTCCCGGTGTGTGTTCTGGGGTTGAGGCTGAACTTTCGGTAGTATCCGGACTGGATGTGAGCTGTCTTCCAGGGTTATCTCTGAAAGACAAATCTTCCTTCCTACAATGTCAGTAACAGGTGTGTAGAAAATTTTGAGTGTCCACAGATGCCCCTCTTTGTCATATTCATGCAATACAATGCATGGATAGGATAAAGAATCCTAAACACTTGAAATGCAACAAGATAATCATGACGCTAAGTGTAGCAACATAATACAAATGTATGATGCATGTGTGCGGGGTGGTTGCCCAACATGCCGGGGATGATTGTCGGCTCCCTGTTGCTTCTACCGAGGATTGACAACGATGACTAGATTGGATGTGTGATCCCAATCTTTTAGGATGTTGACGATGGGGTTATCACCAAAGTCCTTAATCCTTGATTAGACTTGATTCCAAAGATGTGCCTCTCGGGTGCGAGAGATCTGTGTGGATAATGCTCTATTTATTTGAGGATGTGTATAACATATTCTGTTATCGATCCTCCTCGATGATGTTTATCATTCCTGGTTTGTATCGCCAAGATATATCATTGTTCTGTTGGATTTACTACTAACAGTATGTGTCGTCAGGGCTGCCTGACCTTTGCTGATGTGTGCATCACTGGATAAAGCCCCTATTGGGCATGCTGTCAAGCTGATTGACCTTCATTGACGTGTGAATCAATGAACCATGCGTTGTAACCCCTGCCGGGGATCTTCTTGATCCTCGTTGATGTGTAAATCAACAGCTGCAATCATCGGATGGCTTCCGACGCTTCGTTGGATTTACTTGCCAACCATTACAATGATGCCAAGGCTACTTGACCTTTGTTGATATGTATGTCAACGGATGACATTACGTGATACCCCCGCTGGGGATATGTAATTTGACATATGCAAACGCGTGATGTCCCCGTCGGGGATCTTTTCATGAGAAAGCGTGATACCCCCACCGGGGATCTGATTGAAAATTAGGGTGACGACCCTGAATTGGAGGCATTAGACCTGCGCAAGGTATTCCCGAATGTGATTTGTAATAGCTAAGATCATCGGCAAGTGTCCCATGTGCTTGGGTGAATACCAATGAGTGATGTGCAGGCCCACAGCTTGGTCTAAGAAAATGAGGATGACAATCTATTCCGCTCAATTGCGTAGCGTTTTTATTCCTGATTTGACCTTTTCAGCTTATGAGAGCTCCGTTACAACTCAAACTGGTCCGAGATGGAGGGGTGGGACCCACGTAAGTGTGCTGCAGGTACACCTAAAGCAGCCATAGGTGCACCTACGGCCAGCCGTGGCTACTTAATTCCAGTATGTTGCTTTCATAAGTCATTTTCATATTGCGTCGCGTAGGAAATCTGAGAGCTCTTCTTCAGATCTGCTTAGTTCAGACGTCTTTCTACAAATTCTGTCACCGTACGAGTGTTCTATACTGTCCTGGTAACGTATGCATGTCTTCTTTTTCAGTTTTTATCTGTTGGAAAATGATTTATCATATAAAATGCATCTAAATACATAGTAGTGAATATGCATGCTCAAATGACTTGATAAAAAATATTCAACATAGAAAATGTTAGTATTAAACTATGTTGAACACAATGATATAAAAAACTTTGACTTTTGAGGCAGTCAAATTGGCACCCTTTTTGCTATTTCTTATCCTATTTGAGGACAAATGAGTAAAAGGTAAAAATGTAAAGTAATTCTGGTAATTAAAATACCCTTGTGGATTGATGACTTTAACTTTTGATGCATATAGTATGTATATAATTGTGGGCAGGTGTGCTATTGAATGGCCACCTAGTCATGCCTATGTGCATGTCGATAGTCCTATCTACTGTAGATGTATGTTAAAGTAATGCATGCATGCATGAAGTCATAAAATGCATTTTGAAAAGAAATCTTCAGGTTAGAAATTACCACACCCTTTCTGAGGTGATTTAGAGACTTTTGTCCAGATATTATGGATCCGGATCAGTCGACTAGTTCCCGCAGGACCACTTCTGGTGTACGGAAGAGGGCTTCTTAAGTGCTTCGACCCCGTTCTGTTTGACAGCCTCATCGGTTGGTGGAGGTGGTGATACGTCCTATCCAGGTTGATGTGTCGAATGTCAAGGACGAGGAGGAAGATTTTTCAGTTGCGGACCCCCTCCCGCAACACATGTTCCCCGTAGGGACCTCCCGAGTATTCAGGTGGCAAACCCAGAGCTTCTGGGTGATTTGAGTCGACATCCCTTGATGTACTTACACGCCAACGAGGTATGACGTTAGATCTTGATCTTCCTTCTTTCCTATTGATAAGGAGTAAAGGGTTTTGATGTTGATCTGCATATCATGTAGGTTCCCGGCTTTACACAGTCTCCAGGGAACTGGTTCAGTATTCACTCCATGTACCAGGCTCTACATCCTGAGTATAGAGCGATTGTGCATGGCTGGGGATTTGAGGCGTTATTTTCCATCCTTCCCCGTCGTTGTCCTTGGGGTTACCTCAGGGCATTGTTTGAGCGCTAGTTTCACCAGACTCAGTCACTCCATTTGCTAGACTGTGAGGTGATGATGATGCTGATGGATTGGCAGTTTATCACTGGTATGGAGTTTAGAGGGGCACCAGTGCCTTGTATGCCGGATATTACCCCTACTGCCGTCAGATCCTTGCTAGAAGTTCCGGCAGAGGTGCTCAAGGGCAGGACTATCCGTACGGGTTCTTTAAGCGTAGATGCTATGAGTGGGCTATTGAGCGGGCCCATGCTAGATGATGTTAGAGTCAAGGATCACATTCTTTGGTGATTGTTCCTGATGATCATTAGAGGCTGCTTCACAGCAGATAACTCTTCTACAGTGTCGTTCGCTTTGATCAGCGCCACGCGACATGTGGACCGTATAGGAGATTATGATTGGGGTTCCTACACCTTCGCCTATTTCCTCAGGGGTATGCGTATGCATTCGCAGGGCTTGACTAGGCTTGGTTAGGATTCTACCCATTTTTACTGGTGTGTATTTCTCTTGTAGTTTCCCATATGTAGGTTAAGAGTATTTACTGACCGTAGATGTTTGCCAATTTTGGCAATTTTGGGCCTATGAGAGGCTTCTATGCTTGTGTCATGTGAGTGTGTTAGGTTTAGATACCTATCCACGAGGACGACGATGGCATCATTCCATATTGGCAGAGGTCCCTGTAGCTGAGGGCTTCAATGGGATTTGAGGATGGGTACCCGACTGCGGTCGAGTACGTGATTTCCACCCGTAGGGTTCCTCACGTTACTGAAGGAGGATGGGAGCTCTATTTAGGAGAACGTGCTATCTAGAACATTATTGGAGAGATCCGTATGTCGATCTTGCCTCCTGTCAGGCGTTATTGGCCTGTGTTGCAGTCACCCGTCATTGATATCCGGGTTGACGCTTTTGCACCGTCAGAGGGTCCTTGCACTCAGGAGATGTTCCAGCGTTGGTGGTCCCCTCGTACTATTGGAGCCCAGACCCGCGCCACTCAGTTCATGGGGGATATGGTTTCAGGATCCGTGATGATGACTGATTGGCTAGCCTATGTCCGAGATCCGACTCATTTGACACAGATTGACAGTTTGACCCAGCGACTAACCCGGGCACATTTCTTTATCCTGCATTTGGGCAGAGATCCGGTAGAGGCAGATTCGTTTGATCCTTCCAGCTCAGGCGCTAGCCCCTTAGATGACCCATTTAGCTTTACCGGCACAGATCCTCCTTTGTATAGGCCTAACATCCCTGTTGATAGAGATCTAGTGACTCGGAAGGAGTCACATCAGGTGGGCAGGATTGATGATGTAGATATTGACATCATTATCTTCTTCTGATGTGTATTCTCGTTATCTCTTTTGATAGGCCTCTGTTAGATATGGGTGATTGTGCCCCATTCTCGCTATATCTTTTGATAGGCCTCTGTTAGTAGTAGGGAGTCTGTGCCCCATTTCCCTGTATTTTAGCTGTACAGAGATGATGTATATAGATGATAATATACCTAGGAATGTATGTACTATTTTCCATTCCCTATATCATATTGTCATCTATTATCTGTAATGCATGTATCATGTTATGCATATGTATGTATGTCCATAGATATTCAACATTGACCCCTGAATGGTCATATGATACGGCCTACACAGATGTCTTCTTCAACAATCAGTCGCATAAATCACACTATACCAGACTTGGTAGCCTCCTGTTTGAGGTCGTGGTATGATAGTATGTCAACTCCAGATAGGGTGACCATAGATCTGCTACTACAGTATTCCATGACCCTTCTGATGTTTTAGGTTCCCGCAGGATTTGTGGAGGGTATGCTGGATCGTTGGATACCAGAGAGACAGGTCTTTCGATTTAGTACCCAGGAGCTGACTCCAACATTGGAGGAGTATGAGCGATTGATAGCTTTGCCCTTGGACAGACCTTGCACTCATATGGCTGTCAGAGATATGCGCCGACAGTTCATGACCCTCACCGGGTTACGACGTAGAGTGGTAGAGGATGAGATTACATCCGGTCAAATATTATCTCAGCATTTCTTGATAGACAGGTTTGGCTTATTGGACAGCTATATACGTCATTCTGGCTATTTCATCATACCAGAGGATCAGTGGAATTTAGCCAGATTGGATGCATTCTTGATGTGCATAGTGACGTATGTGTACATGCCACGATACATGGATAAGCTGGATATCGGTGTTATCATGGCAGTGAGAGCTCTCAGGGAGGGTCATACCATTACTTCGATGATTGTGGTGGAGACGCTTAGGTCGACCACGTTCTGCAGCACTTACCCTACAAGGGTATACACAGGCAGTTCGGTCATGTTGTACGTGTGGTTTATATCACACTTGGGACTGATTGGGACCTTTCACCGACACGGGTATTGCTTCACCCATGATATAGCTATGTCCTACTCCTTTCAGCCATTAGAGTGTATAGACGCTATGTCTTGGTCGATGTTCTTAGCGGATATTAGAGATCCGTTTGGCATTCTGCCATGCACAGGGCTTAGCTCACCCTACAGTTTTATTACTCATGCTCCGGGCATGGACTATCTCCCTCTGGCTGGTTTGAGGGGCATGACTACCTATCACCCGCTGGTCGTGATGTCGTAGTTTGACTAGTTCATGGATTTTCATCCTTTCGAGGGGGCGCTAGGTCAGCGTTTAGCTTCTCGCCATCTATCAGTAGAGGACCGATCCCGGGTGTATGCATGTTGGGATCAGTGTGAGATAGCTTCTTTCTCTATTCGCTAGAGTATCCTGCGTGGATGGAGACAGAGACTTCATCGGCTGCGGCAGTATCCGTAATGTCGGGTAGTGATTCATACGATGGAGAGCCCATAGAGGACATTGATTCTCACATGGAGGAGGAGTCATCTACTAGGTTACCAGTATCTCCTTTAGATTCTCCCAGTACTAGCACTGTTGTTATCCAGCATTCGGCACAGTACTTTGAGCAGAGTCTTCATCTGATGACTTTTAAGAGAGATCAGGCTAGAACCTTGATGTTGACTGCTCTTGATGGGAGAGATGAAGCTCTGTTAGAGACAGACAATGCATCTGATGACTTTCCCTTGGACTGATCTTGGTTATCAAGGATCTTCTTTAAAACCAAGTCATGTTGCTTAAACTGCTATAGACGGACTTTTCTTTTGTAGGATCTAGCGATCCTTGGTTGATATAACTGACCATGGAAGATAGCCGCGGTTCGCCTTTCGTCTATTAGAGACAATTGGTGATACATGTCTTGTACCCATTGGTCTTCATCCAGCTGAGCGTCTATCAATACTCTGAGGGATTCCATTTCAACTTTTATGGGGAGTACCGCTTCCATCCCATAGGTTAATGCGTAGGGGGTTTGTAATACCCGAGAATTTCCACGTGTTAATAAATGAAAATAGTAATGGAAATGAATATTTATTTGGATATAAATGATTTTTGTTTTATATGATGAGTTGACTCAATTATATTAAATAATTTACAATATATGGAAATTGTGGTGAACTCGTTGAAAGCCTTGTGTGGCACGATGATGGGAATTATTAATGAATATATTAATTAACGAAAGAATTGTTAAGCGAACAATTAATCTATATTAATTGTTATTTTGTTGTTAAAGAATTTCAGTTAAATATTAATAGTAATATTAATCGACGAAAGAATTATCAAGTAAACAATTAATTAATATTAATTGTTAATTGTTGTTGTAGAATATTAATTAATTATTAATGATGAGTGATTAATGATACATGATTATTAATTGTTATTATGAGTAAAGTAAATTTCATGTTTAGAATTGTATTATTCATTTAATTTATGTGTGCAAGGCATGTGATGTTATATAGTTCTTACATTAAAATGAGAATGTGGTGTGACACATTATTATATATAAACTATATAATAAAGTGTGGGAATTATAGGTTACAAAAACAATTGTTTATGTGACATTAAGTATGTGTGGAAACATTAAAAGATGTTATCTGTCAAAGAATTATAACTATTCCAATAAGTTAGTATAACTGGAATAATAGAGTTTTAAGGGGATATTAATTACTAGTGGGTAGTTAAATGGAGTCCATACATGTTATAAATAACAATTAGACTGAACTAATGTACATGGAATATATGATGTGAGTACATAAATAATCCCTAACTCTCCATTTGGTAGTAGCATTAACACATTAAAATTACATTTTAGGAACAAAGTAAGCATTATAAACATAGTTGCTGAGATGTAAAATCTGTGTCCTATATTGAGAGTCCCAAATAGTGATGCACAGTGGCCTACTCCTTCCTTGCGTAAAATCCAACAAAACCAAAAGGCTATAAACCATGGTGATGATGGCTACGAGTTTGGGCAGTTGGCCAACTTCTTTTTATCCCACATTTACTCTCAATTTCTGTTGGATCAAACCATGGTGTAATGTCATGGACTGGGCACTCAATTCTCTATAAATGACACCCTCTCCTTCTCCATTCTCGGTTGCTTGAAATTGTCTATTAAGTGTGAATTAAAAGAGTGAGTTGCTTCGCTTTGTAGAGGTATAATCAGAGTTGTGGGAGAGTTTAAATCAAGCTTCAAGGAGGTATAATTTCTGTTTATGTTCTTAACCTAGAAGTTTATCAAATTCTAGAATTGTTGAATTATCTGTTAATTGGTATGGATTAGCATGCCATGGTGTTATCTGAACTTATATGCATATCTAGGAGTTTGGCTGTTGTCTGGTTGCAAGTTTAGCAGTGAATGTGATAAGGCTCTGTAAAAGCAGAGCCATAATTTTTTGGTTCTGATCGAAGTGGCGCGATCGCGCCACTTCTATAGCCTAGTACCGCGCGGCTGCGCGTGGTGTTTTTCCTAGATAATGCTTTAATGTTTCTGTATTGTTCTAAGCATACTATGATAGTTAGGTTAAGCATATAAATAACCCTAGCATGTGGTTAAATATTTTTTTGAGCATAGTACATTGTTTTAGCTTGATTTGAGTTGAGTTTTCAAGAAAACATCAATATTTGGAAAACTACAAATTGTGAACTTGAAGTAATGCATATTCTGACCTTGCAAGCATGTTAGTATGGTTTTGAAATGCATGTCGGACATACTAACTTACGTACATGGATTTCATATTGAAGCATGAGCATGTTAGACATATTAATAAGTTTTACTCAATGAAGATATGAACTTTGAACGTGAATGTTTATATACTACCTTGAGGGTTGAAATCTGATAATTATGAACATGTCGGATAATACCCTTAGACTCACTCATGTATAATAAATATATATATCATCATGCTTAGGTATCATAATTCAAGGAAAGCATAAACGAATCATATTTCAAAACAAAACGATGTTAATAATACGTATGAGATGTGAATACTCACAAGCATGTCTAATATGAGTTATATGACTACCTTATATGTTTAAGAATCAAGCATGTTGGACTTTGTGATTTCATAACCTTAAATAGCCTTAAATTGTTGAGATGTCCAACTTAGAACCGTATTATGCAAGACGGAACCTAGATTAAGCTTGAAAGATGCGAAAGAACCCTTAACATGTTAATATATGTTATGTATGTAAGGATGGGCAAGCTAGGCCAAGCAAATAACTGCTCAGCCCTGGTTTGAACTGGGAGTCGCGCGGCCGCGCGTCTCCTTAGTGCAAATCTGGCGCGGCCGCGCCATTCTGCAGATTTGGAAAGTGACTTCTGAAGTATGTAGCATGCTAATATAACTTCATTATATTTATTTCTATTTATGATACACTGATAAAGGTAGCTTTGCATGTTAACACCTATCTTAGCTTGATTTGACAAAGTGTTTTAAAATGATGAAGTCTAACGATAGACCCGAGCTACGTAATAACATACGTATAAAGTTTCTTGATTGAGTAGTTTGTTTACACTTGGACTATATTTATCAAAATTATTTATCGAATATTAATGATATTTAATTTGTTTAATTAATGTATTAAAAAATTAGAGAAAAATAATTTTAATATTATAAAAATCATTTTAAATAAGAATAAAGTGTTTAAAAATATTTCGAGTTATAAAATGTGACTTTTAATATTTTTGAGTAATTTTCATTAATAATTTAATATTAATGATAATAGATTTATTTAATTATTATAATAAATAAATGAATTAAAAAATAATTTTATTGATTTAAAAATTATTTAAAAATGAGAAAAATAATTCAAAAATATTTTATGTTATAATTAATGACTTTTAATATTTTGATAATAATTTCATTAATATATAAATATTAATTATGATGATTTAAAAATAATTTTAATTATTTTAAAAATCATTAATGTTGAATATTGATGATTTAAAAATATTTTGAGTTATTAACAAAAACTTTAATATTTTGACAAGTATGTCATTAATATTTTAATAATATTAAATATTAATGATAATTGAATTAATTAGTATTTAAATCATTTAACAATGATTACGGTGTTTGAAAAATTATTATAAATTATAATAATTATTAGAAAATTATTAAAAGCTTCCGAAAAATATTATAAATGATATATAATTTATCTAAAATAATATTGAAGCTTTGAGACTGAGTTTAGGTGATAATAAATGTGCAAATTATCTAATAAGGTGACCAGGACACCGAAATGAGACCGAAGTCCAACCAGACCAAACTAGTTAGACTTGATAAGTGTTTATATAGTTATGAACACTGATGTGGCTATGTGGTAATATTCCTAGAAGAAAGATTGACTATAAATTACAATAATATGTGTTATAAATTATTGTGCTATTTGTGAGACCGATATTGTTGATTATAGGTCTTTCAAATGCAGATAAGTATATTGTGTAGCGGTAATTAATGGAGAAGGCAAGTTTCCTTAACTCAACCTTGAGTTATATACTTTCAAATACAGTTGTGATTAATTATTGTTGATTATACCACGTCTGAAAATTATTGTTGATTATTCGCAGTTAGTGCATGTTTATTAATTCAAATTAAATTAGTGATTCTGAGAATATACTTGGAGAATATCTGTTGTTGAATACTAACCTCCGTAGAAGCTGTTATTGTTAGTACAGATAATTCCTGTCTATTATCGAATCGTATTGAGCAATGTCTTATGTAATTATTCTGGTTAGACGAATATTTGTTAAAACTTGATAGGTTCGAGGAGATAATTCAGTTATTATTGACATATCGATGCCAATTATTTCGGCTAGATTAAGAAGTGACTAAATATTGAAATCATAATATTTCATTGTTAAATCAATTTTTGATTCAAAGACTGAGAAGAACAACTTTTTATATAAAGGGAACATATTTGGTCGTATATCGGTTTTTGCGAACGTTTTAAGTATTATGCATAATATAGGGTACAAAGAGTTGGCCGCTCTAAGTACTCGCAGAGGGGTATAATTTAATCTTTATGGTTATCTGATACACCTGGGTATATAAAAGTCAAATCTTTGATAGTTAGTCTAGAAGAGAAGTTCAAGATCCAATGGATCGCTCAGCATAAATATGGAAAACATTCCACTTTGTTATTGCGTAGAATTGATTCTTGATTTTTCAATAGAATATCGTAGAAACTTTGAAAGCGTTGCACTCTTTCATTATCATATTATTGTGTTGCATATAATGCGAGAAGACTTGTTAGCTAATTAAAGATTTGTTCAGCTATTTCAAACTTTTTCGAACTTTAGTGTTATTCTATCAAAGTAGATAGTATGTTATTCTTGATTCTTATACATTTATTGTATGTCTTAACTTGCAGGGCAATTTTGTTGCTCACACTTGCTAAATAAAACTTTTTAGCTAGGGATGAAGTGGCAAGCGGTGCTATGAAGGACAAAGGCAAAGGGATAGTGATAGCATAGTTATAATGAACAATATTATTATGTTATGTTTATAAACCCTTTTTGTATAACTAAAGGGTAAGTTTGTAATGTTAAGGTTAAATGACCTAGGGTGATGTTGTTAACTTGTTATTAATGTTATGTAAGTTTATTATTCATAAATGAATGGGTAGTTAGATATTATTATATTGTGGATCGTGAGCACCAAACTCGGGGGTCAGGTGACCCGGATTTGGGGGCGTCAATAAGTATATGATGTGAGTACATAAATAATCCCTAACTCTCCATTTGGTAGTAGCATTAACATATTAAAATTATATTTTGGGAACAAAGTAAGCATTATAAACATAGTTGCTGAGATGTAAAATCCGTGTCCCATATTGAGAGTCCCAAACAGAGATGCACAGTGGCCTACTCCTTCCTTGCGTAAAATCCAGCAAAACCGAAAGGCTATAATCCATGGTGATGATGGCTACGAGTTTGGGCAGTTGGCCAACTTCTCTTTATCCCACATTTCCTCTCAATTTCTGTTGGATCAAACCATGGTGTAATGCCATGGACTGGGCACTCAATTCTCTATAAATGACACCCTCTCCTTCTCCATTCTCGGTTACTTGAAATTGCCTGTTAAGTGTGAATTGAAAGAATGAGTTGTTGAGATTTGTAGAGGTATAATCAGAGTAGTGATAGAGTTTAATTCAAGTTTTAAGGAGGTATAATTTTTGTTTATGTTCTTAACCTTGAAGTTTGTCAAATTCTAGTAATTGTTGAATTCTCTATTAATTGGTATGGATTAGCATGCCATGGTGTTATCTGAACTTATATGCATCTAGGAGCTTGGTTGTTGTCTGGTTGTAAGTTTAGCAGTGAATGTGATAAGGCTCTATAAAAGCAGAGCCATAATTTTTTGGTTCTGATCGAAGTGGCGCGGCCGCGCCACTTCTATAGCCTAATACCCCGCGGCCGCGCTTGGTGTTTTTCCAAGATACTACTTTAATATTTTTATATTGTTCTAAGCATACTATGATAGTTAGGTTAAGCATATAAATAACCCTAGCACGTGGTTAAATATTATTTTGAACATAGTACGTTGTTTTAGCTTGATTTAAGTTGAGTTTTCAAGAAAACTTCAAGATTTGGAAAACTAGAAATTGTGAACTTGAAGTAATGCATATTTTGACCTTGCAAGCATGTTAGTATGGTTTTGAAATGCATGTCGGACATACTAACTTAAGTACATGGATTTCATATTGAAGCATGAGCATATTAGACATATTAATAAGTTTTACTAAATGAAGAACCCTTAGACTCATTAGCATGAGTTTTATATACTACATTGAGGGTTAAAATCTGATAATTATGAATATGTCGGATAATACCCTTAGACTCACTCATGTATAGTAAATATATATATCATCATGCTTAGGTATCATAATTCAAGGAAAGCATAAACGAAGCATATTTCAAAATAAAACGATAATTATGAATATGTCGGATAATACCCTTAGACTCACTCATGTATAGTAAATATATCATCATGCTTAGGTATCATAATTCAAGGAAAGCATAAACGAAGCATATTTCAAAATAAAACGATGTTAATAATACGTATGTGATATGAATACTCAGAAGCATGTCTAATACGAGTTATATGACTACCTTATATGTTTAAGAATCAAGAATGTTGGACTTTGTGATTTCATAACCTTAAATAGCCTTAAATTGTTGAGATGTCCAACTTAAAATCGTATTATGCAAGACGTGACCTAGATTATACTTGAAAGATGTGAAAGGACCCTTAACATGTTAATATATGTTGTGTATGTAAGGATGGGCAAGCTAGGCCAAACAAATAACTGCTCAGCCCTGGTTTGAACTGGAAGCTGCCCGGCCGCGCGTCTCCTTAGTGTAAATCAGGCGCAACCGCGCCATTCTGCAGATTTGGAAAATGACTTCTGTGATTTCTGAAGTATTTAGCATGCTAGTATAACCTCATTATGTTTATTTCTGTTCATGATAAACTGATAAAGGTAGCTTTGCATGTTAACACCTATCTTAACTTGATTTGACAAAGTGTTTTAAAATGATGAAGTCTAACGATAGACCCGAGCTACGTAATAACATACGTATAAGGTTTCTTGATTGGGTCGTGTGTGTACACTTGGACTATATTTATCAAATTGTTTATCGAATATGTTTAACTACTGAATATCCTATATGCGTATCACATTATCTTAGGATTCGAAAGTGTATTGATAAGCGATATTTTGGTAAACTACGTTTGAGGCAAGTTCTCTAACCTTACTCAAATCTATATTGAGCAAGTATCTGAACTATCCTTTTATTGTGCGAGTATCCTAACCTACACAACTTTGGATGTTGTGCAAGTTCTTGAAATTCCTGTGATCCATATATTGAATGCAAGTTATCTTACTTATCCGTTCAATTGAGCTAACATGTTTAAACTCGTGTAAAAACTATTATTCATGTTGAACTTGGTATTGTTCTCGAATATTGTGAAAGGGGCTATGCCTTTGATTCAGCTAGACTATATGCATGTTTATCAAAATTGTTCAAACCAATTAAATGGTGCGAAAACCTTAAAAACTGAGTTGAACAACCCTTATGGTAAGGGGAATGTATGTTGTTGGAAACCCCAACACATGAGTGGTTTATTATTGTGGTGTTATGCATAACATAGAGTATTATAGACTGATCTTGTATAGTACTTGATTCTTTTCGGTTATCAATCTAATATATGTAATTCTAGTTGATGTTCAATAGTCCTTAGTGACTGCTTAATATAAATCGTTTATCCGGTTGGATACATTGATAGTCGTTGAGTTCATATATATCTGTTGATTTATATGGAATTATTGTTCTTATTCCAAGAATCATTGATATACATTATTCATGATATTATTCTGAAACTATGAACTATCTTAGAGATGATTCTTCGATATTTCAAACTTGTGTTATAAAACTCTTTACCCTTGTTGTATATTACTTGCTGGGCAATTTGTGCTCATCCTTGCTTATTTAAAACCTTTTAGTCGAGGCGGAGCAGGGAAGTGTCTCTGGGAAAGACAAGGGCAAGGGCAAGGCTACTGACTAGCTTGTCCATTTATGTTTAAAACTATTATGTTGTATTAAGACTATTTTCAGACTATGTTTAAACTTAAGTGAGATTATGTAATAAGTCTTTATTCGATATTATTATGTAATCTATTAAGTACTGTAGGTTGCGAGACTTGGGGGAATAATTATAATAAATCATTGTATATTATTCTAAATTAATTCTTCCGTTGTAACCATGATATTTTAGTTTTTGTATGCCATGAGCACGTGATGAACCAAATTCGAGTGACCAAGTGGAGGTCCGAATTTGGGGGCGTCACATGTTGGTATCAAAGCTATAGTTATGAACCTTAAGAACGAGAGTCCTTAGATTATAGCTTAGGAAAACTTAGAAGTTAGGAAGGGGATAAGACTCATGTAGAGTTTTTGTAATAACCCGAATTTTTAGAAAATATTAAAATAACAATTTAATAAATAAAATTCTTAAAGCATGAGATGGCTTCAAACAAGATTATTTAAGTGTGTTACGACATATGTGGTATTGTGAGCTATGTAATAAGTGATGTTGTGTTTAATAAATATATACCGTTATTATATATTGTAGAGAGGAATTAGTAAGAAGATGGATAAAATTTATCTATTGATGATTAAATAATTTATGTGAAATTATTTCATTATAGTAAGTTGGCGACATTAAAATATCTTTGATAATCATCAATTTCTTGAGTGTATGTACGAGTAAGTATCAAGTCTAAGGCAGTGCAATCATATCCTTTAATGGTGGATGTATAGAAAATGGGCTAAACGATTCCTTCAGAGAGCAGATGTATATACAAATTAGTAACCGATCTAACTCACTGTGAAAGTAGTGTAGACGAGACGTAAACTAATTTGTTAGTTGTTTGTGGGAAACCACTTAGTGTACTATATTGAATACCATTAAAGACTCGATGTGTGCTAGGTTTGGACTTGTGTATATGTACGTTGTTGGTGAGAGAAGAAAATCGATATATCTTTAGATAAACATTGGTTAGAGAATTATTGACTAATATTGGGATATGGTTAAATGTATAGATTAAATGAAAGGAGTAATTCACTTAAGTAAAATGGTGAATTAATATATGTGCTTTACATAAAGAAAATGAAATTATTATGTTACTTAATGTTATATATTACATAATATGATAATATATGAAAGGGTTTAATATTTGAAAGATGTTAATGTAAAGATTAAGAAAGTTGTCTTAGGACGATCGAATAATTATACGCACAGTGTATAATTTAAATAATTAATAAAGTGAATATTAATTATTCTAAGTGTAAAAGTTGTACATTTTATATGTATGTAATTATTTAAGTAAGCTAAATAATTTAGCATTATGATAAAGTGTGACATAAACTTTATATTAAATAAATAATAAAATAACGAGGAATTGGGGAAAAGTCAAACGTGGCCTAGACCCCTAATATGTTATTATAGAAATAATGAGCTTGAGTTAAATATAACTCCAGTAAATGAGATAGATGAGGCTTGTATAGCCTAAATATTAAAGTTAAGCCAGAGTGAAGATTTAACTGAAATTATTAAAAGAGAATTAATGATTAATAATTATCATTATAATATTTTTGGGTGATATGAATTAATGGGTTGAAAGTACTCAACTGAAAGATAATTAGCTCAATTAAAATATTAATAGTATTACTATGCGTAATATGGGAAATGCGTACAGTAGTGATATATAATACCTATGGCTTAAGAATACATGAACTGTGACATTTAATGGGGACTAACGTTATAAGGCATCAAGTGGCACAGTGAAATCATATGTAGTGGTAATATAGAAATAATTAAATATCTATGTATTCTAGAAACTGGGTAAGAGATTAAATGTTTGAATAAATATTAATATTAAATAAGGTTTTAATGTGGTTATGTGAGTAGTAGAAATAATTATGGAACTACTCGGACAATAACGCCTAACTGCGTTGTGTTAATGCGTGTATTTAATGTACACGGAGTATATGATGTGATTACATAAATAATCCCTAATTTTACTTGGTGTAGTAGCATTAACACATTAAAATTTTATTTTTGGAATTAATGGAACTAAACTAAGCTTCAGTTGTTGAGTTATAAGCTTGTCCCAAAATTAGTGTCACCCATATATATATATATATATATATATATATATATATATATCAGACGCGTAAATAGGCCATTGGCCTATCCTATTTCTTTGTGTAACCACCAAGATTGAACAGTAGCTATGAAGGTAGGTGCTCATTGATATAAGGATGGCTAGGGAAGGAGTTGGTTACCAACTCTCCAACATATATATATATATATATATATATATATATATATATATATATATATATATCAGACGTGTAAATAGGCCATTGGCCTATCCTATTTCTTTGCGTAACCACCAAGATTGGACAGTAGCTATGAAGGTAGGTGCTCATTGATATAAGGATGGTTGGGGAAGGAGTTGGTTACCAACTCTCCAACATCCAATGACTTATTCTTCCTCACCTTGGATTAATTCAGCGTGAAAGACTATTAACTGTGTATTGAAACTTCCATAAATAGAGCTCATTCATTCTCATTTACGTTGGTTGAGTTTTCTGAGAAGTTGTTATAGAGAGAGTCAATAGAATTGGAGAGTTGAGAGCAATTGGAGGATTGGATAGCTATAGTTAGCCACTTCTAAGCATTCAAGAGGTAATAATTCAAACCTATATCTTCTTGAATTCCTAAGTTTTGCATTCCTTAGAAATGTCAAGAAATAGTCACTTTTGAGTCACAAATTTGATGGCTAAGGCTTGTTACAATCTGTTAATTATCGCTAGATGTTGTTAATACAGTTAGAAACGAAAACAACGAGAGTTAAACGGATCAATTGGGTTGAGAAACGAATTCGTAGTGAACGAATTCACTAAATTTGTCAAAATATGAAAATATAGCATGAACATTTAATTGGAACCCTTAAAATGATTTGTTAATATGTTCGAAGTGTTATAATTAGTCTGTAGATGAGTAGCTAAGAGTTTAACGAGTGCAACGAATTGAAAACCAACTAATTCGGACTTAAAATGAGAAAGTTATGTCAAAAGCTGTGATCTGTGCGAGGCCAAGTACGGGCGCACTGCCCAGGCACCCGGGCGTGCAGCTAGGGCTGGGAAATGGCACAGGCGCGCTATAATGGTGAGGAAAAGGGGCGCGGCCGCATTCCATGTGTGATGACTATAACTGCTTTGACCTATTTTGGTAAAACGGACATAACGTTTTCATATGAACTCCGATTGAGGTAATTCAAGATGACCTGTAACGAGGACGAATAGAACTACAACTTTTGTTCTTTATGTTTTTCAATTTGAGGTCATTAGGAAGGGTCAAAATAGTCATCTTTGTGACTGTTACGTATTCGGAGGCGATTGAAGGGCGTCGAACGAGCACATACGCAAGTATAGTGCTCCCGACAATGGAATATGTTATTCTAAGTGATATAACATGAAAATGTATGATAATAGACATGACATATAAGATTTCCTTATTCATGATAGAAAGCATTAGCATGACTTAGTATGTGTTTAAAAAAAAGAAACTTGAAGATTTCGAAAACAAACCTTGATGAACTTTAAGTCATTTGAGTTCTGACTTTGTAGTGAGCATATGGTGGAGTCATGCGAGCATAAAATGTGATCTTAAGTTACCTCGTATAAGATAACTTGTATAACTTGGATAATATGTGTTTTCAAAGAGAAATTCAAGTTTTGAAAACCAATAATCATGAGCATGGTGTCGCATATATTTCGACCTTGTAAGTATGTGTAGAAATATGCAGAAATGAATATGATATATGAATCGAAGTTGCCTTGCATGATTAGGTTGGCATGACATAGATTTGAAGAAAATAAAACTTAGACGTTTTGAAACCAATATTCATGAGCATTGCGTTGTCTAAATTTCTAAACTTTTAGGATGGCATACTAGTAATTTTGGGTCTTTAAACATGGCCTATATGTGCAAACATGATAGGATGTGTATGCCTTTGAACATGAATGATACGTGCACACAACTAGATAGACGTAATATGAACTATGTATGTCTTAAGGTAAGTTTTCAAATGATAAGCCATACTAGTCAAATGAATACTCACAAGCATGTCTAATATGAGTTATATGACTACCATATATGTTTAAGAATCAAGCATGTTGGACTTTGTGGTTTCATAACCTTAAATGGCCTTAATTTGTTGAGATGTCAAACTTAGAACCATATTATGCAAGACGGGACCTAGATTAAACTTGAAAGTTGCAAAAAGACCCTTAACATGTTAATATATGTTATGTATATAAGGATGGGCAAGATAGGCCAAGCAAGTGTTTGCTCAGCCCTGGTTTGAACTGGGAGCCACGCGGCCGCATGTCTCCTTAGTACAAATCAGGCGCGGTAGATCGTCCGAAAACACATCCTGAAATCCACTCATTACGGGTATATCTTTAATTTCTACTTCCTTTTTCCGAGTATCCACAACGTAAGCTAAATAACCTACACATCCTTTCTTTAACAATTTCCTGGCCTGCATCATCGTAACACAACACGATTGCTTAAGCGATGAGCTACCATAAAACACTACCTTAGACTTACTCGGAGTCTGAAGGTTCAATCATTTGTTCTGACAGTCAATTACTGTTGCATGGTTATATAACCAATCCATCCCCAGTATTACGCCGAATTCCCCTAATCTAATAGGAATAAAGTCTACGCTCAGTTCATGTTCTCTAATGTATGCGCGATAATTTCGATAGACGTATTCTACAGGGATTATTTCCTTATTCGCAACTTTTATGTTTAAAGGATCTTCTAAACGTTCTCGTGGTGTACTAAGTTTACTAGTAAATTCTTTAGATACAAACGAACAGGTGGCACCCGAATCAAATAATACATAAGCATTTATATTATTGATTGGGATTATACCTGACACCATATCCTTTGCAGCTACGGCGTCTTGGACGGTCATGTTAAAGGTTTGAGCGGTCGATCGGTTGGGTTGCGCAGGTGCACCAATCATTAACTTGCTTCCTCCTCCCTGGCTTCCGCCAGCTTCACCGCTTCCTTTCTTTGGGCAATCCTTTATCTGGTGCTCCGTCGATCCACAAGTGAAACATCCTCTGGTGTTCTTCGGCTTTGGGCAATTTGGCGATATGTGCCCCTTCTGGCCGCAATTATAGCAGGTGTTCTTTCTCTTCCAACACTATCCCTAATGACTTCTTCCACATTTGTTGCAAGCTTCGGTCCTTTTCTTGAAGTTTCCGTAGTTACTCCCACCGTGGTTATTATTTCTGTTGTTATTGTTTTCCCATTTACTTTTTCCGAAGTTACTTCCTCCGCTGCTGCTCCCTCCACGATGCTCACTACCAACGTTCTTGTTCTTCTTCTCCTTATGATATAGACTTAAGGCCTCACTGCCTCCTTCCGCAATGATTGCCTTCTCCAACAATATTGTAAAGGAATCAATTTGGAAGACCGATACCTTATTGTACAACCACGACTTCAAGCCCTACTCAAAATGTCTCGCTTTCCTCTCCTCATCCGCAACTTGGTGTTTTACAAATCACGCTAGTTCATTGAACTTAGCAGCATATTGCGCCACCGTCATATCACCTTGTTTAAACTCTAGGAATTTTACTTCCATCCTACTCTTCATACTATTCGGGAAATAGTTCTCGAAGAACAACGTAGTAAACCTCTCCCACGTTATCGTTCCTTCCCCCGCTCTCTGCTGATTAGTTTCCCACCAATAGTTCGCTTCGCCTCTCAGAATGTATGTGGAAAATACGGTCTTCTGGTCTTCACCCATGCGAGCTATAGTGAAGGCCTTCTCGATCTCCTTGATCCAGGTTTGAACAACTATCGGGTCAGTAGTTCCTGTGAACTCTGGGGGTCCTACACTCTTAAAGTCTTTGAAGGTTGTTACTAGGACAGCTTGGGGAACAGGTGGTACGGGTTCATTTCTTACCCTCAGAGCTTCTCCCAATAAATCTACTAATCTCTGTATCGGATCTACAGGACCTCTCTCACCATTAACTGACTCTTTTGGGACAGTTATTCTACGTATGGGCGGCATTTTCTGCATCACAAAATTTTCATTTAATTATCTAGTTATAATACTTAGACATTTCTCAATAGAAAAGAACTACAAGTTTATAACACGTTTCTGAAATAGGATCATTTATATTCATATGCCAAAGGGTTACATTACATGTTCTTTCTAGCATACTGCTATAAATGATAACACATATCCCCTAGTATCACAAAAGACGGGGACCACACTAACTTACTACCCCTCTAATATTTTTCAAAAGTTTGGGGTTACCACTATCTCACGTTTTACACAAAAGGCGGAGATTACAACAACATATTAACAACACAAAAATAAAACTACTATACTACTGAGCTTTTTCCTCTAGACTCAATCAAACATCCCACGATCCATGGCACTCTGATACTCCTACTGCGTGTGCTACCATATCCTGACTTATGATATGTCGGGTCTGTCCTTGCTCAGTTGGGTAGTGATTTACCCCATCGATCAATCTCTCTATGGCCGTGCGTAGAGCATAGCCCATCTTGTTCTTCTTCCTTCTCTTGCATCGCACCTCATCCTCTAGGTCATTCACCCTATCATTGGAATCCTCCCACTTCTCCTCGAAGTGAATCATATCCATCACTTCCATCTCTAACTGACTTCGAAGAGCCTCCTTCTCCGTCATCTCACTCAAAACCCTCTGCTCCATTTCCTCTAACTTTCCTGCCAAATCAACATTCCTCGCCACCGATTGGTGAAACAAGGCTCCCATCTGGATCCCTGCCTCCTTTCGGTGAGCAATTTCCACCTCCATCTCCTGCATCACTAGTTGCCTCTGATGGTCCTCGTCCCTCAACTTCTGGAACGCGAACTCCCTCTCCCTAGCCTCAGCCTCTAGCTCCTCAACTCTACACCCTAATTCCAAAATATGTTCTTCGTACTCTCCTAACATCCGATCTTCAAAAGCAGTCCCGTCAGAGTCTTCCATGGGCTCGGTTTCCTCCTCCATGGGTTCCTCCTCTGGATCAGATTCCTCAGGTAGTGGCTCCATCTCCTCCTCCTCCTCGTCATCATCATCATCAATAGGGAAAACTACCGAAATAGGTTTTGCTATCAAGGGTGCCTCATAGACTACGTGGATATCACGCGGCTCTTCCTCTACTACTCGACTAGGTCCTCCCATGTCAGTCCTCCTATAAACACCAATATAAGACAAGACAACAACAACTACATCAGAATGTTAAATAACATAAGTTCATTGTATATAATGAAGTTACATTTCATAACACACTAAGCCTCTCAAGGAAACTCTACATGAGTTTTATCTCCTTCCTTAACTTCTAAGTTCCCTTAAGTTATAATCTAAGGACACTCACTCCTAAGGTTTATAACTAAGGCTTTGATACTAACCTGTGACACCCCCAAATTCTGATCTCCACTTGGTCACCCGAATTTGGTTCATCACGTTCTCATGGTAAAACCATAATAACTAAAATATAATGCATACACAAAGGAAAATCTACTTTAGAACAATATATAATGATTTATTATACTTATTCCCCCAAGTCTCGCAACCTACAGTGCTTAATAGATTACATAATAATATCAAATAAAGAAAGACTTATTACATAATCCAACATAAGCTTAAACGTAGTCTGGAAATAGTCTTAAAACAACATAATAGAATAAACATAAAAAGGGACAAGCTAGTCGGTAGCCTTGCCCTTACCCTTGTATGCTCTAGAGACACCTCCCTGCTCTTCCTTAACTGAAAGGTTTTAATTAAGTAAGGATGAGCACAAATTGCCCAGCAAGTAATATACAATAAGGGTGTAGGATATAATATCACACGGTTTGAAATATCAAAGTGTCTTTTCTAAGATAGTTCAAAGTGTTGGAATAACATCAGAGATAATGAATAGCAACAATTCTTTGAATAAGAATGATAATTCAATATAAATCAACTGATATATATGAATTCAATGGCTATCAAGGTATCCAACTGAATAAATAATTTATACCGAGTAGTCACTAAGGAATATTGAACTTCCACTAGAGTTACCAATATTAAACTGATAACCCAAAACTATCAAGTACCATAGATGATCAGTCTACAATACTTTACGTTATGCATAACACCACAATAATATTCATTCATGTGTTGGGGTTTCCAACGACATACACTCCCCTAACCAAAAGGGTTGTTCAACTTAGTTTTTGAGATTTTCGCACCAATCAATTGGGTTGGACAGTTTATAAACATACGTATAGTCTAGCCGAATCAAGTGGCATCGACTCTTTCACAATACTCAAGATCAATACAAAGTTCATCATGAATACTAGTTTCCACAAGAGTCTAAACGTACTTGTTCGATTGAACGAATAAATAGAATAACTTGCTTTCAAAGAGATAAGGTGTAGATACTCCTACGGTATTCGTTGAATAAAGTAATGCAAAGGTTTAGGATACTTGCTCAACATAAATTTGAGTAAGGTTAGAGAACTTGCCTTAAGCGTAGTTTACCAAAATATCTCTTAGCAATACACTTTTAAATCCAAACATAATGTGATACGCACATAGGATATTCATTAGTTAAACACATTCGATAAACAATCTTGATAAATATAGTATAAGTGTAAACATACGACTCAATCAAGAAACCTTATACATACGTTATTACGTAGCTCGGATCTATCTTTAGACTTCATCATTTTAAAACACTTTGTCAATTCAAGATAAGATAGGTGTTAATATGCAAAGCTACCTTTATCAGTGTATCATGAACAGAAACAAACATAATGAAGTTATACTAGCATGCTACATACTTCAGAAATCACAGAAGTTACTTTCCAAATCTGCAGAATGGCGCGGCCGCGCCTGATTTGCACTAAGGAGACGCTCGGCCACGCGGCTCCCAGTTCAAACCAGGACTGAGCAACTATTTGTTTGGCCTAGCTTGCACATCCTTACATACAGAACACATATTAACATGTTAAGGGTCCTTTTTGCATTTTTCTTGTTTAATCTAAGTCTCGTTTCGCATGATATGGTCCTAAGTTGGACATCACAACCAATTAAGGCCATTTAAGGTTATGAAATTACAAAATACAAAATGCTCGATTCTTAAACATATAAAGTAGTCATATAACTCATATTAGACATGCTTGTGAGTATTCATATCACATACGTGTCATTAACATCGTTTTGTTTTGAATTATGCTTCGTCTATGATTTCTTTAAATTACGATACCTAAGCATGGTATATATATATTTATGATGCATGAGTACATCTAAAGGTATCATCTAGCATGCTCATAATCATCAGATTCTAACTTTCAAAGTAGCACATCATCATTCACGTTTAAAGTTCGTATTTTCATTAGCAAAGCTTACTAATCATTCTAACATGCTCATGCTTCAATATAAAATTCATATACTTAAGTTAGTATGTCCGACATGCATTTCAAAACCATACTAACATGCTTGCAAGATCAGAATATACATTAGTCAAGTTTACCATTCTAGCTTTTTCCAAAACTTGAAGTTTTCTTGAAAACTTAGCTCAAATCATGCTGAAACATCATACATGTTCAAAACAATATCTAACCACATGATAGGGTCATTTATAGGCTTAACCTAACTATCATAGCATGCTCAAATCATTATCTCAGAACTGCACCACGCGCGGCCGTGCGGTATTGGCCTATGGAAGTGGCGCAGCCGCGCCACTTTGAACAATTTGAAAAAAAATTGCTCTGCAGAAGCAGAGCCTTAACACAAGTGATGCTACACCTGCAATTAGACTAACAACAAGGCTCCTAGATATGCATACAAGCTCAGATACTACCATGACATGCTAATCCATACCAATTAACAGAGAATTTCATACATTAGCAAGAATGTGACAACTTCAAAGTTAAGAATATAAACAGAAATTATAACTCCTTGAAGCTTGAACTAAACTCCCACTACTCTGATTATACTCTTCTCAATGCTCAGCAACTCACCCTCACACTTGATAGTTCTTAGACAATTTCAAGTAACACTAATTGATCAACATGACTGCTATTTATAGAAGTGTTTTGGACTGGGCATTGGTGTTACACAAAACTTGAACTCATGGTGTAATGCAAGGAAACAATGGTTGCTCAAGGGTGGTTTAACAACTCCATACCAACTACATAGCTAGCAATGATCATCTAGGATTAGCATTGTGGAGAATACGTGTTTTCAATCTCAGCTACTGTTCATGTACTCGTGCCACCCATTTTGGGACAAAATGAAAAAACTCAGTAATCTTGTTATCTAGGTTTGGTTTGGTCTATTTAATTTCCACAATGAAATCTTAATGCACAATTTCTACCATATTAGGAATTTTAGGGATAAATTATACACTCAGATCATATAGTCTATGTACATTAAATATACGTAATAAAATAATACAGTCAGATATTATTGATCAGGTAGTTCCATAATTATTCTTACCACCCATATGATCATATTTTAAATGTCTACTCACCTTCATATTGCTACATACACATTTCATGATATATGTATTCCATATAGTTCAATATGTTTAATTACATAGCTTCATTCAATTTGGTTTTTATAATACAACTTAATATATAGTCACATAATTGTCACACCATACAATATAGTTATATTTGTATTATTGCTCACATGCACATAACTATCAATATACTATTATTATATTAATAACTCACTTTATTATGTTAAATAATTAATCATGCTCTTCCTTAATTAATTAATACTAATAATAATTAATACAACCATTTATGGGTTTTCCATAATCATTACATATCTATATAACCATCACTTATAATTAATCAATCACCAACATTCTGCCATAACCATTATCAATTAAATAATATAACAATAATTAATCATTAATTAATTCTCATTATCGAATAATTAATATACCACACATCAATTAACAACTAATAGTATACTACAACAACAATTGATAATTAATATTACCTAATTGTTCATTTTATAAGCTCTTCGCCGATTAACCTCATTATTAGTATTTCCCATCACTATGCCACACAAGGCTTTCAACGAGTTTACCACAATTTCCACATATATTCTCAAGTACTCATTTATTTAATATAATTGAGTTATCTCATTTCTAAACACGAAATCGTTTATATTCAAATAAATATTTATTTCCAGTAATATATTTATTTAAATAATACGCGGAAATTCTCGGGTATTACAGTTAAGGCGTAACACCAATGACCGAGTGGATTGTTGCAATCACTAGAGATTCCAGAGTGGAAGTGGGAGCATATCACGATGGATTTTGTGGTGGGACTTCCAACGACGAGGAAGGGATATAACGCTATCTGGGTAATAGTAGATCGTTTGATGAAATTGGCTTTTTGCTGATAGGAGTTAGGTATAAACTAGAGCAATTGGCTAAAATTTATGTCAAGGAAATCATTTCAAGACATAGAGTACCAGTTTTGATTGTGTCAGATCGTGATCCACAATTCACATCGAATTTTTGGAGGAGTTTGCAAGAGCAAATGGGAACGCAATTGAGGTTGAGTACAACATATTATCCTTAGACGGATGGACAAAGTGAAAGGACAATTCAAAATTTAGAAGATATGTTAAGATCTTGTGTTATGGATTTCAAAGGGAGTTGGGACGAACATCTGCCTTTGGTGGAATTCGCTTACAACAATAGTTGTCACGCTAGTATAGGCATGCCGAAGAAGTAACGTGGGAACTCGATAGTAAAATGAAGGAAAATTTTCCCCATTTGTTTAAGTAATTGTATCGAGATTCTGGGACAGAATCCTTATAAGGGGGGGGGGGAGAATGGAACGCCCGAGAAAAATTGAATTTTTATGTGAATTAAATTTTTATTTGATTACTTGAATTAAATGAATTTAATTGTTTATTTAAGTGAGTAAACTTGTGAAAGCCGCAAATCCAGGTCCCGAATCACCAAGGATCTGGTACAATCATTCTATAACTATTTGCGGAAGATGTAAACATAAATTGTTTATAGAATACACTTTACACACTATTTCCCAAAATCGAGTAACCTTAACTTATACACAATTCATAAACTATCTAACACCTAACATTATTATCAAACTATACTATTACAAACTAGCTGCACATTTTATCCCAAGCAGAACTTGGCATTATCCTTTTTTCTGTATCCGAACGCATTCGCCTTATCTGCAATGTTTATCATGATACAAGGGTGAGCATGAAAGTTGCTCAGCAAGTTTAAATACAATTTCAGGATATATCATGATTGAAAGAGTCTGAATAATAAGCTGGCTATAATTCATCAATATAATTGAGAACTAGCACGAACAAACTTTTGACTGAACAAGTATTGAACATGAACAAATATATCTGGACCAACTGGTAATGAAGGTGATCAGCCTTTCATACCTGACTTATACATGCAATATGTACATAGTACAATTCCACATGGCAATCAACAATGATTAACCATAAGCATATCTGAATAAAATAACTCTTAGTAGAGTTAAGTAAAACTAGCCTGAACTGTTGATTACCGCCACACAATTTATAACGCTTTATCCGAAGACCTAATATTAGTAATATAGATCTGCAATATTAGAATAATATCATCACAATATAATACTATTATATATATACACATAGAATAACTTAAACACATAGCACATAATCCTATCAGTCTACAATACACATAAGGCTTAGCATCAAATCAGACTATTTAAGTCAGAGTTGAACCCGACAAAATTCTAACATCCCGACGGTCAAGTCGAACAATCATCGAGTTTAAGTTCAATTAAACTCTCCCTAAACACTTAACAATATCTTAGAAAATCTTCTTATTAGTTAAAACAATTTTCATAGACTTGCAAAAATTTTCAGATAACAATTACTTTTAATTCACTTAATATTATTAATTTTGATAATATTTAATTCCCCTCTTAGTATTACTAGTTCACTAATAACACTTTTATCAGCTTACTAATATTATGAATATCTTAATAATATTTCAATACTTTACTAATATTAATAATTCTCTTAATTATATTTTAATCATGCATTAATATTATTACGTTAATAACATCTTACTTATGCTTTAGTATCATTAATCAATTAATAATACTTTTAGTCATTTACCAATCGTATTAAAATTTTATTTATTTACTAATATTATTAATCATTTAATAATATTTTATTGCTTTACTAATGTTATAACATTCATAACATTTTATCTAATCTCAAATATTATTATTTACTTAATAATATTTTAATCATTTAATAATACTTTAATTTAATATTATTAATTTTTTAATAATATTTTAATCTAAGATTAATATTTTAATCTAATATTATTAATCATTTAATAATACTTTAATGAAGTTTTAATCTTAATATTTTTATTTACTTACAATATCATAATCTAATATTATTAATATCATAATAACATTTTAATAATTTGTTAGATAAATAAATAATTTAATTTAATTGTTCACCCTTTATTAAACCTCTTATTTAATATTCATAAAAGGTCATAAATAATATTTCTTATTGTAAATTATGAAAATACCATAGAATAGTCATGACATTATATATTAAGAGTATTCAATCATTAAAATCACATTTTTCTTATTTAAGACATCATTTAACTATTTATTTCATTTTATTCATAACTTAATCATTTTTAGGAAAAATAGCAAACTGATTCCAAAAATTCTCATTTTCTGAATTTGGACAGTATATGACCCAACAATGATCCTGTGACACCCCCAAATCCGGGTACTTCAATTCCACGGGATTTGGTGTTCACTGTACAAGCATCATCTATCTATCTACCCATAAATAATATCAAACCATACAATAGATAGAAATCATAATAAAATCTCTTCCCTTAAGGGTTACATCAACTGAATCATAAATAAATCCCAAGTTACTCTAACCTTAAAACATCTGTGCGGGATTCTAAACAAATAATTCTTAACATCAACATAACTCAAGTCTTAAACAAATACATCAGTTAATAAATAACAGGCCTTCATCATTTGCTAACTTTGCCCTTGCCCTTACTAGTGGAGGGTTCATGTGACGCCCCCAAGATTAGGTATACATCACCCATCTTGGGTCGTCAGATACATAGTACAGAATACAAATACAACTTACTAATAAAACTGGCGTGTACAATACGACAAAACATAAACTGTGAGTTTGAATACAAATATTATCTTCTAGAGAGTATTCATACTCAAAAGGAGTCCTCGTTACATTTATTAACACACCATTACATAGAATAGTGAGGACTACTAACTAATACTATCATTCGAACCATCACTCCGTTCCCCGACTTGCCCCAGCTACATTCTCATTTCCTGAAGAGAACAGTGAAAGAAAGGGTGAGCTCAACTAGCCCAGTAAGAAATATTATGACTAAGATAATGCAGAATAAATTATCATTAGCCTTCAACAATGTTAAACTGATAAAATATAATAGACATCAAGTTTAACTGTAGCGGAACAAGCAATCCATTAAGAGAATCAAGTAGAAAATAAACTCTACTATCTTTTATGATTTAAAAGATTTTTCAACACTGTGATCGCTGGGACTCAGCTTAATAAAATAATCCACATCATCGAATCACCCCTGCACTACGGCCAAGGATATTCGTATATTCATTAATGGTCATGATCATGCCAACAACTGTCCATCAATGCACTACGGGCCAATGAGGACTTTTACCACATCATTCGTAACATTACGGTCATGATTACACCGAATAATCCCTGGTCATAATCATACCAAGTCCATCTATGCACTACAGGCCACAGATGACTTTCAACAGAATATAAACATGAGGATGATGACAATGATATAAGAATTCAATAAAACAAGTTCAAGAATTAATTTATCCAAGAATTAACAACGTCCAAATTGTCAACATGATACTACTTTGTGGAGTAAAATTCAAGAATGATCAGGAGAATATTTTCATGAATAGATACTAGATGAAGCGCAAATGTCAAAGATATTCCACAAATTTCATGGAGTATAGAAGTCAAAACTTAACCAACTGAGTATAATAAAGAATGGAATAACAAAAGAAATCACCATGCATGCGATAAACCGCACAGACAGGTTATTCCAACAGAATAATAAATAATGGAACCAGGTCCGGCGTAAACGTACAGACAGGATATTCCGACAGAATAATAAATAATGGAACCAGGTCTGGCGTAAACGCACAGACAGGATATTCTGACAGAATAATAATAAAAACGGAACCAGGTCCGGTGTAAAACACACAGACAGGATGTTCTAACAGAATAATAATAAAAACGGAACCAGGTCCGGTATAAAACACGCAGACAGGATGTTCCAACAGAATAATAATAAAAACGGAACCAGGTCCGGTGTAAAACACACAAATAGGATGTTCCAACAGAATAATAGAAGAATGTCACCAAGTATAGGGTAGACCGCGTATACAGGTTATTCCAACAGAATAATAATAAATGGAGTAACAACAGTTCTCTTCATGAATAAGAAAGAATAACACCCCTTACCGTTTTAAAGAAGAGCTGAAGTAAGGAAGTAGTTAAGTAGCAGAATACTCTTCTTCTCTCTCTCTATAGTTTCTCTCTATAGTTTCTCTCTCTAGAGTTCAGTGAATTCGTAAGAAAAAATGAAGGAATGAGCTGCTATTTATAGAAAAATAGAATGCATAGTAACTAATCCATGAACGGTCCAGATTGATTACTTTAATCTAACGGTCCATATTTAAAGAAAAATCTTTTAAATAAAATATAATATATTCTATTTATAGAATAACTTTAATAAAGTATTTTGTTTTATATAAAAAGATGTTTCTGTTTTATTACGTTAATAATACGAATAAAACAAAACGTCATTATCGCTAAATAATTCATATTATTAACTGACAATAATGGAATCAAACTGAGTGACTTCTCACATAAGCATTAATAATCAATACCGTGTGCTACTATGCAATCACACGTATTACTGTACTTTTACTACCGAGTAGTTCAACAGTAACAATGGTAAAACTTCCGCCGTTATTTTTAATAAAATATTTTTGTCGTTTTCTCAATCCGACAATAATTCTGTTGTGGGGTCCACCAATGATTGTGTCGTTGTACGAATATTCCCTGTTAAAACGAATATTCCCCGACCAATCGAATATTATATAACAACTTGCGTACTTTGTAAAATTTATAAATATTACCCACAACTATAACATTATATCAAATTAACTCCATAATATTCAAAAATGATATTTATAGAAAATTCATCTTTATTTATAAAAGTTGGGGTCTTACAACCTCCCCTTCTTATGAAATTTCGCCCTCGAAATTAGGGTACGTACCTGGTATGTCGAAGAGGTAAGGATACCTTGATTTCATTTCAGATTCTAACTCCCAAGTCATTTCCTCAACATCGTGGTTTCTCCACAAAACTTTGACTTGAGGTATAACCTTGGAGCGTAGAATATGTTCCTTCTTATCCAAGATTTGAACAGGAACTTCTTCATACGTCAAATCCTCCGCTATTTCGTCCGGTTCTAACTCAATAATGTGGTTCGGGTCTTCCACATATTTGCGTAACATGGATATGTGAAAAACGTTATGAACACGAGACATACTTGGCGGTAAAGCGAGTCTATAAGCCACAGTTCCTACTCGATCGAGGATTAAAAATGGACCGATGAATCGAGGATTGAGCTTTCCTCTCTTTCCAAATCTCGTAACTCCTTTCCATGGAGCAACACGTAAGAACACATGATCTCCTACATCAAATTCCACGTCCTTTCGATGAAGATCAGCATAACTCTTTTGTCGATCTTGTGAGGTTTTTATACGTTGTCGGATCGTTTGAATCTTTTCTGTAGTCATACGTACCAACTCCGGTCCCAACAACGTTGCTTCACCCACCTCATCCCAGCATACTGGAGAACGACATTTTCTTCCATACAATGCTTCGAATGGAGCCATGCCAATACTTGCTTGATAACTGTTGTTGTAGGAAAACTCCACCAATGGTAAGAACTTGTCCCAACTTCCCTTGAAGTCAAAGACACAGAGTCTTAATAAATCTTCTAGAGTTTGAATAGTCCTCTCTGATTGTCCGTCCGTCTGAGGATGATATGCTGAACTAAATCGTAAATCCGTGCCCATAGCTTTTTGTAAACTAACCCAAAATCGTGAAGTGAATCTTGGGTCTCGATCAGAAACTATGGATACTGGCATACCATGCAGTCTTACAATCTCGTTTATGTACATACGAGCAAGACGTTCAAGTGTATAAGTTTCTCGTATCGGTAAGAAATGAGCAGACTTGGTCAATCTATCAACAATGACCCAAATCGCATCAATACCTTGAGAAACCCTAGGAAGACCGGTAACGAAATCCATGGTAATGTGCTCCCACTTCCATTCTGGAATTTCAAGTGGTTGCAATGGACCTTTTGGTACTTGATGCTCCGCTTTGACTCGTTGACAAGTTAGACACCTTGAGATAAACAGCGCTATCTCTCTCTTCATATTGCTCCACCAAAATGTATGACGAAGATCATGATACATTTTGGTACTTCCAGGATGGATTGCAAACGGTGTGTTGTGCGCCTCCATCATGATTTCATACTTTAAATCAGGGTTGTTAGGAACACAAAGTCTGGAGTTGACTCGAAGTATTCCTTCTTCATCGATTCTTGCTTCCGGCATAGCACCTTCTTGCACTTTCTTCCTTATACGCATCAGCTCCAGGTCTGTAGCTTGAGCAGCTTTAACTTTATCGATTAAAGTTGGTTCTACTCGTATATTCGTCATCATCACATGGGTCCCTGGAGTCTTTAACTCTATCTCCATCCTTTGCAAGTCACACAAAATGGGCCTTTGCGTTGTTAATATTGCACTTGTACCCGCATATGATCTTCTACTCAATGCGTCAGCTACCACGTTCGCTTTTTCAGGATGGTATTGAATGGTATGATCATAATCTTTCAACAGTTCAAGCCAACGTCGTTGTCGCATGTTGAGTTCCTTTTGAGTGAAGAAATATTTGAGGCTTTTATGATCCGTAAAGATCTCCATTTTCTCCCCATACAAGTAATGCCTCCAAATTTTAAGTGCAAAGACAACAGCTGCCAACTCTAGATCATGAGTAGGATAATTCCTCTCATATTCCTTGAGTTGTCTTGATGCATAGGCTATGACTTTTCCATGTTGCATGAGAACGCATCCCAACCCTTTGCTCGAAGCATCACTGTAGATGACAAATCCCTCCGAGCCAGATGGTATTGTTAGAACAGGTGCTGAAATGAGTCTCCTCTTGAGTTCTTGAAAACTCTGCTCACATTCTTCGCTCCAACCAAACTTTGTATCTTTCCGAGTCAGCTGAGTTAATGGAGTAGCGATTCGAGAAAATCCTTTCACGAATCTCCGATAATAACCAGCTAAACCAAGAAAGCTACGTACCTCGGTCACTGATTTAGGTTGCTCCCAGCTTTGAATAGCTTCAATCTTTGCCGGGTCAACCGATATTCCACGACTTGATACTACGTGCCCAAGGAATGCTACCTCTTCCAGCCAGAACTCACATTTCTTTAACTTGGCATAAAGTTTGTATTCACGAAGCTTTTGGAGTACCAACCTCAAGTGTTGCTCATGATCTTCACGGCTTTTGGAATAAACAAGGATGTCATCGATAAAGACGACTACAAAGTGATCCAAATATTCCTTGAATACCCTGTTCATCATATCCATGAAGGCAGCAGGAGCATTAGTCAATCCAAAAGACATAACTAAGAATTCATAATGCCCATACCGAGTTCTGAAGGCAGTCTTTGGAATATCCTCAGTTCTAACCTTCAGCTGATGATATCCAGAACGAAGATCGATCTTTGAAAAGAATTGTGCTCCTTGCAACTGGTCAAACAGGTCATCAATACGTGGCAATGGGTACCTATTTTTGATGGTGACATGATTCAACTCCCGATAATCAATACAAAGTCGCATACTCCCATCTTTCTTCTTCACGAACAGAACAGGAGCACCCCAAAGAGAAGTACTAGGACGAATAAAACCAATGTCTAACAATTCCTGCAGTTGGGTCTTTAACTCCTGAAGTTCAATAGGAGCCATTCGATATGGGGCTTTGGAAATGGGTTTTGTACCGGGTTCAAGGTCGATACAAAATTCAATTTCACGCTCTGGGGTAGGCCAGGAAGTTCTTCGGGAAATACGTCAGGAAATTTATTAACAACAGAAATATCATTCAAAGCTGACGTATTTTTGTTTAGATCTGTGACATGAGCTAAGAAAGCTTGACATCCGTTTTTCAATAAACGAATAGCTTTATGGCTTGAGATGACAGCGATTGATTTTAATGGTTTGGTTGCTTGAATTCGCATAATAGGTCGATTAGGAATATGAAAGCTAACAACCTTACGAAAACAATCAATTTTTGCATGATTAGTAGTTAACCAATCAATCCCTAGAATCACGTCAAATGCAAGTATTTTTAATGAAATCAGATCGACAGGTAATGTGTGGGTACCAACTTGAACCAAACAAGACTTATAAACCGTGGATGTAATGAAGGTTTCTCCCAATGGAGTTTCAACTGCTAAGTCAAAGTCTAATTTCTCCGGAATCAAATTTAATCGATGAGCGCAAGTAGGAGAAATAAAAGAATGGGTAGAACCGGTATCAAATAAAGTATAGACTTCGTTAGAGTTTATGATAAGCTTACCCGTGATGACCTCATTCGGGTTCCTTGCTCTCTGGGAGTTCACAACAAACGCTCTCCCTTGCACAACCGGTTTTGACTTTTCTGGGACGGCCTTTGGTGCCTCCATCCTAGCTGAATTTGTCTTCGGTAAACGACAAAATCGGGCTAAATGACCTTCTCTTCCACAATTATAACATGCTTTGGACGGCATCGCGCAGTTTGGACTGATGTGCCCCTCCCCTCCGCATTTGAAACATATGATAGGTGGTCGTTCTCCTTCCTTAACGACAGGTGCTGGTGCTGACGTCTTTCCATCATTGTTGAATCTCCTCTTCTTGAAATGCCCATTCTTATTGTTTTGGCCCTGATTACCACCGAAGTGGTTACCATTTCTGGCCTGTTGATTCCCTCCACGCTTGTTGTCACCGCTTCGATGACTGCTCTCACTGGTATTATCATTTTGCCGGCTGCTCTCTTTTGGTTGCGTTGTCTCGTTATCGCGCTCCACCAACTGAGCCCTATTTACAACATCTGAATACAAACACAGTTTATGAGAAACAAGATGTTGACGTATCTCCGGCTTCAAACCTCTTAAAAACATCCGCGTCATTCTTTCTTCATTATCCACCAGGTGGGACGCAAACCGGGATAACTCCGCAAATTTTGCCTCGTACTGCGACACGGTCATATTATTCTGCTCCAATTTGATGAACTCCACCTCCTTCATGTGACGAATACTCTCGGGAAAGTATTTGTCGTTAAACAGCTCTTGGAACTTCTCCCAGGTCATCTTCAGTGCGGCAGGTTGAGTACGCTTTATCGATTCCCACCAGTAATCTGCCTCTCCTCGCAACATAAAGGCGGCAAAGGGAACCTTTTGCTCTTCGGAGCAATCCAAGACATCAAATATCTTGGTGATCTACTTTATCCATGTTTCAGCTATAAGTGGTTTGGGTTCTCCCTTAAACTCCGGTGGTCCCAGCTCCTTAAACTGTTTAGCGGTGACCGCCTGAGAGTTTCTAGTATTTCCACCTACGTTGTGAACAGGAGCTGCTTTCACCTGTTGTTGCATGAATTGCATAAAACCTGTGAACATTCCATCATTCATCATCTGGTCAGTGTTGTTGTTTGCATGAGGATTGTCACCTTCCTGATGAACATTATCCTGATTATTGATATGTGGTGAATCAATAATCGCCTGTGCTCCATTGCTATTCTCAACATTCTCAGATGCCATTTTCAGATACTGCCACAAAATAAAAGTTAATTGATATGTCATATATTATCCTTATATTATGACCGACCAATTAAATACCATGCAAATAAACTTAGGTAGGTCATACTAGCGAAGGAATTCCCCGTCTCCCCCCTCCTAGTTCTATTCTCACATCTTAGCCAGGGATCATATCCCTAAGCTTTGATACCAACTGTGACGCCCCCAAAATTAGGTATACATCACCCATCTTGGGTCGTCAGATACATAGTACAGAATACAAATACAACTTACTAATACAACTGTCGTGTACAATACGACAAAACATAAACTGTGAGTTTGAATACAAATATTATCTTCTAGAGAGTATTCATACTCAAAAGGAGTCCTCGTTACATTTATTAACACACCATTACATAGAATAGTGAGGACTACTAACTAATACTATCATTCGAACCATCACTCCGTTCCCCGACTTGCCCCAGCTACATTCTCATTTCCTGAAGAGAACAGTGAAAGAAAGGGTGAGCTCAACTAGCCCAGTAAGAAATATTATGACTAAGATAATGCAGAATAAATTATCATTAGCCTTCAACAATGTTAAACTGATAAAATATAATAGACATCAAGTTTAACTGTAGCGGAACAAGCAATCCATTAAAAGAATCAAGTAGAAAATAAACTCTACTATCTTTTATGATTTAAAAGATTTTTTAACACTGTGATCGCTGGGACTCAGCTTAATAAAATAATCCACATCATCGAATCACCCCTGCACTACGGCCAAGGATATTCGTATATTCATTAATGGTCATGATCATGCCAACAACTGTCCATCAATGCACTACGGGCCAATGAGGACTTTTACCACATCATTCGTAACATTACGGTCATGATTACACCGAATAATCCCTGGTCATAATCATACCAAGTCCATCTATGCACTACAGGCCACAGATGACTTTCAACAGAATATAAACATGAGGATGATGACAATGATATAAGAATTCAATAAAACAAGTTCAAGAATTAATTTATCCAAGAATTAACAACGTCCAAATTGTCAACATGATACTACTTTGTGGAGTAAAATTCAAGAATGATCAGGAGAATATTTTCATGAATAGATACTAGATGAAGCGCAAATGTCAAAGATATTCCACAAATTTCATGGAGTATAGAAGTCAAAACTTAACCAACTGAGTATAATAAAGAATGGAATAACAAAAGAAATCACCATGCATGCGATAAACCGCACAGACAGGTTATTCCAACAGAATAATAAATAATGGAACCAGGTCCGGCGTAAACGTACAGACAGGATATTCCGACAGAATAATAAATAATGAAACCAGGTCTTGCGTAAACGCACAGACAGGATATTCTGACAGAATAAAAATAAAAACGGAACCAGGTCCGGTGTAAAACACACAGACAGGATGTTCCAACAGAATAATAATAAAAACGGAACCAGGTCCGGTGTAAAACACACAGACATGATGTTCCAACAGAATAATAATAAAAACGGAACCAGGTCCGGTGTAAAACACACAGACAGGATGTTCCAACAGAATAATAGAAGAATGTCACCAAGTATAGGGTAGACCGCGTATACAGGTTATTCCAACAGAATAATAATAAATGGAGTAACAACAGTTCTCTTCATGAATAAGAAAGAATAACACACTTACTGTTTTAAAGAAGAGCTGAAGTAAGGAAGTAGTTAAGTATCAGAATACTCTTCTGCTCTCTCTCTATAGTTTCTGTCTATAGTTTCTCTCTCTAGAGTTCAGTGAATTCGTAAGAAATAATGAAGGAATGAGCTGCTATTTATAGAAAAATAGAATGCATAGTAACTAATCCATGAACGGTCCAGATTGATTACTTTAATCTGACGGTCCATATTTAAAGAAAAATCTTTTAAATAAAATATAATATATTCTATTTATAGAATAACTTTAATAAAGTATTTTGTTTTATATAAAAAGATGTTTCTGTTTTATTACGTTAATAATACGAATAAAACAAAACGTCATTATCGATAAATAATTCATATTATTAACTGACAATAATGGAATCAAACTGAGTGACTTCTCACATAAGCATTAATAATCAATACCGTGTGCTACTATGCAACCACACGTATTACTGTACTTTTACTACCGAGTAGTTCAACAGTAACAATGGTAAAACTTCCGCCGTTATTTTTAATAAAATATTTTTGTCGTTTTCTCAATCCGACAATAATTCTGTTGTGGGGTCCACCAATGATTGTGTCGTTGTACGAATATTCCCTGTTAAAACGAATATTCCCCGACCAATCGAATATTATATAACAACTTGCGTACTTTGCAAAATTTATAAATATTACCCACAACTATAACATTATATCAAATTAACTCCATAATATTCAAAAATGATATTTATAGAAAATTCATCTTTATTTATAAAAGTTGGGGTCTTACAGTTCATCGTTTCTTTCATTCTTAACTGCAATGTTATTATTAAGCAAGAGTGAGCACAAATGCCCACAAGTATAAAAAAAAATGAAAAAACAGTATAATAACATGCGAATAATCAAAGACATCTGAAATAAGCTCAACTTTTGAATCAAGAATAAATAACATTAATCAAAAGAATACTGAGGGTCATAAGACCTTGAACTATGTCCTAGGTTAACAAGGGTTATACTTGAAACCTTTAACAGTCATAAGACTATGGACCTTCTTCTCGTACTTAGGGGGATCAGCCCTTAGTACCATACTGTGCACAATATCTTAACGCTAAAGCGCAAATAATCCCCTATACAGGGTTGTTCATCTCAGTTTGACATTTGAGTCCGCACCAAAGGAAGTTTGGTTTGGATAATTTCATCAAGGGTTCTGAAATTTAGAACGCTCATCAACTATGGACTAGTTGAATCAATAAGGTTCACTAGTGTAATAAGGTTCAACAATAATTGATATTTGATTAGAATAATAATCTCAAAAGTATACAATAGGACAATTATTGTATAATTGAATCATGCTTTGGAAAGATAATTAATCTTTAATCTCATGCTTGAACTTGAATAATAACAAGGATAATTTATTCAAGGTAAATAAGAAACTTGATCAATAATGACAAGTAGGGTTAGGGAAACTTGCTCAACATAAAAGTAACGTTTAAGTTTAAATAAACTTGCTCAATAGAATGGAGCTAGGGATAAGATACGTGCCTCGTGCGTAGATTACACTTTAACTAAGCACGTTCTTTGAATTAAATCCTACATACCATTCATATACACAATACCAGTTAATTATAAATTAACTAATCAATATAAACTCATTCTCGTTGTCTACTTTAATTATTGACTAAACTTAGTCAAATTATCACTTGTCACATAATTTATACTTAATGAATTATCAAACCAATTATGTATTTAATAATTCAATTCACATATAATATTTTATTACATGTTAAACACTATTTTATCATCTCATAATACCTCTAACATGATTACATGTTCGTTACATCAATCCACTAATACTTGTTAGACTTTAACATTTTAAAAAAATACATTTCTGACATTTTCTGGAGAGTGGCGCTGCGGCGCCACTAATGTGCTAAGGAGTCGCGCTGCGGCTCGGTGGCGCTGTGGCCGGGCCCTTGGCGCTGCGGCGTTGTGGCGCCGTGGCTCGAGTCTTGGCGCTGCAAGCGCTGTGGCGCTGCGGCGGGAGAAATGACCAGGCAGCCGGCGCTGCGGCGTGGCGTACCAGGTACATAAATGGCAGTTCGCGAAAATCGCAGAACTTGCCAATTTCTCCAAATTTCTTAAAGTTCTACTCGAAATTAAACATACCCATATGCTATAATTTATATATAATCATTACCCAACATTTATATACTGACAAAACCAATTTTAAACACTTATTAACAGATTTAAAGCCTAACAAAATTACTGACTTTGTTGTTCGTGAAGTTTAGAAAACTATATATGAAAATTCTCCCTACGAATTCGTTATAACACCGAATCCGTTCATTTAAACTCCAATCTCTCCGTATCGACATGCTCAATAATATAAGGGTGTAAAATTTGGGGATAATATATAATCAATATATCAATTATCACATATAAGGCCATATGACCATATCACGTACTCTGTTTATTTTGAAATAACAAGTCATCAGATTACTACATATTTTCATGAACTTGATGATATGAAATCATGTAATATATATATAAAACATATTATGCTATTCTTACTATCACATAAATCCATATAATAGTACAATTCCCAAATCACAGAGATTAACAGAAGTTTTGAAAGCCAATTTATAAAAACTAAAAGACGTAAATGTAGAAATTGGGTTTGGGAGAAATTACCCAGAATACAAACTAGAAGAGTGATTCCAAATGTCCCTTTTTCAAAAGCTTGTTGATTACACACTCACTTTATCTCCCAGACTTCTCAATCCTCTATGAAATTCTCAATCTTTTCTCTCTGTGATGCTTATCAGACTTTAGAGAAAGAAATAGAAAAAGAATACGTAATATAATTGCAAAGAACTGACGCGCATACTAGTCAGTTAACCCAGTCATGGGTAACTGCTAGTAACCCCCCTTAAGGCCATGTTTGGCTAGCCTTAAATGCTTAAACTCAATTAATTTAATAAACTCTTTTATTATATAGATTAATAAGTGTCACACCCAATTGCACAATAATTCGTATATCTTATTTAATTTAATATAAATAAAATATAATAATTTCTCATAAATTCACATAGTCACATAAATAAATATCTCATTAATAAATAATGTCAATTTATTAAATTTCTAATTAATAATTTAATTTAATTAAAATAACATCATGCTTAATTAAATATTCATTTAATTCAATAAGCTCAATTAATCACATACTTGAATAATAAAAATTCTCTACATTAATTTAATAATGTAACACATATGATTAAATTAATCTACCACAATTGCATCAATTAATTATTAAATCTAATAATTAAATCATCGAAAATATTTATTTAATTCAATAAATATTAAAATAAATTACAGAATTCTCGTTCGTCACATCTTTCCCCCCTTAAAAGGATTCTGTCCCCAGAATCACGACTCAATATATTTCGACCCGTTACATTCTCTCCCCCTTACAAAGATTCTGTCCCCAGAATCGCTTACAAATAATTAAGTAAATAAATGAGGGTAATTCTTCATCATATTCTCTTCAAGTTCCCACGTAGCTTCTTCAACGTTGTGGTTCCTCCAAATTACCTTAACAGAAGGTATTACTTTATTTTTCAGAACTTGTTCTTTTCGGTCGACAATCTGGACAGGAATTTCTTCGTAAGATAAGTCTTTCTCAAAATGCAGGGGTTCGTATTCAATTACATGCTTGTAATCAGGTTTGTAAGGTCGTAACACAGAAACATGGAAGACGTTGTGGATATTCTCGAGCGCTGGAGGTAAGGCTACCTCGTACGCAACTTCTCCAATTCTTCGCAGTACCTCAAAGGGTCCAATAAATATTGGGCTCAATTTTCCTTTCTTTCCGAACCTGATCTTTCCCTTCCAGGGAGAGACCTTCAAGAAAACATAACTATCTGGTTCAAACTTGATATTTCTACGATGTGGATCAGCGTATTTCTTCTGTCGATCTTGAGCTGCTACCAGTCGTGCTCGGATCACTTTGACTATTTCTGCCGTTTGCTGTACTAATTCTGGTCCTAACAATTTTCTTTCACCAACTTCATCCCAATAAAGCGGAGTTCTGCACTTTCTGCCATATAAAGCTTCGTAAGGTGGCATACCAATACTAGCGTGGTAACTGTTGTTGTAGCCGAACTCTACCAACGGTAGGTGATCATCCCAATTTCCTTTGAAGTCCATTACACAAGCTCGTAACATATCTTCCAGTGTTTGAATCGTTCGTTCGCTCTGTCCGTCTATTTGAGGGTGGTAAGCTGTACTCATTCGCAATTGTGTACCCATGCATTCCTAAAGACGTTTCCAGAATTTTGATGTGAAGCGCGGATCCCTATCGGAAACAGTTGACACCGGCACTCCGTGCCTCGAAACAATCTCTTTCACATATAATCTTGCCAACTGATCTAAGTTAAATCTAATTTTGATAGGAAGGAAGTGCGCGGATTTCGTCAGTCGGTCAACGATAACCCATACTGCGTCGTAGCCTTTCTGAGTCGTCGGAAGGCCAACCACGAAGTCCATCATAATATGTTCTCATTTCCATTTTGGGATCTCCAACGGTTGTAGCAATCCATTCGGTCTCTGATGTTCTGCTTTAACTTTCTGACATGTCAGGCATTTGGCAACACATTCTGCAACATCACGTTTCAAATTCGGCCACCAGAAATGTTGTCAAAGATTTTGGTACATTTTTGTACTACCAGGGTGAATCGAATATCTTGAACTTATGAGCCTCGCTCAAAATTTCTTCCTTAATTTCTTGTACTGGCGGAACCCAAATTCTGCTTTCAAATCTCAATATTCCTTCCTTATCCATCTTAAATCTTGGTTCGGTTCCTTCAGATATCTTCGATGTTACCTTTTTGCATTTATCATCCTGAAGCTGAGCCTCCTTCACTCTATCTAGTAGAGTTGTACCAGATTGCATCTGAAATAGCTTCTCATCAATCTCCATAGGATACTTCACTTCTAACTCCAGTTTCTCCATATCTGCAATTAGCTCCTGCTGAGCAGTCAACATCATCAATTTCTCACGACCCTTTCTACTTAAGGCGTCGGCAACCACATTAGCCTTACCCGGATGGTATAAAATCTCACAGTCATAATCCTTGATTAATTCCAACCATCTTCTTTGACGCATATTCAAATTTTTCTGTGTAAAAATATATTTCAGACTCTTGTGGTCCGTATATATTTCACACTTCTCCCCGTATAGATAGTGCCTCCAAATTTTCAAAGCAAAAACAACTGCAGCTAACTCCAAATCATGAGTTGGGTAACCCTTCTCGTAATCCTTCAACTGTCGTGATGCATACGCAATGACTTTGCCGTTTTGCATCAGCACACAGCCAAGTCCTTTATGCGACGCATCGCTAAAAACAACAAAATTTTCTGTATCATCCGGAAGAGATAACACAGGCGCTGTACTCAACCTCTTCTTTAATTCTTGAAAACTCTCCTCACACTTCTCCGTCCAAACAAATTTCACAGCTTTTCGAGTTAAATTCGTTAACGGAGTTGCGATCTTAGAAAAATCTTGTATGAATCTTCTATAATATCCTGCTAATCCAAGAAAACTTCTTACTTCTGACGGCGTTCTCGGCTGATCCCAGTTAATCACAGCTTCTACTTTGGGTGGATCTACCGAAATTCCATCTTTATCGATTACGTGACCAAGAAATTGTACTCTCTCGATCCAGAATTCGCATTTCGAAAATTTAGCATACAACTTCTCTCTTCTCAATACTTCCAACGTTAACCTCAAGTGTTCGTCATGTTCCTCTTTGGTTTTGGAATATACCAAAATGTCATATATAAATACCACCACGAATTTGTCCAAAAACGGCTTGAATACACCATTCATTAGTCCCATAAATGCTGTAGGAGCATTCGTAAGACCAAACGACATTACTAAAAACTCATAATGACCATATCGCGTTCGGAACGCTGTCTTCGGTACATCCTCTGGCCTCACCTTCAGTTGGTGATAACCACTCCTCAGGTCAATCTTGGAAAAGTATTTTACTCCCTTCAATTGATCAAACAGATCATCGATCCTCGGTAATGGATATCTGTTCTTAATCGTGACCTTATTTAATTCTTTGTAGTCAATGCAGAGCCTCATCGATCCGTCCTTCTTTTTCACGAACAACACCGGCGCTCCCCACGGCGATACGCTCGGTTGAATGTACTTTTTGTCCAATAATTCTTATAGTTGTACCATTAATTCCTTCATCTCTACTGGCGCCATTCGGTATGGTGCCTTCGATATTGGAGCAGTTCTGGGCGCCAAATCAATCACAAAGTCTACTTCTCTATCTGGTGGAAGTCCTGGCAAATCGTCTGGAAATACATCGACGAAGTCTCCCACAATCGGTATCTCCTCTACCTTCAGGTTTCCTTTTCGACTGTCGACTATGTAAGCTAAATATCCTACACAGTCTTGTCTTAATAACTTCCTGGCCTGCAACATCGTCAGACAACTCGCTTGTCTAGGCGACTTGCTACTATAAAACACAACCTTTGACGGAGTTATAAGGTTAATACGCTTCTTTTGGCAGTCAATTACAGCCCCATAATTGGATAGCCAATCCATACCTAATATAACGTCGAATTCCCCCAATCGAATAGGGATAAGATCTACATTCATGATATTACCCTTAATATCCACCCTACAGTTCTTAAACACGTACTTAACAGGGATTATTTCTCTATTCGCAATTTCTATGTTCATGGGGTAATCCAATTCATCCATAAGCAAATCTAAACTATTAGCAAAGTCTTCGGATATAAATGAACAAGTAGCACCCGAATCAAACAAAACATAAGCATTAATTTCATTGATCGGAATGATACCTGACACCACCTCACGAGGCTGGATTGCATCCTGCATCGTCACATTGAAAGTTATGGCGGTTGGTCGGTTTGTTACAGGTTGTCCGGTGATGGTTAAGGTATTTCCACTGCTATTTCCCCGGTTTCCTCCTTGTCCTGATCCTCCCAATCCCTTCTTGGGACAGTCTCTTGCTAAATGATCTTTTGAACCACAGTTGAAACAAGCACCCTTCTTTGGGTTTGGACAATTTGGTGCTATGTGGCCTTCCTGACCGCAATTGTAGCACACTCTCTTTCCCTTCAAACAAACTCCAAGATGTGCCTTGCCGCAAGTCGTACATGCTTCTATCTTCTTTTTCTGCCCTCCGTGTTGACTTCCAGCTGTCGAGTTATCCGTCCACTTCCTCTTCTGATTATTATTATTCCCAGTATTACTTCCACCAGTCTTGTTATTACCTTCATTCTCACTCTTTTTCTTTTTCTGTTCTTGGTTGTACTTAGTCACTGCATCACTTCCTCCTTTCGCGAGAATGGCCTTTTCCAAAACTCCCGCAAATGTGTTAAGTTGAAACATTGATACCTTGCTGTATACCCAAGGCTTTAGTCCTTGTTCGAATCGTCTGGCTTTCCTCTCGTCAGTGTGTACTTGATACGGGGCAAACCTTGCCAACTCATCGAATTTAGTCGCGTATTCAGGCACGCTCATGTTTCCCTGTTTCAGTTCCAGAAATTGCACCTCCATCTGATTCTGCGAACTAGCTGGGAAATACATTTCGAAAAACATCTCTTTGAATCTCTCCCACGTAATTACACCTTCACCTCCTCGCATCTTGTTTGCCTACCACCAGTAGCTAGCCTCAGACTTCAGCATAAATGTCGCAAAAACGGTCTTCTGACCTTCTCGAACCCTAGCAACGTCGAAAACCTTCTCCATTTTCATCACCCACGTTTGAGCCTCGATCGGGTTTCTGGAACCTTTGAACTCTGGCGGTCCCACCGCCTTAAAATCTTTAAACGTTGTGCTAGGTGGAGCTTGCGGTTGGTTATTCATGACTCCAGTTAGTAAATTAACTAGCTGTTGAACTGGATTAACGTTGACATTATTGTTATTATTGGTTGACCCTTCCTGAGTCGGTTGACGTTGTTGTCTTCTCCTTGGCGGCATTTTTCTGTTAAATACACGCTTATTAGAACTTTATTTATTTCTCTGCATAGTTAAGACATTACTCAACAATTTAACATATCACTTAACACATCATCTCAAACAACTTGATATCTTTTCATTCAAATAAAAAGTTTTAACATTAAACTATATCATACTGCTATTTACATCATCTATCCTGGAATAAAGAATCCACAGGATTTAAAACATTCAAATATTAACATATTCCTTAGTTCATAAACACATTGGAATTTACATAAAACTATATAAGTCTTTCACATAAATAAACAGATTCTATTCGTGTCTTCCAAGGTGCTCAATAGCCTTGCCACGCTCCTCATTCATGATACGAGACATCGTCCTGCGATCCAACATATACGATGGAAGTCCTTCAAACTGGATGGGGTACCTTAACACTCGCTCTTGAACCTCATCCATCGCATGATTAAGTGTGGCGTACGTGTCTTCAAGCTTTGCCTTCTTTGCACGACTATCATTTTCTGCACGATCAGCTCGATGTGATTCTCTTACCCATCCTTCCTCTGCTATCTTCAGTCTTCCGGAGGTTTCCTTCAGTTCCTTCTTCAGCTTCTCTATCTCCTCGGTCTTATTTTCGGTTTGACCCTTCTCATGAACCAGATCCCACTCCACGTTTCCTAAACGTGTATGAAGGGTCACAATCTCTCTATCCTTCTCCTCTAAAGTAGACTGCTGAACAGTCGCTCGCTCAGTCAATTCCTGAACCTCATCTTGTAACTCCACGTTACGATCATATAGTGTGTCATACATCTCAGCATCAACAGTGTACCGTGGTAGCTCCTCTTCTTCTTCCTCCTCATCAAACTCCTCCTCAGGACCCTCCTCAGGATCAATCTCAGGTTCATGCTCCTGACCAAAAACGGTGATCAATGGAGATGAAACCCTCAGCACCAGCTGCTCCCTAACAATATGAATGTCTCGGGGCTCCTCCTCAGTCGGTCCTACAAGTACACGAGATCCCTCCTCAGTAGGTAGTATAGGTAAATGGGGTCCCTCCTCAGCTTGACTAGCTTCTCCATCATTCGTCATCCTGACAACAAAATTTTAAGTTTTAGTTACTAAGTCATACTATCTAACGCATACTTAACACATAAACACATAATGTATTTTATTATATTCAATGAATTACCAAAAATTCATTTCTTAGAACTCAATAAAAGTTTTCAATTTCTATCTTCTTCTATAAGGCTACTACCTAAGGTTGTTTCCCCCACCTAAGGTTCATAACCTACAGCTCTGATACCAACCTGTGACACCCCCAAATCCGGGTACTTCGATTCCACGGGATTTGGTGTTCACTGCACAAGCATCATCTATCTATCTACCCATAAATAATATCAAACCATACAATAGATAGAAATCATAATAAAATCTCTTCCCTTAAGGGTTACATCAACTGAATCATAAATAAATCCCAGGTTACTCTAACCTTAAAACATCTGTGCGGAATTCTAAACAAATAAGTCTTAAACAACAACATAAGTCTTAAACATAAATACATCATCAATTAAAATAACAAGTCTTCATCACTTGCTAACTTTGCCCTTGCCCTTACTAGTGGAGGGTTCATCGCTTCTTTCATTCTTAACTGCAATGTTATTATTAAGCAAGAGTGAGCACAAATGCCCACAAGTATAAAAAAAATGAAACAACAGTATAATAACATGCGAATAATCAAAGACATCTGAAATAAGCTCAACTTTTGAATCAAGAATAAATAACATGAATCAAAAGAATACTGAGGGTCATAAGACCTTGAACTATGTCCTAGGTTAACAAGGGTTATACTTGAAACCTTTAACAATCATAAGACTATGGACCTTCTTCTCGTACTTAGGGGGCCCTTAGTACCATACTGTGCACAATATCTTAACGCTAAAGCGTAAATAATCCCCTATACAGGGTTGTTCATCTCAGTTTGACGTTCGAGTCCGCACCAAAGGAAGTTTGGTTTGGATAATTTCATCAAGGGTTCTGAAATTTAGAACGCTCATCAACTATGGACTAGTTGAATCAATAAGGTTCACTAGTCTAATAAGGTTCAACAATAATTGATATTTGATTAGAATAATAATCTCAAAAGTATACAATAGGACAATTATTGTATAACTGAATCATGCTTTGGAAAGATAATTAATCTTCAATATCATGCTTGAACTTGAATAATAACAAGGATAATTTATTCAAGGTAAATAAGAAACTTGATCAATAATGACAAGTAGGGTTAGGGAAACTTGCTCAACATAAAAGTAACGTTTAAGTTTAAATAAACTTGCTCAATAGAATGGAGTTAGGGATAGGATACTTGCCTCGTGCGTAGATTACACTTTAACTAAACATGTTCTTTGAATTAAATCCTGCATACCATTCATATACACAATACCAGTTAATTATAAATTAACTAATCAATATAAACTCATTCTCGTTGTCTACTTTAATTATTGACTAAACTTAGTCAAATTATCACGTTGTCACATAATTTATACTTAATGAATTATCAAACCAATTATGTATTTAATAATTCAATTCACATATAATATTTTATTACATGTTAAACACTATTTTATCATCTCATAATACCTCTAACATGATTACATGTTCGTTACATCAATCAACTAATACTTGTTAGACTTTAACATTTTAAAAAAATACATTTCTGACATTTTTTCAGGAGAGTGGCGCTGCGGCGCCATTAATGTGCTAAGGAGTCGCCCTGCGGCTCGGTGGCGCTGTGGCCGGGCCCTTGGCGCTGCGGCGCTGTGGCGCCGTGGCTCGAGTCTTGGCGCTGCGAGCGCTGTGACGCTGCGGCGCGAGAAATGAACAGGCAGCCGGCGCTGCGGCGTGGCGTACCAGGTACAGAAATGGCAGTTCGCGAAAATCGCAGAACTTGCCAATTTCTCCAAATTTCTTAAAGTTCTACTCGAAATTAAACATTCTCATATGCTATAATTTATATATAATCATTACCCAACATTTATATACTGACAAAACCAATTTTAAACACTTATTAACAGATTTAAAGCCTAACAAAATTACTGACTTTGTTGTTCGTGAAGTTTAGAAAACTTTATATGGAAATTCTCCCTACGGATTCGTTATAACACCGAATCCGTTCATTTAAACTCCAATCTCTCCGTATCGACATGCTCAATAATATAAGGGTGTAAAATTTAGGGATAATATATAATCAATACATCAATTATCACATATAAGGCCATATGGCCATATCACGTACTCTGTTTATTTTGAAATAACAAGTCATCAGATTACTACATGTTTTCATGAACTTGATGATATGAAATCATGTAATATATATATATATATATATATATATATATATATATATATATATATATATATATATATATATATATATAAAACATGTTATGCTATTCTTACTATCACATAAATCCATATAATAGTACAATTCCCAAATCACAAAGATTAACAGAAGTTTTGAAAGCCAATTTATAAAAACTAAAAGACGTAAATGTAGAAATTGGGTTTGGGAGAAATTACCCAGAATACAAACTAGAAGAGTGATTCCAAATGTCCCTTTTTCAAAAGCCTGTTGATTACACACTCACTTTATCTCCCAGACTTCTCAATCCTCTCCTCTCTGAAATTCTCAATCTTTTCTCTCTGTGATGCTTATCAGACTTAGAGAAAGAAATAGAAAAAGAATACGTAATATAATTGCAAAGAACTGACGCGCATACTAGTCAGTTAACCCAGTCATGGGTAACTGCTAATAACCCCCCTTAAGGCCATGTTTGGCTAGCCTTAAAGGCTTAAACTCAATTAATTTAATAAACTCTTTTATTATATAGATTAATAAGTGTCACACCCAATTACACAATAATTCGTATATCTTATTTAATTTAATATAAATAAAATATAATAATTTCTCATAAATTCACATAGTCACATAAATAAATATCTCATTAATAAATAATGTCAATTTATTAAATTTCTAATTAATAATTTAATTTAATTAAAATAACATCATGCTTAATTAAATATTCATTTAATTCAATAAGCTCAATTAATCACATACTTGAATAATAAAAATTCTCTATATTAATTTAATAATGTAACACATATGATTAAATTAATCTACCATAATTGCATCAATTAATTATTAAATCTAATAATTAAATCATCGAAAATATTTATTTAATTCAATAAATATTAAAATAAATTACAGAATTCTCGTTCGTCACAGATCCCCAGATTTTTTTAGAATTTTGGAAAATGATTTACAAATTTTAAAGTGCCCAAAACGCTCGGATCTTACTTTATTTTTCATAAATCGAGTTTTGCTCAGAAAAAATCTAAAATTTTCAGGGTATACTCTCATAACATATATAAACCTACTGTAAAAATTTCGGAATTTTTCAGTGTATACAAAGTGAGAAATTCGAGTGTTAATATTTAGGAGTCTTTTACGGAAATAGTCATTACGCACAACCTATAAATAGGTTTAAAATTATTAGTCACTTGAAATAACAAGATTATCCACTTAAGTTATTATACATATTAAATACTAACATTTCCTTATTACCATAACCCTTAGGTTATTTAATTGTCTCATCTAATGCATAATTATGTTACGAAACTTTCATTTTTTAATGAAATCTATAAATGTATATATCCATAACTATAGTATACATGTTTATTGATCCATGCACCACTTCACATATGTTGTCACATATTAAATCAATGTATAACACAAAGTTTTAAATATCAATAATGTATATACATATATAGTGACTTAAAATTCACGGTTATTAACCCTTAGAGTTTTCAAAAATAGAAAATTAATATTTCTAAATTGTAATTAGGATTCTCGAATTAAATTAAACTTTCCCATTCATAAATCAATCTTGTTAATTAGGATTATTTTATCCCAATTTAAATTGTTAATTTAGCAATTAAGTCAACAATTTTACATTAGGGTTTCTGACGAAATAATTAGGGTTTAAAAATCTAAAATTAGGGTTTGCTAATTAATTAAGCTTTACCCTAATTAATATTATAATTAATATCACTTAAACATTATAATTATCCTTTAAATTCACAGATTAGGGTTTCCAATTTATGAATTAGGGTTTCGGATTCCCGGAACTGAAATTAAGGTTTTAGAACCAATTTTTGGATATCTTATCAGTCGTTAGGGTTTTCTAACTGAACGTTGTCATTCTTAATATATACTTGGGGTTTGACACTGATATAATTTATCTGGTCAACCCTTGACCCTGAACCACATTTTGAACACATACATAACCATATACACAGAACATATTCACATATACACTTAATCTTGAATAATTCACCTAAATTCTTCACAGAATTTTGAAATCCTCAAAATTCCTTCTCAAAAATATCAAACGCATACACTCATTTTCTGTCTAGGTCTATCATTTGACCTTAAATCCATCATTTAAGATTTTTAAAAATTTTCTAAATTCTCGGGTTGTCACAAAACTGTTGAAAGGTCATTCTATGACCTAGAATGAGAGGATGTGGTTAGGATTCTGGTGATGTGCTAGGATTAATTGCTTTGAATTTTCAAGACAAAAATAAAAGTTTTTTGAGAAATTTCTGTAAAAACACTATTCATTCGTTTCTGCTCGGGAATTAATTTTGAATTTCTGAGAAACGCGTAATGATAGAATTATAAGACGAAATAGAATGTCTAATAATATTTCAGTTATGGAAAACGAAGTTTTTACATGTGGATTTAAAACCCTAAGGGTTAGGGAAAGTGAAATACAAGAACTAAATGACTATGTATTATAAGTATAGTTATTATACGTAAAAAAATACGAGTATGATACTAGTTATTATACGAGTAAAGTATAAAGATTATTATGACGTATAATACGAACATCGTATGAGGTATATACGAAGGGAATACTAGAATTATACGAGTAGAATACGATTAGTTCTTAATGGACTTTAGTAATTGGACTTAGACTTTGTCAAGCCCAATGTTAAATTAAATCACGCCCAATATAGGCCCAATATGAATTAATTCTAAGCCCAAACAAAGAAACGAACATGTGACGCCCCCAAATTAAGACCACTCACGTCTTGAATTCGGTTCGCCACATGCTATAAATCTAATGACTAAATAAAATCTCACACAATGGAAATAACATAATAGATTACATTTATTTAATATAATCATTCACGTCCCAAGGTTTCGTAACTTAAACATCTCTTACAAACCTTAAATACACTTAAACATAGTTTAGACATAACTAATATATAACATAATTTAGGTCTTTACATAATCATTACATTTTCTAAATAAGTATGAAGCTATTCCGTAGCTTTGCCCTTGCCCTTATTAGTGCCTAAGGGTTCGCCTTGCTTTTCCTTAACTGAAATGTTTTTAGGGAAAGCAAGAATGAGCAACAAGTTTGCTCAGCAAATAATATAGCAATAAGGGTGTCAAATATAGTTTTAAACTCTCAAGGGTACAATAATTATGACGCCCTAAAAAATCGGATTTTTAGGAGAATTAAATTTTTATTTAATTATAAGGATTAAATGAATTTTATTTATTATTTATGGAAGTAAGCTAATTGAAGATCGTTCTATGACCTAGATATATCGAAACGTCGTAGGATTTTGGCTACGTGGTAGAATTAAAGAGTTTGAATTTCCAAGACGAAAATAAAAACTTTCTGAGAAATTTTCTGAAAAACACTATTCGCACAATTCTGCTCGGGAATTATTTTTGAACTTCCGAGAAATACGTAACGATAGAATATAGAGGTGAGATGGAAAATCCAATAATATTTTAGTTATGGAAAATGTAATATTTCGCCTGCGGACATAAAACCTAACGTTTAGGAAAAGTGATTTACGAGAAGGGAAGGTAATGCGATTAATAAATTAAATGATTATCGTATAATACATAGGTATTATACGAAATAATGAATACAAGTATCATACGAGGTATTATACGAGTAGGTATGAATGAGGGTATATCGTATATCATGAATTAGTATACGAGTTAGAATACGAGAATTATACGTAGAGTATACGTTATAAGGCTTTAAGCCATTTGTGGGATTTGTGGATTATGTAGGATGTACAAGTCCAATAGAATTTAATGTGCAAGCCTAAATGTTTGTAATGTGAAGCCCAAATATTTGTTAATGCAAGCCCAAATGATTAAGCTAAGTTAATTAAGCTAAAGCCCAAAGTAAGTAACCAATGGGTTATAGGATGGTTTAAACCCATGGGGCAAACCATGGATAATCCAAAGTAGGGAGCAAGCAAACTTAATGGCTAAGATAAGTGGTGAGCAAGTGTTGTGATGAAGCAAAAGGTGTGGAGGCCAAGTTTACTTAGGGACAAAGTAATGAATAGTAAGGAGGTGGATTAAGGAGGTGGAAGTGGCTTAATGACCATTATGCCCCAACTTTGAGATGCCTATAAATTAGCAAGCTTAGTTTTCATTTTGTTGGTTGTTGTATTTCATACAACATTTTAAGTGCTTATTTACTTGAGAGAATAAGCTACAAAAGTTAGAAAAGCTAGAGTTTATAGTTCAAGGAGCAAGAAGAAGGATTAGCAAGAGAACATCAAGAGTAAGTAATCCTAAGCCATGATTCTCTTTCTCTTCCATTGTTAGAGAAGTGAGTAGTGGTGGGATTTATATGCTAAGAAGGAGTTGAAATGATAAAACAAAGGGCTTAAGTCATAAATAAGCCGTATAAGTCATGAATAAGTAATTCACTCATAAATAAGTTATGAACTTATAATGAACGTATAAGAACTTTTAACATGTTTACATTAATAAAGTTAGTATGATAATAAGAAAGAATAATGGATAGAAGTCATTAACCATAATAAGTCATATGAAAAGAAGACATAAGTCATTAGAAATGCAAACATAAGTATTTTATACTTTAATAAGTTACAAACTCACCAAGAACAAGTAATAACTTATGATGTTTATAAGTTAATGAAGTATATATGTCAAGATATTAGTATGTATTTATGAATCCATTTAGAACGAAGAACAAATCTAAAGTAACGAAGTTTTGGCAGAATTCACACGATTAGACGATAATCGTCGAATTCGTGTAATTCTCGGAATGGAAGTCGTATTTTGTGTTTGAGCTTGGAAACGTTGGTTTTCAAAGAAGACAAGTCTTATTTGGCATTATAGAGTTGTGGACTCAAGAATGACCGCATTCCGACTTAGAACGAAGAAACGAGCGTTGAACGTTCACGAACGTTTATTGTTTTCGTTAAAAATGGACTAATAGGTGAAATTTTAGTAAACGAAGTCAAATAGATAAAACTCTTGCATGACCACGTAGAGTACATGATTTGTGAGCCGTAGGCTCTTGAACAAACCAATTCGGACTTATAACGAAGAAGTTACGAGTCCGGGAATCTCACCAATGGAAAAAGTCTGTCAAAATTGTCTAGTGCACAGAGCTGGCGCCGCGGCGCCAGCCCAAGGCCAATTAGCCCATGCCACAGCTCCGGAATGGCCCTCACCTCTGTTAGTTCACGCCGCAATGCGGCAGATAACACTAGGACTCACACAGCAGCGTCGAGTCCGGCCTTTTGGTTCTAATGCTTGGCGCTGCAGCGCGACACAAAGAAGAAAAGCTGGTGCCGCAGCGCCAGCCCTAGGGTTTGCATAGAGAGGATGGGTTATGAATATAGAAAGAAAGGCAATGAAGTAGTACAAACTTAATGAACATCAAGTAACATTGTTAAGTCGTAATTAAACATTAAGTATGATCACTTAGGGTTGAAGTAAGTCAATTGCATATGAACGAAAGAACGACGTAACGGAAAGCCAGAACCGATAATAACAAATCTAATACAGAATTAGATTGAGAAGAAGGGTAAGATTCTTTAGGAAGTATGTATGTTCATTCATGACCTAATATGGTATGTTATGTGATTATGTGTTGTAGAGACTGTAAAAACTCAAAGGAAACATAATTTTACTGTAGCAGACGCTGAGGGCAAGTTTTTCTTAAACGCTTGTCTAACCTTCGTGTTAGCCAGGTTTTCAAATGATTCAAGTTATGAGATGCAAGTATGGTTTTAAAGAAAGAGTCAATGTCAGTTTTAACTCGGCTAGACTTATCTTCGTAGATTGATTGATTTATTTACAAGTCTTTCAATATAGAATTACTAACGCTATCATATGCCAATTGTTTGGAACGGATTCAAGGTAAGCCTGAATATGAATAAACAAATGTATTTTTATCGAGTATTCGATGGGCACGTGAGGTTGTCACAACTTAAATGTACACACGTTTAATGGATGTAGTGTTGATCAACATAGAGTACTATAGGCTGATCACCTAGAAGTGCTCGTAAGATATGCAGGACTTACAGACTTCGTGTCGGGCTGCCCTTTTCAAAGAAATTATGAAACACTCATGGTCTTGGACCAGATTTAGTGTTTTACTGAATATTGTTATGGTAAAACATTTTGAAGGAAGATGAATGCAATTTTAAGTTATTGATAGTACTTCGTAAATATTATCTAGTTACTGAAGATATACGATTCCTATGTTTCAAGTATGCTTTTAAAATGAAATTGTTGTACTTGCTGAGCTTGTTATGATCAACTCTTACTTGAACCATATGAATGCAGCTTAGACCGGATGGACCGAAGGATTCATCAAGGATAAAGGGAAGGCTAAAGCGAACTTGTAGATTACCTATGTAATATAGGTTTGTAATGATAATATTTGATATTATGATAAGAACAAATGTAACGGTTATAAGGAACCTGGGGAATGGTAGTATTATTTTTGGAATAAATATAAGACATATTCGTTCTTTTGAGGCATTTTAATTGAATGTTTGTGTGAACTGTAGCACAGTGGAGCACCATATGTCGGGTTGGAAGACACCCGGATTTGGGGGCGTCACAGTTGGTATCAGAGCATTAGGTTATAAAACTTAAGGGGGGAAGAACCTTAGGCTCATAATCTCGTTAAGGAAAAAAAGTCCGAAGAAAGTAAACTTGAGCTTTACTTTAGTCGAATGAGTTAATAAGGTATTGAGCAAACTTAGTACCGAAAGATTTAAAAGATGGAACGTAACCATAAATAAATTAAATATGATTGGTGCTTATATTATTGTGTGTTATGTACTAATCCAAATGTTATGTGTTATTGTAGGATGTCGATCGATAGCTTGATGTATAGAGATATACAAGTGGGGAGCGAAGAGCTTGTGAACAGAGTAGAGCCTGTACCTATGCCAGTGGTGGAGGTACCAATAGTGATTCTTGATGAGTAGGTTTTATACCTATGAATCCGATATTATTAAACTTAATTATTGCTATCTTTAATTGTTTTTTAGTATCTTTTTATGTGTTTTGTGTTTATTTCTTGTAGGTTGGAGCTGGAGGGACAAATTGGTCATTTGTGAGAAGAAAAAGGTCAAAAATCATTAAAATTAGAGCTGAGTGGCATTTTTGTAAATACACGGTCCTGGTAAAGCGCCTAGGCGCTTGGAAATGGCCTGGGTTGAGCGCCTAGGCGCTTATGTGCGGCTGAAGAAGGATTTTTCTACTGCTAAATAAATGGGTTTTTGAAGTCAAAAAGGAATCTAAAAGAGGGTGGAGACCAATACAAATAGGAGAAGACTTTAGAAAAGATGTATCAATTATTTTTTCAAGAGATTTTTGCAGAGAGGACAACGAAGGAAAACACGAAGGAGAATTGCAAGGGCTGAAGATCAAAGAGAGATTATTGGAGCAAATTCAGAGTTTCTTCTTCTCTTCTCTAGTTTTATCTTTTGTAATTATCTGGGATGTTTGGATTATTAATGTAGATGATATTTTTCTTTATTATTATCATGAACTAAATTTTCATTAAGATTGCAACGGAACTTGGTATGTAGTTTAAATTAAATCTTCCCATTGAATGAAAGTTGGTTTTTATTGAATTATTTATTATATCTTTTGCTTATTGATTAATTGTTTGGCCAGCAATTACTATGATAATCTATATAAAATTGGAAGATGGAGTATAGATTGAGATCTGGATATGATAACATCTGTTCATATAATCTGAATAGGGTTAATATGATTAGCATGTAGGATAGGAATATACCTATTTGTCTTTTGTATCCATTGAAAGAATTTATGCGCTAAACCCTAATTAACTTGATTCACATAGGAATATAGTGAGTTGATTAACTGGGGTGTTTCTTGTAATTCTGTGTCTTAAGGATTGGAGTTAGGAGGATTTGTTCACGTGTTTTGGAAAAAGTGTGTGAATTTTATAAAGTATTCTTGAATAATGATTCATATTAATTAATTGATTTAAATGGAAAGTAAATTGGTTTAAATGAAATACTAAGGGAAGTTGTAATCTTAACCTGTTAAATCTGCAGTTATTCTTGTGAAATTCTTATTTTAATTATTAGTTTTGTTAAGTTTAATTTTCAAATCATAAACAATATTTCGTAGTTTAAAATAGGATTAATTGCATTGAAATTAGTAATCGATAAATATTAGTCTATTTCCTCGTGGGAACGATATCGTTGCTTGCTGAATATTACAATTGAACGTGTATACTTGCGTGTTAAAGTACTATTAAAAAATTAGGCAACAAGTTTTTGGCGCCGCTGCCGGGAAAAAAAATAAAGCCCTAAGTAAGGCAATTCTAAGGCAATTCTAATTCAAACCCAATTCCTTTCACTCCTAATTCAAAAGCAACTCCTTCCAAGCCCTTGCACCACAATAACACCAACTCTTGCACTCTCCCAATCAAAATCTAATTCATCTTCTCCAAACCACAATCAAGAAAAAAGCAAGCTAAAGTCAACTTCTTTATCTCCTACTTGGATTCCAACTGCAACAATTCAAAGCAAAGTTCAAGCTTTAAGATTTGCTCTAAACCAAGTTTGGGGGATGTTCACATAGGGGTCTAAGCCTGCAAGTGATTGGCACTCCATAACAGTTCCCACCATTTCCACCCTTGTCTGCATACCCCCCGGATGATTTACCCCCTGAGGATGAGGTTGATGAAGAAGAAGAAGAGGATACTGACGAGGAATAAGGCTTCGATCTTTCAGGGAAGTCCTCAGTGCTTAATTTCGTATTTTTTTTCTATTATATACAATGAGGACATTGCATATGTTAAGTTTAGGGGTACATTCTGCCAGTTCAAGTTGCATTCATTTAGTATAACTTATTCATTTTATAGTTTTTCATGTAGTTTTCATTCGAATTTCTTAAAAAAAAGAAGAAAAATAACATGTTCCAGCTGTTAGATAGTTTAAGTCTGTTTTGGCCAATGATGAGATTGGAATTGAGTTGACAAGTATAGTATTAACTGTTAAGACTTTGATGTGATTTTTTTTGTCATGATTTAAATCTTTACCTGTTTGAAACTGATATAATAAGGATAGCACAATAAAAACAACTATGTTGACTGATTGAGTCTAAATAGACATGTAATGGACTTCTTGAGGATAATACTAGTTTGAATGAATGAAAGACATGAATAGGCGGAGATGACTGAATTTAGACAAAAACTTAAGTTTGGGGGAATATTTGGGGTACATAAGCTAAAAAAAAAGATATTGAGTTGAATAAATTGAGTCCTGTGGTGGGTCGAGAAGAAGCGTGAAATACACTCCCCATAAACACAGGCGTGAGATGGAGCGTAAAATGCACTCACTATCCATCATTTAAATTGAAAAAAAAATAAATAAATAAAACGGGAAAAGAGCAAAAAGCCCCCGAAATGATAAGTAAAGCATAAGTATCCCAGATTGAACTCTTGAATTTGGTGGATGTTTGACTTTAGTTGGATCTAGCTTGTTCGCAAATTTTGTGAGTTTACACTGTATGATGCCTTTAAAGAGATATATTATGTGTTGTATTTAGCATTATATTAGTTTGCATTGCTGTTGAGCACACACGCACTATATCAGTAATGACAGGGTAAGATTTGATGATTGACTAGGAAATTATTGATCTATCTTGGTATGATGTACTAGCATGTTTATTGTGATTTCTCTGAGGCTTGATAAATAGATTTTGTTCTATTTGATTGTTGGAATTTTAGGCACGTAGATAGCTGCATTTGCATTGCATATTTAGTTATTGCATTGTGTTTTGTTGTTTAGGGACAAGCATTTGGTTAAGTTTGGGGGTATTTGATGAGTAGATTTTATACCTATGAATCCGATATTATTAAACTTAATTATTGCTATCTTTAATTGTTTTTAGTATCTTTTTATGTGTTTTGTGTTTATTTCTTGTAGGTTGGAGCTGGAGGGACAAATTGGTCATTTGTGAGAAGAAAAAGGTCAAAAATCATTAAAATTAGAGCTGAGTGGCATTTTTGTAAATACACGGTCCTGGTAAAGCGCCTAGGCGCTTGGAAATGGCCTGGGTTGAGCGCCTAGGCGCTTATGTGCGGCTGAAGAAGGATTTTTCTACTGCTAAATGGGTTTTTGAAGCCAAAAAGGAATCTAAAAGAGGGTGGAGACCAATACAAATAGGAGAAGGCTTTAGAAAAGATGTATCAATTATTTTTTCAAGAGATTTTTGCAGAGAGGACAACGAAGGAAAACACGAAGGAGAATTGCAAGGGCTGAAGATCAAAGAGAGATTATTGGAGCAAATTCAGAGTTTCTTCTTCTCTTCTCTAGTTTTATCTTTTGTAAATTATCTGGGATGTTTGGATTATTAATGTAGATGATATTTTTCTTTATTATTATCATGAACTAAATTTTCATTAAGATTGCAACGGAACTTGGTATGTAGTTTAAATTAAATCTTCCCATTGAATGAAAGTTGGTTTTTATTGAATTATTTATTATATCTTTTGCTTATTGATTAATTGTTTGGCCAGCAATTACTATGATAATCTATATAAAATTGGAAGATGGAGTATAGATTGAGATCTGGATATGATAACATCTGTTCATATAATCTGAATAGGGTTAATATGATTAGCATGTAGGATAGGAATATACCTATTTGTCTTTTGTATCCATTGAAAGAATTTATGCGCTAAACCCTAATTAACTTGATTCACATAGGAATATAGTGAGTTGATTAACTGAGGTGTTCCTTGTAATTCTGTGTCTTAAGGATTGGAGTTAGGAGGATTTGTTCACGTGTTTTGGAAAAAGTGTGTGAATTTTATAAAGTATTCTTGGATAATGATTCATATTAATTAATTGATTTAAATGGGAAGTAAATTGGTTTAAATGAAATACTAAGGGAAGTTGTTGTAATCTTAACCTGTTAAATCTGCAGTTATTCTTGTGAAATTCTTATTTTAATTATTAGTTTTGTTAAGTTTAATTTTCAAATCATAAACAATATTTCGTAGTTTAAAATAGGATTAATTGCATTGAAATTAGTAATCGATAAATATTAGTCTATTTCCTCGTGGGAACGATATCCTTGCTTCATGAATATTACAATTGAACGCGTATACTTGCGTTTTAAAGTGCTATTAAAAACTTAGGCAACAATAGTAGTCGGATACAGTGGAGTATTTTTCTGAGGAAGACTACTCTGAGGGAGATGTAGCATAGACATCATAGTTGAATATGATGAGCGATGTGGAGGAAAGAATGGAGGTAACATCGGCTACTACGGTGGTACCTACACTAGAATCAGCACCTCCAGATGCAATGAGATCATTGTATCTGGCAGAGCTTGAAAAGAATGTGCAACTGAGTGCAGAATCAGAATGAAGAGATTAGAACTCTTTATATAGCGAAGGAGTCTGGCGAAGCATATTTTGTGTCAGAGCATGATGAGAAGGTGCTCATGATAAATAAGGCTAGGGACTATAAGAACGAGGCCGATGAGCTTCGTAAAGAACTGGGGCTGAAGGACCGGAAGATAGCACGGATGTCTTACATCCATGAGAGTGCTCATAAGGATTTCAAACTGAAAGTTGCTTGTTATTCCAATGAGTCAGGACAGACTCGACATACTATTAATCGGGATACTGTAGCGACGATTGCGAATGAGAAACACGAGGATGCTGTTATGCATTATTAGAAGTCTAGAGGTATAAATATGTGTATAGAGTGACGTAAAACCCTCTTTTGTATAAAAGGGTAGTCCTTTTGTACAACCCAACTTTTTTAAAGTACAATTTCGGGATACAAAATGTAATAGTTGTTGACTATGAAAAAACCAATTGTAAATAGTTTTAAACTATTAAGAAGCATATGAATATAAAGAAGTTTTTATTAAATATGCTTTGTTATGGTATGAGTTGGTATGTGGCGATTAATAACGAAGTAAGTAAATAGATAATAATGAAATTTTATTTTTTTAATTAGAAAATGCAGCCACGGAAAAGACAACGTAATCAGGAAGTGGGATCATATAATGAAAATCAGGAGGGTCAAAACAACCCTATGCAAGAGTTCGTTAAGTTATTAACGACTGCATTTAACCAAACCGGGGGTAGAGTACCCGCGGGGCCTGGGGTAGCTAGAACGACTACCTTTAAAGAGTTTAAAAGCGTAGGTCCGCCGGAGTTCCAAGGAACAACGGACCCAATAGAGGACCATACAGGGGTAAAAGGAAATAGAGAAGGCGTTTGTATTTCAAGCATAGGTGGGGCGCAAAAGGCTTCTTTTGCGACTTACATGATGAGAGGGGAAGCCAACTCTTGGTGGGAGGCTCACCATGGTAGGGCTAGACTTGATGCGGTATCATGGGAACAATTCAAGAAGGTTTTCTTTGAGAATTATTTCCCTACAAGCATGCAAGGGAGAGAGAGGAACCAAGGCAGGGAATGCTAGTGGCAATATGCCAAAAAGAAAGAATTTTTACTTCGGGAATACTGGAGTGGGACAAGGGGATCTTAAGCGTAGGATCGAAGTATGTAAGACATGTAGAAAAACTCATCTAGGAGTCTGCCTGAAAGGAAAATCAGTTTGTGATAACTGTGGACGGGAGTGGCATATATTACCCAATTGTCCTAATCCTAAGAAAAACCATGACTGTTTTGTATGTGGGTCATTAGATCACATGGCAATAAATTGCCCAAAGAAGGGATTGTAAGAGAGTAGGGTTGTTAGTAGTGGTAAGTTATCCATTACTGAACCACTATCATCGGGTAGATCTATGGCCCGTACTTTTAATATGACGGTCCAAGATGCGGTTGCATTAGCGGATGTAGTAACAGGTATCATTCCGATTAATAAATGAATGCGTATGTGCTATTTGATTGAAGTGTTATTTTTTTCTTTGATAGCATGTGAAGTTGTTAGATGATTAAGTTCATTCCCAAAAGGATTATAATTACATTTAAACGTTAAGGTAGAGAATGAGGAAATAACTCTCGTGTTAAATATATTCGTAGAAATTGTTTCATGAATATTAAAGGCAAGCAAGTATCGGTAGATAATTACCGATAAAATTAAGAGAATTTGAAGTAATTCTCGGTATGAATGGGTTAATTAACCACAGAACTTTGATAAATTGTCTAAGGAAAAGTATGAATCTTTGGTTTTCTAAGAAAACCCAAGGTAGTAATTTACAGTAATAAATCAACAGAATTTTCTTGTAGTCTAATTCTGACGCAATCTGGAAGGATGTTAAGATAAGTTTAGGTTGTGGTACAATCATAACCTTTGATGGTTAACATATGGGAGCTGGGCTAAACAATTCCTTCAGAGAGCGAAGGTATATACGAAACTGGCAACCGATCTAACTCACTGTGATGGCAGTGTAGATGAGACGGGAACTTATTTGTTGGTCGTTTGTGGGAAACCACACTAAGAGTACCATATGAACTACTAGCAGAGAAGCGATGCATGTTGATTCCTAGAGAAGTAATAAGACGAAGATAAGAATGTAATTTATCAAAGATGCTGAATGTATTAAGTAAGACATCTCTGTGTGTCATGAAGCTGTAAGCTGGTAATGAAAGTAGGTCGCGTAAACTTAGGTCGAAAGAAAGAGAACCTTAAGAAATAAAGTTAAGTAAACCAATGTGTAAGTCAAATATATGACGATTTGGTTAGCGGTTGGGAATAAATAACCATGGCCCAGGATCGATGATATAATTGATTAGTTGAAATGAGAAAAGAATTTTTCTAAGATATTTTAGTGTACAGGGTATCGTCGGTAGAAAGTAAGGAAGAAGGAGGAGGTACATAAGATGACGTTCAGAACTCGTTACAGTTTGACAAGTTTCTGGTTATGTCAATTGGGTTAACTAATGTCCTGAAGTTAGATTTTTCCGTAAGGGGCACCGAGCAGGTTGGTGGAAAATTGATAGGTACTCTTATGAGATGCTATGATTGAATGTACCATTAGTGTCACAGGATTTAAGCAGAAGGGTAAGTGAGGCACCTGTATTATCTTTATCAGATGATACGAGAAATTTTGTAGTGTATCTCGATGTTTCGCATAAATGACGAGATTGCGTGCTCTTATAGCATGGCAAGGTCATTGCATATGCAGCACGCTAGTTAAAGAATTATGAGAAGGTCTATCATACTTATGATCTGGCAGTTGTAGTTTTTGAAAAAAAATATGAAGATAGTATTTATACGGGGAGAAAGGTGAGATATACACGGACTCTAAGAGTCTGAAATATATTTTCACACAGAAGGAGAGGAATATGCAGTAGAGAAGGAATGTGATATCTTATATCATACAAGGAAGGTAAACGTAGCAGCCGACGCGTTACTTCGGAAGGTTAGGGATAAGTTATCAATGTTAACGACCCGGAATGAGTTAATAACGGAGATGGCGAGAACGGAGTTAGAAACTAAATTACGGAGTAAAGGGGTAGAAAGGTTATTCACAACGTAGACTCAATCCACAAAAATGGAACGAGTCAAGTAAATACAACTAGATAACGAGGAATGCAAACGAATGAAGAAGAGAATGCAAAATAAAGAGAAGGTCAAGTATAATCTGGTTTTGAGGGAGAAATTTGAGTTCCAAATAAATTGGAGTTAAAAGAAGGACTAATAAAGAGAGATAGAGTAATGTGTTAATAATTATTTAACTTCCAACTCGGATTATTGATAGGAAGTGACAAGTAATGGAAATTAAGATAATACCTTCGTTGAAGGTGAAATGAAAGAACCCCAATGTCGAAGAAGCCTTATGGGAACTCGAGATTAAAATAAAGGAAAGACATTTTCCTCAATGGTGTATGTATTATGAGCGAGATTCTGGGGACAGAATCCTTATAAAGAGGGAAGAATGTGACGCCCCAGAAAATCGAATTTTTAGGAGAATTAAATTTTTATTTAATTATAAGGATTAAATAAATTTAATTTATTATTTATGGAAGTAAGCTAATTGAAAGTCGTTCTATAACCTAGACATATCGGAACGTCGTAGGATTTTGGCTACGTGGTAGAATTAAAGTGTTTGAATTTCCAAGACGAAAATAAAAGCTTTCCGAGAAATTTTCTGAAAAACACTATTAACGCATTTCTGCTCGGGAATTATTTTTGAACTTCCGAGAAATACGTAACGATAGAATATAGAGGTGAGGTGGAATATCCAATAATATTTCAGTTATGGAAAACATAATATTTCGCCTGTGGACTTAAAACCTAACGTTTAGGGAAAGAGATTTACGAGAAGGGAAGGTAATGTGATTAATGATTTAAATGATTATCGTATAATACATAGGTATTATATGAAATAATGAATACGAGTATCATACGAGGTATTATATTGTATATCATGAGTTAGTATACGAGTTAGAATACGAGAATTATACGTAGAGTATACGTTATAAGGCTTTAAGCCATTTGTGATGGATTTGTGTATTATGTAGGATGTACAAGTCCAATAAAATTTAATGTGAAAGCCCAAGTGTTGGTAATGTGAAGCCCAAATATTTGTTAATGCAAGCCCAAATGTTTAAGATAAGTTAATTAAGATAAAGCCCAAAGTAAGTAACCAATGGGTTATAGGATGGTTTAAACCCATGGAGCAAACCATGGATAATCCAAAGTAGGGAGCAAGCAAACTTAATGGCTAAGATAAGTGGTGAGCAAGTGTTGTGATGGCCAAGTAAAAGGTGTGGAGGCCAAGTTTACTTAGGGACAAAGTAATGAATAGTAAGGAGGTGGATTAAGGAGGTGGAAGTGGCTTAATGACCATTATGCCCCAACTTTGAGATGCCTATAAATAGCAAGCTTAGTTTTCATTTTGTTGGTTGTTGTATTTCATACAACATTTTAAGTGCTTATTTACTTGAGAGAATAAGCTACAAAAGTTAGAAAAGCTAGAGTTTATAGTTCAAGGAGCAAGAAGAAGGATTAGCAAGAGAACAGCAAGAGTAAGTAATCCTAAGCCATTATTAGAGAAGTGAGTAGTGGTGGGATTTGTATGCTAAGAAGGAGTTGAAATGATAAAACAAATAAGTCTTAAATAAGCCGTATAAGTCATGAATAAGTAATTCACTCATAAATAAGTTATGAACTTATAATGAACGTATAAGAACTTGTATGAGCTTCTAACATGTTTACATTAATAAAGTTAGTATGATAATAAGCAAGAATAATGGTTAGAACTCATTAACCATAATAAGTCATATGAAAAGAAGACATAAGTCCTGAGAAATGGAAATATAAGTATTTTATACTTTAATAAGTTACAAACTCACCAAGAATAAGTAATAACTTATGATGTTTATAAGTTAATGAAGTATGTATGTCAAGATAGTAGTATGTATGAATGAATCCATTTAGAACGAAGAACAAATCTTAAGTAACGAAGTTTTGGCGGAATTCACACGATTAGACGATAATCGTCGAATTCATGAAATTCTCGGAATGGAAGTCGTATTTTGTGTTTGAGCTTGGAAACAATGGATTTCAATGGAGACAAGTCTTATTTGGCATTATAGAGTTGCGGACTCAAGAATGACCTCATTCTAACTTAGAACGAAGAAACGAGCGTTGAACGTTCACGAACGTTTATCATTTTCGTTAAAAAAGGACTAATAGGTGTAATTTTAGTAAACGAAGTCAAATATATAAAATTCTAGTATGACCATGTAGAGTACGTGATTTTTGAACCCTAGGCTCTTGAACGAACCAATTCAGACTTATAACGAAGAAGTTACGAGTCCGGGAATCTCACTAATGGAAAAAGTTTGTCAACATTGTTTGGTGCACAGAGCTGGCGCCGCGGCGCCAGCCCAAGGCCAATTAGCCCACGCCGCAGCGCCGAAATGGCCCTCAGCCTCTGTTAGTTCACGCCGCAGCGCGACAGATAACACTAGGATTCACGCCGCAGCGCCGAGTCCGGTCTTTTGGTTCTAAGGCTTGGCGCCGCAGCGCGACACAAAGAAGAAAAGCTGGCGCCGCAGCGCCAGCCCTAGGGTTTGCATAGAGAGGTTGGGTTATGAAGATAGAAAGAAAGGCAATGAAGTTGTACAAACTTAATGAATATGAAGTAACATTATTAAGTAATGATTAAACATTAAGTATGATCACTTAGGGTTGAAGTAAGTCAATTGCATATGAACGAAAAGAACGACGTAACGGAATGACAGAACCGATAATAACAAATCTAATTTAGAATTAGATTGAGAAGAAGGGTAAGATTCTTTAGGAAGTATGTATGTTCATTCATGACTTAATATGGTATGTTATGTGATTATGTGTTGTAGAGACTGTAAAGACTTAAAGGAAACATAATATTATTGTAGTAGACGTTGAAGGCAAGTTTTTATTAAACGCTTTTCTAACCTTCGTGTTAGCCAGGTTTTCATATGATTCAAGTTATGAGATGCATGTATGGTTTTAAAGAAAGAGTCGATGCCAGTTTTAACTCGGCTAGACTAATCTTGATAGATTGATTGATTTATTTACAAGTCTTTCAATATAGAATTTCTAACGCTATCCTATGCCAATTGTTTGGTACGGATTCAAGGTAGGCCTGAATATTAATAAACAAATATATTTTCATCGAGTATTTGATGGGCACGTGAGGTTGCAACAACTTAAACGCACACACGTTTAATGGATTTAGTGTTGATCAACATAGAGTACTATAGGCTGATCACCTAGAAGTGCTCGTAAAATATGCCGGACTTACAGACTTCGTGTCGGGTTGTCCTTCTCAAAAAATTATGAAAAGCTCATGGTCTTGGACCAGATTTGGTGTTTTTACTGAATATTGTTATGGTAAAACATTTTGAAGGAAAAGTAATGCTATTTTAAGTTATTGATAGTACTTCGTAACTATTATCCAGTTACTAAAGATATATGATTCCTATGTTTCAAGCATGCTTTTAAAATGAAATTGTTGTACTTGCTGAGCTTGTTATGCTCACTCTTGCTTGAACCATGTGAATGCAGCTTAGACCGAATGGACCGAAGGATTCAACATGGATAAAGGGAAGGCTAAAGCGAACTTGTAGATTACCTATGTAATAGTATAGGTTTATAATGATATTATTTGATATTATGACAAGAACAAATGTAATGGTTATAAACAACCTGGGGAATGGTAGTATTGTTTTGGAATATATATAAGACATATTCGTTCTTTTGAGGCATTTCAATTGAATATTTGTGTGAACTGTAGCACCGTGGAGCACCATATGTCGGGTTAGAAGACACCCGGATTTGGGGGCATCATAATAATAAATGATAATTCAAGGATAGCAAGAAGTATCAATGGTTCTCAACAATAGTTGCTAAGGACATAAAATACCAATAAGATTCAATACTTAATAATTCGAAATTTCAAAACACTGAATACTGAGTAGTCACTAAGGACTATGAACTTCTACTAGAATTAACAGTATTATACTAAAAATCCAAAAAAGACTCGTATAACAGGTGATCAGCCTAAAGTACCCTATGTTATGCATAACATTTAAGCATACTTATGTGCGCACGTCGGTCTCCCGATAATTATATAGTTTCCCCTCCAAGGAGGGTTGTTCATCTCAGTCAATTATACGAGTCCGCACCAAATTAATTTGGTTTGGATAGCTTTCTATCATACGATAATAGTCTATCCCAATCAATGGCTTAGACATCTTTTATAATGCATTCAAGAACTATAAGCTCAACGCTTGCAACAATCGACAAAATATATCAATGATTTCTAAATAGTATTAGATATTTGTTGGAAATAAATATGGTTGATATGGCAACAATTCGAATTATACAATGTGACGCCCCCAAATTCAGGTACTTAAAACCCGAACTCATTGCTTCACGATACCATTTCTTTAAGTAAAATAATACTAATAATAATAACAATAATATAGATACCAAATTTAATTTACATATGCATCAGAGTCTATTCCCAGGTACGCGACCTTTAAACATTCATTACATCATAGATAGTAGATATCATTGTCTTAATAAACTCTAATTATTACACAAAATTTTATAACACTCATTCGAACAACTTTCCTTTCCCCTTGTTCTTGCCTGATTCTTCGGGTTGATCATACTTAGCTGAAAACATTTAATTTTAAAACAAGAATGAGCATTTGATTGCCCAACAAGTAATAACAACAATAGATATTAGCTGAAAGGATTAAATGTTTTCTTTGAATGACACTTCAACAACGAATCAACAGTTGTGAAGTAAGCTTAACCAATAATAACAACATATCATCAAGCCTATATCAAAATTTTGAAACAACGTACTTACTATAACTGGAGATCATTTGACAGACTATGAACATTTGTTTTCTATTTTTGAAAAGGTTAAACAGAACCTCATCTGTAAACAGTCATAACTTACAGGCACAGGGGGTGATCAGCTCGTTATGCCCTGTATTGATTAATACTACATACCAGAATGACATTCTCGTTCATCATAACCGCCTTGGGCGCACAAAAGTTTCCCATATTCGGGATGTTCATACTTAGTCGGGAATCCGAACCAAAACAATTTAGTTGCATATCAATAGTGTTCTATCATGTTCAACGATATTTTTAAATCCATGTCTAGCCGAGTTAAATAGCTTAGACGACTTTTAATTATGGTATACATACTGGAAGTCAATAAGTATGTATCAACATATACAATAATTATCCAAGTGAGGACACTTGTATAACCATGCTTAGAATTTAACGATCAGAATATATATATACCTAAATCTTACAGTAATAATGTATTGATAAACAATGAACGTATAGAGTTCGAGAACTTGCATGAATATTATGATTAATAATAATAAAGTTTAAAAACTCGTATAATCGGAATACAATTCAATAACTTACTTACGCAGGTTTATTGCATAAATAGATATAAAGAATGAAGATACTTGCCTTAAGCGTAGTTTATCCACATAATTAAATCAACACTTTCGAATCCTATTTATAGTGTATTATAATTACAAGATGCTCATTATTAGCTAATACATTCGTTAATCAAGCTCGACATGAATCAAATATGCACATATGATACACAATCACCTCATAAGTTTATCGTGAAATCAAGTGTCTAGTTACTTTATATGCAAATTAAGAATGCCCAAGTTTAAGGTATTTTTACCCATGAACTTTCATTATCTAAAGCAAACACTATCATATTACTTAATCATTACATATATACATGTATCAGTAGGTTTTAAACCCCATCTAGCATTTTAGGTACAATTCAAGTTGACTGCCAAAGTTCAGATTTCAAAACTGACCAAGTCCTGATTTCAGACTGGCGCAGCTGCGCCATGGCTAAGCCTAGGATCGGCGCAGCTGCGCTGTCCTCTGACCGAGCCAAAACTCAGCTGCTGCCTTATGGTCTCTGTCCGGTTTGAACACACAATCATACATAATATATTTTGACATGTTAAAGGCCTTTTCATGCTTCCCAAGTTAATCTTGGTTCCCTTTTTATAAAAATAATTCTAAGTTTAAACATTTCAACAAGTTAAGGCCATTCAAGTTCATGGAATCCCAAAGTATAACAGGCTTGCTCTCTAAACGTACAAGATAGTTATAAAACTCATATTAGGCATGCTTGTGAGTATTCATAACACATATGTGTAATTAACCTCGTTTTGGTTAAAAATATACTTCATTTATGTTTTACTTGAAATATGACACACAAGCATGGTATGTATACGTTTATGCTACATGAGTGAGTTTAAGAGTGTCATCAAACATGATGACAAATGTCAGATTCTAGTCCTCACGGTAGCTTGACAATATTCACATTCAAAGCTTACTAGTAGGTTCAACATGTTCATGCTTGCTTAATAGCCTCATAAATACCATCTAAAGGTTTATTCATGGATTTCTAGGTCATACTAACACGCTTTCAAAGTCAGAATATAAATCATGTAGAAATCATACATGCTAGCTCACTAGGCTAAGCTTTGTCTTGAAAATATTTCTAACACAAAGCTTAATAAGTTTGATCATGCTTAAAGGAACTATATACACTATAAATGCTCATCCAAGTGTAAAATCAGTCATGTATAGCTTACTAGGTTCAAAATTTGCAGAACATGATCTCTAACATAGTTTGTTTTCAAAACTTAAAGTCCAAATCTCCATCTAAACAATATGCTTTCGTTAATCATGCAAATCTATTAAAACATACTCCACTTAGCATAATATACTTACACATACACATTACACATTCTTGCATGCTATTATAAGTCATAGTATTATAACAGATTGCAAAATAGAAGCTCAAAACTAAATTCAACAACCGGCGCAACTGCACTGCGCCTCAGTATCAATACGGCGCAGCTGCGCCACGCCTGGTTCGAGCCAGGAACAGTTTGCTTCGGCAACTATTTAGCCTAAACACAGAATTTACCCACGAAATTAATTCTAAGCACTCATGTACCAGTTTAAACATGCTCATAAGGCCATATAACAACTATATGAACATTACCCACCCTCATTAATATCCAATCCTACAAAATCAAGAATTTGAATTTTAAGAATTCAAAGCTCTGTTTGACAGAAACTGAAAATGGAAAGCATAGAATGGAATTATACATCTGCAATATGAATGAAACTTGCTCCTAATGAACTCTAAAGCTCCTAGGACACTTGTATGCTCTCAACCTTCTACTTAGAAATTCTCAGACAACTCCAAGCCACACCCCTGAGATTTTAGTCTGCTATTTAAAGGAGGAGGATGGACTGGACATTGATGTTACACAAAACTTGAATCCAAGGTGCAATGCAATGAAACAATGGTTGCTCAAGGGTTGGCCAACCATCCTAAAGCTCAACCATCATCACCTAGAGCTAGCCTTGTGGAAGAAGACGTATTATAGCTTTGAGTTACTGTTCATTGTACTTGGTGACACTAATTATGGAACAAGAGAGAAAATCCCAGCATTTCATGTTATCTCGGCTTGGTTTGGTTTATTTAATTCCCATACTGTAATCTCAATGTACAATTGTTACCATATTAGGAATTTAGAGATTAAATATATACTCACATCATATAATCTATGTACATCAAATATACGCAATAAAATAATGCAGTCAGGTATTATTGTCCAGGTAGTTCCATACTTATTTCTACCACTTATATAACCATATTTTAAATTTCTACTCATATTTTGTTACATACACATTTCATGATATATTTATTCCATATAGTTTCAAATATACCTAATATAAGGTTGCTATATATAGTCACATAAATGTCGCACTACATTGTATAATATAGTTGTATCTTATATTTTTAATTATTACCCACGTGAACATAACAGTCAATATAATATTATTATATTAATAGTTTACTTGTTTCATGCTAGATAAATTAATCACTTTCTTGATTAATTAACACCAATATTAATTAATCTAATCATCATTGATTAATGCATTTATGGATCTCCATAATCATTAATTATCTATAACTCTTATTATATTTATAGATAATTTGCAAATAATAGTAATCACATATTATTAAATAATTATCAAGTAATCAATTTTCTACCACAACCACTATCAATTAATTAATATGACAATTAACAATTAGTATTGGTTATTTGCGCACTTTATTTCATATTTTATTAATGTCACACACATCACATTATTATTGCATTTAATTTTCCAAAGTAGAAGAATTAATTTTTTCTCCAACTGACCACTGGCGCAGTTATGCCAGTTTGTACTGCTGGGACGACGCAGCTGCGCCGTGCCCTGACAGTGCCAAGACTGGTTTAGCTTTAGCCAGTGTAAATTTTCATTGCTAAACTCGTTTTATACGACATGAATTGATGTCCCCAAAAGTGATATTACAAGTCTAAGAGCGTATTGATTATTTATCATAATCATCCTAATAATCATATCATATATACAATAATCATATATTCACGAAAAATAACTAATGCTCTTATTATTACAAAATTAATTTATTCTAGGAATATAATCTATAACGATTAATAATTCTTAAAAAGAAATTATTTACAATTATTCATGTAATAAATAAATTTTATTTATCACAAAAATACATATACTTTGATTTGCACATATTTCCACCTTTATATATATAAAAAAAAATATATGCAAAAATTTATTATTTATTTATATTGAAAATATTGGGTTATTACATCCACCTTCCCTTATAAGGATTCCGTCCCTAGAATCACCGCTTAAAAACTTATAAACACTAGGGCAAATAGCATACACAATAACTTCAAGTAGATCCCGATCAGATTCGATCAGACTGATCTTTAACTATTCAACATAAAACTTGTCTATTTGATCATACAGAACTTTGATTTCTAGCATAACTCAAATTTCTCCTTCAAAATTTCTTTATAAAATAATTTACTATATTTAAGAAAAATCATAAATACGAAAATAAAATTCATACGAATAATACCCGGAGTTCCATCCCCGGCTGCTACGGTATCTTGAACGGTCATATTGAAGACTCTTGCAGTTAATTTTGTTGAAGTTGGTCCCTTTATCGCCAGGGTTACGCTACATTTCCCCGCATTCACGTTTCTTACATCCATTCTCCTTTTCGGACAGTCATTTACCTTATGATCCATTGATCCACACAGAAAACACCCATTCTTCGTCCTAGAATTGGAGCAGTTAGGATAGATATATCCCTCCTACCCACACTTATAGCACACAAACTTACCACTAAGACACTCACCTGAATGATTCTTCCCACAATTCTTACACTGTATCGTTTGCTTCTTCACACCTTCCTGTTTGACTTGGACACTCCCAAATTTGTTCCACTTTCTTTTTTCATTCCCACTGCCACTACCTACTTCTACCTTTACTACTCCTTCAAGCTTACCCTTATTCTTATTCTCCTTATTGTAGAGGCTCATGGCCTCACTTCCCTCCTCGGCTATGATAGCCTTCTCTAAAAATGCTGCAAAAGTATTTATTTGTAACACCGCCACCTTATTGTAGAGCCAGAATTTTAATCCCTACTCAAACCTCCTTGTCTTCCTTGCCTCCGTATCAACTTGATGCGGAGCAAACCTAGCTAATTCATTGAACTTTACGGCATATTCCGCAACTATCATGTTCTCCTGCTTCAATTCCAAAAATCTCACCTCCATCCTAACCTGAACACTAGACGAGAAATAGTTCTCAAAGAATAGCGTCACAAAGCTAGTCCATGCTATCACTCCTTCTCCTGCCCTAGTTTGATTTGCCTCCTACCAGAAATTCACTTCTCCTTTCATCATATAGGTGGCAAAAGCTGTCTTTTGCCCATCATCTACCCTAGCGACTACAAATGCTTTTTCTATTTCCTTAACCCGAGTTTGGGCTTCTATCGGGTCAGTGGTGTAAGACCCCGACTTTTATGAATAAAGATAAATTTTCTATAAATATCATTTTTGAATATTATGGAGTGAATTTGATATAATGTTATAGTTGTGGGTAATATTTATAAATTTTACAAAGTACGGAAGTTGTTACATAATATTCCATTGGCCAGAGAATATTCGTTTTAACATGAAATATTCGTACGACGGCACAATCATTGGTGGACCCAACAACGGAATTATTTTCGGATTGAGAAAATGACAAAAATATCTTTTTATAAAATAACGACAAAAGTTTTACCATTAACTGTTGGAATACCTGGTGGTTAAAATACAGTAATACGAGTTGTTGCACAGTGGTATTGCACAATATTTTTGAATTACTGATTCTTACGTAAGAAGGCACTACTCAATAATTGCTACAGTAATTGCTGTTTAATATTTTATTTTATTGGTTCAATAATTGCTACGTTGATATTTTATATTATTGTTGTTCAATAATTATCACTGCACAGTAATTCCCATTATTAGATCAATAATTCATATTATTTGAATAATATTATTGGATAACATTATTGGCAATGTCTAGATAGTTCTGTCAAGGGGAGGTTTGGTCACCTAATTGGGCCCCAGTAAGGAGAAATCCTTATCGGAAAGTCCCCACTTTCTTAGGAACGGCCTGGTTGTCATAATTGTGATTTTGTAATATTATTTGTGAATAATTACTTATTGATTTATATGATAAGGAAATATTTATTTTATGTGGACATAAATGATAGATAGAAAAATATTTATTTAATTTGGTTATAAATGAAGGAGTTAATGTTGAGGTATTTTATCAGTATTTTTGTCGGAATTGAGGTATTAAAAATCAAATTAGTGTTCTTAAAGCTCTATTGCATGAATTATAATTTTGATCCGACCGTTGGATCGTTGTGATTTTTGGATATGTTATACATATACAAGTTGAGTATATGTCCACAAATTTTGAACCGTTAAAAATTAACGCATGATTTGTTATGAAATTTAAAAGGTGTTTAAAATCATCCGTTTGTGGATTTTGGATATTTTCTGTCTGTAATTTAGAAAAACTTAAACTTACAAAGTTATAGAGAATTTAATTTCCTATGGAATAGACATGAGATTCGAATTTATCTGATAAAAGGGTTATTTATTATGAATTATTGAAGTTTTAGAAATTAAATATTTTTATTAAAATTGTGGGTGGGACCCACTTTTGGTTTTTAAAACATGTGGGCTGCTGAAAATTTTCCAAGATGGGCTGGCTTCGATTTTTTCCAAGGTTGGCATGTGTAGAATGAATTAAAGAAATATTATTATTTTATTATTTTAGTTTCCTATGACATTCTAGCATTTTCCTATAAATAGGCGCTTATGTTAGAATTAAAAATCATACCAGAATCAGAGAATTCTTCTTCTATAATCTTGAGCGTATTTCTTTAGAGTTTTAGAAAGTTTTGAGCGTAGAAAACAGTGAAGTTTTCTTCAAGAATATCCCCGCTATACCAGTTGAAATACTCTTCTTTTCAAGGTAAGGGATGTTATTTTGTTCAATATTCACTTAAAATAATATTTTTTTCCATACTCTGTAGTATGTAAGTAATATTATTTCGTTTTAAATTTCGAATTCTATACTTGTTTGTTAAAATTTTGGCTTATATACTCCATGAAATTAGTAGAATATCCTTGATATTTGCGCTTCATCCAGTATCTTTTCACGTAAATATTATTCTGAGCATTTTTGATAAGTTTTTAAGTTTTCCATGTCGGAGTACTATTCACAGGGTTACTATTCCAGAAGTACTATTTACAGGATACTATTCACTCGAGTACTATTCACCCGGGGTACTATTCATGATAAAAATTGGTTCGTTTTCGGTCCAAATTATTTTTGGTACAATATTATTCTTGAATTTTACTCCACAAAGCAGTATCATGTCGACAATTTGGACGTAGATTTCTGGACAAATTAAATTATAAATCTTTAAAAATTTATCCTTGAACTTGTTTATTTGAATTCTTATATCATTGTCATCATCCTCATGATTATGTTATGTTGAAAGTCATCTGTGGTCTGTAGTGCCGAGATGGACATGGTATGATTATGACTAGGGATTATTCGGTATAATCATGACCATAATGTTACAAATGATGTGGTAAAAGTCTTTATTGGCCCGTAGTGAATTGATGGACAGTTGTTGGCATGATCATGACCATTGATGAATACACGAATATCCTTGGCCCGTAGTTCATGGATAATTTGTGGTCGTGATACTAATGAATATCCTCGGCCGTAGTGCAGGGATGATGTTGATTATTTATTAAGCTGAGTCTCAGCGATAAAACTGATGAAAAACCTTTTAAATCATAGAAGATAGTAGATTTTATTCTCTACTTGACTCTTCTGATGGATTGCTTGTTCCGCTGCAGTTAAACTTGATGTTTGTTATATTTTATCAGTTTAACACTGTTGAAGGCTAACGATAAATTATTCTGCATTATCTTAATCATAATATTTCTTACTGGGCTAGTTGAGCTCACCCTTTTGCTTTCATTGTTCTCTTCAGAAAATGAGAACGTAGCAAGGACCAGTCGGGGAATGGAGTGACGGTCCAGATGATAGCATTATTAGTCCTCACTATTCTATGAAATAGTGTGATAATAAATGTATTGAGAACTTATTTTGAGTTTTAATACTGTCTAGACTACAATATTTTTATTGAAACTCACAACTCATGTTGTATATTTAAGTTTGTATTTATTTTCTGTACCATGTATTTGGCGACTCAGAATTGGTGATGTATACCTATTTTGGGGGTGTCACAGTTGGTATCAAAGCTTAGGGATATGATCCCTGGCTAAGATGTAAGACAAGAACTAGGAGGGAAGAGACGGGGAATTCCTTCGCTAGTATGACCTACCTAAGTTTATTTGGTATTTAATTGGTCGGTCAGAGTATAGGGATAATATGTTGCATGTCAATCAACACTTGTTTTGTGGCAGTATTTGAAAACAACATCCGAGAATATTGGAATAGCAATGGAGCACAGGAGACCGTTGAGTCACCAAAGATTAATACCCAGTATAATGTGCAACAGGAAGACAATAATCCTCAGTTAAACAACAACGATCAAATGACGAACGATAGAATGTTCAGAGGCTTTATGCAATTAATGCAACATCAGGCGAGAGCGGCTCCCGTCCAAAATATAGGTGGAAACACTGGAAACTCTCGGACGGTCACTGCTAAACAGTTTAAGGAGCTGGGACCACCGGAGTTTTTTGGGGAGTCAAAACCACTTAAGGCAGAGTCGTGGATAAAGCAGATCAACAAGATATTTGATGTCTTTGGATGCTCCGAGGAGCAAAAGGTTTCCTTTGCCACCTTCATTTCCTTTGCCACCTTCATGTTGCGAGCAGAGGCAAATTACTGGTGGGAATCTGTAAAGCGTACTCAACCTGCAGCACTGAAGATGTCTTGGGAGAAGTTCCGAGGACTGTTCAACGACAAGTACTTTCCCGAAAGTATTCATCACATGAAGGAGGTAGAGTTCATCAAGCTGGAGAAGAATAATATGAACGTGTCGCAGTACGAAGCTAAGTTTGCCGAGTGGTCCCGGTTTGCGTCACACTTGGTTGATAATGAGGAGAGAATGACGCGAATGTTTCTAAGAGGTTTAAAACATGAGATACCTCAATATCTAATCTCTCATAATCTGTGTTTGTATTCAGATGTTGTAAATATTGCTCATTTATTGGAGCGCGATAACGAGTCAACCCAACTAAGAGAAAGCAGTCAGCAAAATGATAATACCAGTGGTAGCAGTCATCGAAGCGGTGACAACAAACGTGGAGGGAATTAACATGCCAGAAATGATAACCACTTCAGAGGTAATCATGGCCAAGACAATAAGAATGGACATTTCAAGAAGAGGAGATTCAACAATGATGGAAAGACGTCATCATCAACACCCGTTGTTAAGGAAGGAGAACGACCACCTATCATATGCTTCAAATGCGGATGGGAAGGACACATCAATCCAAACTGCGCGATGCAGTCCAAAGTGTGTTATAATTGTGGAAGAGAAGGTCACCTAGCCTGATTTTATCGTGCACCAAAGACAAGTCCAGCTGGGATGGAGGCACCAAAGACCGTCCCATAAAAGTCAAAATCGGTGGTTCAAGGGAGAGCGTTTGCCGTGACCTCTCAGAAAGCAAGGAACCCGAACGAATTTATCACGGGTAAGCTTATCATAAACTCTAGCGAAGTCTATACTTTATTTGATATCGGTTCTACCCATTCTTTTATTTCTCCTACTTGCGCTCAACATTTAAATTTGACTCCGGAGAAATTAGACTTTGACTTATCAGTTGAAACTCTGTTGGGAGAAACCTTCATTATATCAACTGTTTATCAGTCTTGTTTGGTTCAAATCGGTACCCTCACAATACCTGTCAATCTTATTTCATTAAAAATATTGCATTTGACGTAATTCTAGGGATTGATTGGTTAACTACTCATCATGCAAAAATTAATTATTTTCGTAAGGTTGTTAGCTTTCATATTCCTAACCAACCTATTATGCGAATTCAAGTAACCAAACCATTAAAATCAATCACTGTCATCTCAAGCCATAAAGCTATTCGTTTATTGAAAAATGGATGTCAAGCTTTCTTAGCTCATGTCACGGATTTAAGTAAAAATATGTCAGTTTTGAATGATATTTCTATTGTTAATAAATTTCCTGACGTATTCCCTGAAGAACTTCCTGGCCTACCCCCAGAACGAGAAATTAAATTTTGTATCGACCTTGAACCTGGTACAAAACCCATTTCCAAAGCCCCATATCGAATGGCTCCGATTGAACTTTAGGAGTTAAAGATCCAATTACAGGAATTATTAGACATCAGTTTCATTCATCCTAGTACGTCTCTTTGGGGTGCTCCTGTTCTATTCGTGAAGAAGAAAGATGGAAGTATGCGATTTTGTATTGATTATCGGGAGTTAAATCATGTCATTGTCAAAGATAAATATCCGTTGCCACGTATTGATGACATGTTTGACCAGTTGCAAGGTGCTAAATTCTTTTCAAAGATCGATCTTCGTTCTGGATATCATCAGTTAAAGGTTAGAACCGATGAAATTCCAAAGACGGCTTTCAGAACTCGGTACGGGCATTATGAATTCCTAGTCATGTCTTTTGGGTTGACTAATGCTCCTGCTGCCTTCATGGATTTGATGAACCGAGTATTCAAGGAATATTCGGATCACTTTGTGGTCGTCTTTATTAATGACATCCTTATATATTCCAAAAGCCGTGAAGATCATGAGCAACACTTGAGGTTGATTCTCCAAAAGCTTCGTGAAAACAAGCTTTATGCCAAGTTAAAGAAATGCGAGTTATGGCTTGAGGAAGTAGCATTCCTTGGGCACGAGGTATCAAGTCATGGAAATTTTATTGACTTGGCAAAGATTGAAGCTATTCAAAGCTGGGAGCAACCTAAATCAGTGACCGAAGTATGTAGCTTTCTTGGCTTAGCTGGTTATTATCAGAGATTCGTAGAAGGGTTTTCTCGAATCGCTACTCCATTAACTCAACTGACTCAAAAAGATATAAAATTCGGTTGGAGCGTGGAATGTGAGAAGAGTTTTCAAGAACTCAAGAGGAGGCTCATTTTAGCACCTGTTCTGACAATACCATCTGGCTCGGAGGGATTTGTCATCTATAGTGATGCTTCGGGAAAAGGGTTAGGATGTGTTCTCAAGCAACATGAGAAATTCATAGCCCATATGCCTCACGACAACTCAAAGAATATGAGAGGAATTATCCTACTCATGGTCTAGAGTTAGCAGCAGTCATTTTTGCACTAAAGATTTGAAGGCATTACTTGTATGGGGAGAAAGTTGAGATCTTCACGGAACATAAAAGCCTCAAATATTTCTTCACCCAAAAGGAACTCAACATGTGGCAACGACATTGGCTTGAACTGTTGAAAGATTATGATCATACCATTCAATACCATCCTGGTAAAGCGAACGTAGTAGCTGACGCATTGAGTAGAAGATCATATGCGGGTACGAGTGCGATATTGTCAACACAAGGCCCATTTTATATGACTTGTAAATAATGGAGATAGAGTTAAAGACTCCAGGGACCCACGTGATGATGGCAAATATACGAGTAGAACTGACTTTAATCGATAAAGTTAAAGCTGCTCAAACCACAAACCTGGAGCTGATGCGTATGAGGAAGAAAGAGCAAGAAGGTGCTATGCTGGAAGCAAGAATCGATGAAGAAGTAATACTTCGAGTCAACTCCAGAATTTGTGTTTCTAGCGACCCTGAATTAAATTATAAAATCATGATGGAGGCGCACAACACACCATTTGCAATCCATCCTGGGAGTACCAAAATATATCATGATCTTCGACATACATTTTTGTGGACCAATATGAAGAGAGAGATCGCGGAGTTTATCTCAAGGTGTCTAACTTGTCAACGAGTCAAGGCGGAGCATCAAGTACCAAAAGGTCCATTGCAACCACTTAAAATTCCAGAATGGAAGTGGGAGCACATTACCATGGATTTCGTTACCGGTCTTCCCAAGGTTTCTCAAGGCGTAGATGCTATTTGGGTCATTGTTGATAAATTGACCAAGTCGGCTCATTAACCTATACGGGAAACTTATACACTTGAAAGTCTTGCTCGTATGTACATTAATGAGATTGTAAGATTGTATGGTATGCCAGTATCCATAGTTTTTGATCGAGACCCAAGATTTTCTTCAAGATTTTGAGTTAGTTTGTAAAAAGCTATGGGCACGAATTTATAATTTAGTTCGGCTTATCATCCTCAAACGGACGGGCAGTCAGAGAGGACTATTCAAACTCTTAAAGATCTATTAAGACTCTATGTCCTTGACTTCAAGGGAAGTTGGGACAAGTTCTTACCATTAGTGGAGTTTTTCTACAACAACAGTTATTAAGCAAGTATTGGCATGGCTCCATTCAAGGCGTTATATGGAAGAAAGTGTCATTCTCCAGTATGCTAGGATGAGGTGGGTGAAGCAATGTTGTTGGGACCAGAGTTGGTACATATGACTACAAAAAAGATTCAAACGATCCGACAACGTATAAAAATCTCACAAGATCGACAAAAGAGTTATGTTGATCTTAATCGAAAGGACGTGGAATTTGATATTGGAGATCATGTTTTGTTACGTGTTGCTCTATGGAAAGGAGTTAAGTGATTTGGAAAGAGAGGAAAGCTCAATCCTCGATTCATTGGCCCATTTTTAATCCTCGATCGAGTAGGAACTGTGGCCTATAGACTCGCTTTACCGCCAAGTATGTCTCGTGTTCATAACGTTTTTCACATATCCATGTTACGTAAATATGTGGAAGACCTGAACCACATTATTGAGTTAGAACCGGACGAAATAGCGGAAGATTTAACGTATGAAGAGGTTCCTGTTAAAATTTTGGATAAGAAGGAACATATTTTACGCTCCAAGGTTATACCTCAAGCCAAAGTTTTGTAGAGAAACCACGATGTTGAGGAAATGATCTGGGAATTAGAATCTGAAATGAAATCAAGGTATCCTTACCTCTTCAACATACCAGGTACATGCCTTAATTTCGAGGGCAAAATTTCATAAGAATGGGAGGTTGTAAGACCCCAACTTTTATGAATAAAGATGAATTTTCTATAAATATCATTTTTGAATATTATGGAGTGAATTTGATATAATGTTATAGTTGTGGGTAATATTTATAAATTTTACAAAGTACGCAAGTTGTTATATAATATTCAATTGGTCGGGAAATATTCGTTTTAACAGGAAATATTCGTACGACGGCACAATCATTGGTGGACCCCACAACAGAATTATTGTCGGATTGAGAAAACGACAAAAATATCTTTTTAAAAATAACGGCAAAAGTTTTACCATTAACTGTTGGAATACCTGGTGATTAAAATACAGTAATACGCGTTGTTGCACAGTAGCACACGGTATTGCACAGTATTTTTGAATTATTAATTCTTACGTAAGAAGGCACTACTCAATAATTGTTACAGTAATTACTGTTTAATATTTTATTTTATTGGTTCAATAATTGCTACGTTGATATTTTATATTATTGTTGTTCAATAATTATCACTGCACAGTATTTCCCATTATCAGATGAATAATTCATATTATTTGAATAATATTATTAGATAGCATTATTGGCGATGTCTAGAAATTTCTGTCAAGGGGAGGTTTGGTCACCTAATTGCGCGCCAGTAAGGAGAAATCCTTATTAGAAAGTCCCCTCTTTCCTAGGAACGGTCTGGTTGTCATAATTGTGATTCTGTAATATTATTTGTGAATAATTAATTATTGATTTATATGATAAGAAAATATTTATTTTATGTGGACATAAATGATGGATAGAAAAATATTTATTTTATGTGGTTATAAATGAAGGAGTTAATGTTGAGCTATTTTATCAGTATTTTTGTCGGAATAGAGATATTAAAAATCAAATTAGTGTTCTTAAAGCTCTATTGTGTGAGATATAATTTTGATCCGACCGTTGGACTGTTGTAATTTTTGGATATGTTATACATGTATAAGTTAAGCTTTTGTCCACAAATTTTGAACTATTAAAAATTAACGCATGATTTGTTATGGATTTTAAAAGGTGTTGAAAATCATCCGTTTGTGGATTTCGGATATTTTCTGTCTGAAATTTGGAAAAACATAAACTTACAAAGTTGTAGAGAATTTAATTTCTTATGGAATAGACATGAGATTTGAATTTTTCTGATAAAAGACTATTTATTATGAATTATTGAAGTTTCGAAAATTAAATGTTTTTATTAAAATTATGGGTGGGACCCACCCACTTTTGGTTTTTAAAACATGTGGGCTGCTGAAATTTTCCAAGATGGCTGGTTTTGATTTTTCTAAGGCTGGCATGCGTACAATGAATTAAAGAAATATTATTATTTTGTTATTTTAGTATCCTATGACGTTATAGCATCTTTCTATAAATAGGCGCTTAGGTTAGAAATTAAAAATCACACTAGAATCAGAGAATTCTTCTTCTATAATCTTGAGCTTATTTGTTTAGAGTTTTAGAAAGCTTTAAGCGTAGAAAATAGTGAAGTTTTCTTCAAGAATATACTCGCTATACTAGTTAGAATACTCATATTTTCAAGGTAAGAGATGTTAATTTGTTCAATATTCGCTTGAAATAATATTTTCTTTCATACTCTGTAGTATGTAAGTAATATTATTTTGTTTCAGATTTAGAATTCGATACTCGTTTGTTAAAATTTTGGCTTCTATACTCCATGAAATTAGTAGAATATCCTTGATATTTGCGCTTCATCTAGTATCTTTTCATGAAAATATTATTTTGAGCATTCTTGATAAGTTTTAACTTTTTCATGCTGGAGTACTATTCACGGGGTTACTATCCCCGACGTACTATTCACGGGATACTAATTCACTCAAGTACTATTCACCCGGGGTACTATTAATGACAAAAATTGATTCGTTTTTGGTCCAGATTATTTTTGGTACAATATTATTCTTGAATTGTACTCCATAAAGCAGTATCATGTTGACAATTTGGACGTTATTGATTTCTGGATAAATTAAATTATAAATCTTTAAAAATTTATCCTTGAACTTGTTTTATTGAATTCTTATATCATTGTCATCATCCTCATGTTTATATTATGTTGAAAGTCATCTGTGTCCTGTAGTACTTATAGACTTGGTATGATTATGACCAGGGATTATTGGGTATAACCATGACCGTAATGTTACAAATGATGTGGTAAAAGTCCTCATTGGCCCGTAGTGCATTGATGAACAGTTGTTGGCATGATCATGACCATTGATGAATACACGAATATCCTTGGCCCGTAGTGCATGGATAATTTGTGGTCGTGATATTAATAAATATTCTTGGTCGTAGTGCAGGGATGATGTAAATTATTTATTAAGCTGAGTCTCAGCGATAAAAGTGATGAAAAACCTTTTAAATCATAGAAGATAGTAGATTTTATTCTCTAATTGACTCTTCTAATGGATTGCTTGTTCCGCTGCAGTTAAACTTATGTTTGTTATATTTTATCAGTTTAACACTGTTGAGGGCTAACGATAAATTATTCTGCATTATCTTAGTCATAATATTTCTTACTGGGCTAGTTGAGCTCACCCTTTTGCTTTCATTGTTCTCTTTAGGAAATGAGAACGTAGCAGGGACTAGTCGGGGAACGGAGTGACGATCTAGGTGATAGCATTAGTTGTCCTCACTATTTTATGAAATAGTGTGATAATAAATGTATTGAGAACTTATTTTGATTTTTAATACTATCTAAACGAAGATATTTATATTGAAACTCACAGCTCATGTTGTATATTTAAGTTTGTATTTATTTTCTGTACCATGTATTTGGCGACTCAGAATTGGTGATGTATACCTATTTTGGGGGCATCACAAGTGGTACCTCTAAATTCTAGCGGTCCTACGGCCTTAAAATTCTTGAAGTTCGCAAATCGATTATCTGGTTGATTCCCCACGGCCGACATTCCATTCTGCATGGCTTGAGCTACCATGCTCGCGAAATTCTGCATCAGGTCTGGTTGTTGTCCTCCAGCATGGTTGATAGATTCTTTTGCCCTTTGGTTTCGAGTTTGACGTCTTGGCGGCATTGTCTAGTTAAATAAAACAAAATCTATATTTTATTAACTTACATTCTAAAACTTATCGTATAAGTTTAATATCTCAAGCTTATCCCATTAATCAAACATAGATTCATATTCATTTGACTAATTCATAGTACATACTGCTTTAAACATCCGATATCCCTTTGTGACCGCAAAAGTCGGGAATCGCTACCACAACTTATACAAAAGTGAAAATGTTACACCAACATACTTATCATTGAACACACATATTGAAACAATACTTATACTACTTATTCACAACGCCTTCTCCTAATCCTGGACAACATTTCGCTCGATGACCTTCTAATCCACAAATAAAACATGCTCCTTGCTTTGGATTGGGACAATGAGGAGAAATATGTCCCTTATGTCCGCAATTGTAACATATCTTTCTCCCTTTCCCGCATATGCTTTCATGTTTCTTACTACAGTTTGTACACTTTTCTATTTGATTAAGGTTCCCTTGGTTGCTATCAGAATTTCCTAAATTACGGTCTTTCATCTTTCTTTTCCCCTTCTCGCTTGGAGCTGCACACGATATGTTGCTTTTGGCTCCCATCTGATCAATTTGGATTTTAAGCTTATCTTGTTCTTCCATCGTTTCGACTAATGTCATTCGCAATTGACTATTTAGTAGCTTTTCTATCTCCCACAACTTCTCTAGAGAAGAAACCTTGTTCCTCAGATTCTGCATTTTAGTTTATGCTTGATCAGCTCCAACTTCGGTGTCTGAATCACTATCTGTTAGTTTCACCATTTCTAGGTCCGGTACTATATTTTCCAAAATGATCACCTCATCAAGGTTATCTTCAATGTGAGCCTCTATTTCAGCTATTAGCTTTAATATTGGCTTGGTTATGGAGATTGGCTCCTTCATCACGATCCGAAGGTATCCTAATCCTTTTTCACCTGACATCTACACACATAAATTATCCTAATTAGCGTATAGTGTATACACACAGCAAATAATAGTTTTATTTAAGTTATCTATTATTTTTGTTTGATGATGAATTTATTCGATTCAACTCCTTTTAAACACTATATGAGTTATTTGTACTTTCAACGTTTTCCTCTGTTCTAAGGTTATAGCATAAGGTCTACCCTCACCTATGGTTTCTAACCCTAAAGCTCTGATACCAACATGTGACGCCCCCAAATTCAGGTATTTGAAACCCGAACTCAGTGCTTCACGATACCATTTCTACGAGCGGAATAATATTAATAATAATAACAATAATATAGATACCAAATTTAATTTACATATGCATCAGAGTCTATTCCCAGGTACGCGACCTTTAAACATTCATTACATCATAGATAGTAGATATCATTGTCTTAATAAACATTAATTATTACACAGAATTTTATAACACTCATTCGAACAACTTTCCTATCCCCTTATTCTTGACTTATTCTTCGGATTTATCATACTTAGTTGAAAACATTTAAATGTAAAGCAAGAATGAGCATTTGATTGCCCAGCAAGTAATAACAACAATAGATATTAGCTGAAAGGATTAAATGTTTTCTTTGAATGACACTTCAACAACGAATCAACAGTTGTAAAGTAAGCTTAACCAATAATAACAACATATCAAACCTATATCAAATTTTTAAAACTACGTACTGACTTATAACTGGAGATCATTTGATAGACTATGAACATATGTTTTCTATTTTCGAAAAGGTTAAACAGAACTTCATCTATAAACCGTCATAACTTACAGGCACGGGGGATGATCATTCCGTTATGCCTTGTATTGATCAACACTACATACTAGAACGATATTCTCGTTCATCATAACCGCCTTGGGCCCACAAAAGTTTCCCAGACTCGGGATGTTCATACTTAGTCGGGAATCCAAACCAAAACAATTTAGTTGGATATCAATAGTGTTCAATCATGTTCAACGATATTTTTAAATCCATGTCTAGCCGAGTCAAATAGCTTAGACGACTTTTAATTAAGGTATACATACTAGAAGTCAACAAGTATGTATCAACATGTACAATAATTATCCAAATAAGGACATTTGTATACCCATGCTTAGAATTTAACGAGCAGGATATATATATACCTGAATCTTATAGTAATACTTTATTGATAAACAATGAACATATGGAGTTCGAGAACTTGCATGAATATTATGATTAATAACAATAAAGTTTAAAAACTCGTATAATCGGAATACGATTCAATAACTTACTTACGCAGGTTTATTGCATAAATAGATATAAAGAGTGAAGATACTTGCCTTAAGCGTAGTTTATCCACGTACTTAAATCAACATTTTCGAATCCTATCTATAGCGTATTATAATTACAAGATGCTAATTAGCTAATACATTCGTTAACCAAGCTCGACATAAATCAAATATGCACATATGATACACAATCACCTCATAAGTTTATCGTGAAATCATGTATCTAGTTACTTTATAAGCAAATTAAGAATGTCCAAGTTTAAGGTATTTTTACCCATGAACTTTTATTATCTAAAGCAAACACTATCATATTACTTAATCATTACATATATACATGTATCAGTAGGTTTTAAACCCCATCTAGCATTTTAGGTACCATACAAGTTGACTACTAAAGTTCAGATTTCAAAACTGACCATGTCCTGATTTTAGACTGGCACAGCTGCGCCATGGCTAAGCCTAGGACCGGCGCAACTGCGTCATCCTCTGACCCAGACAAAACTCAACTGCTGCCTTGTGGTCTCTGTTCGGTTTGAACACACAATCATACATAATATATTTTGACATGTTAAAGGCCTTTTAATGCTTCCCAAGTTATTCTAGGTTCCCTTTTTATAAAAATAATTCTAAGTTTAAACATTTCAACAAGTTAAGGCCATTCAAGTTCATGGAATCACAAAGTCTAACATGCTTGCTCTCTAAACGTACAAGATAGTTATAAAACTCATATTAGGCATGCTTGTTAGTATTCATAACACATGTGTAATTAACCTCGTTTTGGTTGAAAATATGCTTCGTTTATGTTTTACTTGAAATATGACACACAAGCATGGTATATATACATTTATGAAATACGAGTGAGTTTAAGAGTGTCATCAAACAAGATGGCAAATGTCAGATTCTAGTCCTCACGGTAGCTTGACAATATTCACATTCAAAGCTTACTAGTAGGTTCAACATGTTCATACTTGCTTAATAGCCTCATAAACACCATCTAAAGGTTTATTCATGCATTTCTAGGTCATACTAACACGCTTTCAAAGTCAAAATATAAATCATGTAGAAATCATGCATGCTAGCTCACTGGGCTAAGCTTTTTCTTAAAAATATTTATAACACAAAGCTTAATAAGTTTGATCATGCTCAAAGGAACTATGTACACTATAACATGCTCATCTAAGTGTAAAATCAGTCATGTATAGCTTACTAGGTTCAAAATTTGCAGAACATAATCTTTAACATAGTTTGTTTTCAAAACTTAAAGTCCAAATCTTCATCTAAACCATATGCTTTCGTTAATCAAGCAAATCTATTAAAACATACTCCACTTAGCATAATATACTTACACATACACATTACACATGCTTGCATGCTATTATAAGTCATAGTATATTATATAACAGATTGCAAAACAGAAGCTCCAAACTAAATTCAGCAATCGGCGCAGCTGAACTGCGCCTCAATATCAATACGGCGCAGCTACGCCACGCCTGGTTCGAGCCAGGAACAGTTTGCTTCGGCAACTATTTAGCCCAAACACAGAATTTGCCCACGAAATTGATTTTAAGCACTCATGTATCAGTTTAAACATGCTCATAAGGCCATATAACAACTATATGAACATTACCCACCCTCATTAACATCCAATCCTACAAAATCAAAAATTTAAATTTTAAGAATTCAAAGCTCTGTTTGACAGAAACTGAAAATGAAAAGCATAGAATGGAATTACACTTCTGCAATATGAATGAAACTTGCTCCTAATGAACTCTCAAGCTCCTAGAACACTTTTATGCTCTCAACCTTCTACTTAGAAATTCTCAGACAACTCCAAGCCACACCGCTGAGATTTTAGTCTGCTATTTAAAGGAGGAGGTTGGAATGGACATTGATGTTACACAAAACTTGAATCTAAGGTGCAATGCAACGTAACAATGGATGCTCAAGGGTTGGCCAACCACCCTCAAGCTCAGCCATCATCACCTAGAGCTAGCCTTGTGGAAGAAGACGTATTATAGCTTTGAGTTACTGTTCATTGAACTTGGTGACACTAATTATGGGACAAGAGAGAAAATCCCAGCATTTCATGTTATCTCGACTTGGTTTGGTTTATTTAATTCCTATACTGTAATCTCAATGTACAATTGTTACCATATTAGGAATTTAGGGATTAAATATATACTCACATCATATAATCTATATGCATCAAATATACGCAATAAAATAATGCAGTCAGGTATTATTGTCCAGGTAGTTCCATACTTATTTCTACCACTTATATAACCATATTTTAAATTTCTACTCACATTCATATTCTTACATACACATTTCATGATATGTTTATACCATATAGTTTCAATATGACCTAATATAAGGTTGCTGTATATAGTCACATAAATGTCACACTACACTGTATAATATAGTTGTATTTTGTATTTTTAATTATTGCCCACATGCACATAACAGTCAATATAATATTATTATACTAATAGCTTACTTGTTTCATGCTAGATAAATTAATCACTTTGTTGACTAATTGACACCAATATTAATTAATCTAATCATCATTGATTAATGCATTTATGGATCTCCATAATCATTAATTATCTATAACTCTTATTATATTTATAGATAATTTGCAAATAATAGTAATCACATATTATTAATTAATTATCAAGTAATCAATTTTCTACCACAACCATTATCAATTAATTAATATGACAATCAACCATTAGTATTGGTTATTTGCGCACTTTATTTCATAGTTTATTAATGTCACACACATCACATAATTGTTGCATTTAATTTTCCAAAGTAGAAGAATTGATTTTTTCCCCAACTAACCACTGGCGCAGCTGTACCAGTTTGTACTGCTGGGACGACGCAGCTGCGTCGTGCCCTGACAGTGCCAAGACTGGTTTAGCGACCCTCGGGGTAAAAGATAGCTTTTTCCTTGAGCACTTGAGCAAAGGACTTTCACGACACGACTAAGAAGGCATAAGTGGCTATCAGTGCTACTACTAGAATCTAATTAGCTTCGTTTCGATGGACTCGTTGTGAAGCCCTTATCGGCGGTTTCGAGCTCCTGTTGGGTTCACCCCCATTAGTGTTGGTTGGTATTTTTCTTGTTCTAACCAACCTTAAAATCTAATCCCCCCTAGTTCTCTGGGAGAATGCAATAAGAGCACAAGGAAGCGGATCCTTTAACAATAAAGTCAGTGTCAATTTTCATTGCTAAACTCGTTTTATACGACATGAATTGATGTCCCCAAAAGTGATATTACAAGTCTAATAGCGTATTGATTACTTATCATAATCATCCTAATAATCATATCATATATACAATAATCATATATTCACGAAAAATAACTAATACTCTTATTATTACAAAATTAATTTATTATAGGAATATAATCTATAACGATTAATAATTCTTAAAAATAAATTGTTTACAATTATTCATGTTATTTATCACAGAAATACATATACTTTGTTTTGCACGTATTTCCACCTTTATATATATATATATATATATATATATATATATATATATATATATATATATATTATATGCAAAATTTTATTGTTTAATTATATTGAAAATATTAGGTTATTACATACAGTATGTACAATGTAAGGAACTTAGGAAATTTGTATTCAATATGAGAATTAAATGAAGTTAGAGAACTTGTCTCAAAGAGATAAGGTTTAGATACTTGCACAATATTCAAAGTCGTGTAAGTTAGAAAACTTGCCTCAAGCGTAGTTTACCAAAGTATAGCTTATCAACACTTTTCGAATCCTATTATAACATAGTTACGCATATATGATATTCATTAGTTACGTATACTCATACACGATATGTAAGTTTAAACGCATACATAAGAGTCTAACTTAGTCGTATAATCTCATACGTACAACATTAAGTAACTTACATACACATAACACAAAATTAGTTTGTAAGACACCATTAAATCAAATAACATAGATCGTAATCATCTTTTAACTTACTGTTTGAAAGTTTATAAACACTTATCTAATATATGATTCTATCGTTAGCATGCTCATTGACACTTTAAATATTGTACTAGACATGTATTACAATTTAAGATAACAATACAAGCATGTATCAAATTTCAAATCACAAACAGAATAGGCAGACTTTACTGCAAGGTGGCGCGACCGCGCTTGATTTGAACTAGGGAGTGGCGCGGCGGTGTTGGGTAAAATCTAATTACGCACAGCACGCAAGTATACGTGGTCAACAAGTAATATAATAGTAAGTAGAGTATCGTTCCCTCAGAGACTTAATAAGAAATTAACTTCATAATTACCAATTTTCTATTAATCCTAATTTTATTAAACCAGTCAATTTCCAGTTTATAAGTAAAAATTCTCAAAATATTAAAATTAAAGAAAAACCAACAGAACCTAAAAACTGAATTTTCAAACAAATATTAGAGAATTAGGCTTACAACTTCACTCTAAACATCACTTTGATTATTATACCTTATTCCAGTTTAATCCACTATCCCAGTTTATTAATCAAGAACACGTATGTAGCACTAGCCACCTCTCGATGTACTAATACAGTATTAACTCAAATCCACAAATTAGATAGAATCAAGTTAAACACCTTAATCAACTAACTCACTATATCTCTATGTGAATTACAATTAAAGAAGGTTTAGGCTTAAGTTTAAGTTCTTTATATGATTACATGCGATGTCAAACATATCTCTACCCTAAGATTCATCAAGATTTTGTTCATTCACATAAATCAAGAACACATGCTATATTAATTAAGTCTAAATTCGTATTTCATCTCTCGAATTCATACAAGTCCACATAAAATTGTTGATCAATCAACTAATAAATTCAAGCTCAAATTAATATAGATAAACTGAATAATAGCTTATTAAACTGAAAACCAAAGATTGCATAATCATCGTTCCTCTTAAAGATCCATTATAAGCCTAATAAATAATTTAGTTCATAACTAATGAACTAAATACTGAATAAGTAAAAGAAAAAATCATTCTAATTACACAATTTAAAATTAAAGGAGAATAGTAATACAACATCCTTCTCGCCCTTCAAATCTGCAATCTTCGTGAAATTACTCTTCTTCTTCATTCCTCCAAGCTCTTGCTTTTCCAATCTCGTTCTCGAAGTGTGTTCGAATAATCCTAATTTTCGTCCAACACATAACATAAATTTGGCTCAATTTAGCTCCACACCACCAATTCTAATCCAACTCTAACTCATCATAAAGAAATTCTAATAGAAATCCAACTCCTTTTCAAAACCAACAAGTCATGAGTCAAAGATTCCCAAATGCATGACATAACCTCCTTAACACACTCATATTATAATCATATTATATAAGGAATTTATAGCTCCCAACAATGCACATCTTCCAGCACATAACGAATTTGCCCAGATGCTATCCCATAACCACGCCATGATTTATTCTCAGACAGTGCGACCCACGCTACTCAGCTAGTGACAAGCCACGCACTAGCGTGCCCCACGCCACTTTACTCATCATCACGGCATGCCCCGCGCTGGTCAGGCAAAATGTCCATAATTGCTTGAAAATCCTTCCAATGCTAGCATCTTGATAAGCTTACTGATTATCCTACAACAAGCATAAAATCCATCAAAAGTAACATGAAGTAATCAAAAACTAACAATATAACAAGCTAAATGAATATAAATCATAGGTTAAAAACCTACTCATCAAATTTCCCCAAACTTGAACATTGATTGTCCTCAAGCAAAATGCAATGCAATGCAACTAACAACTAACAACTAACAACTAAGAATCCAGTATTAAGACAGTACATAGTTTATCCATACAGCCTCAGAATAATTAAGTAAACATGTCCACACTTCATATCAAAACCAGTCAACAATTCCTTAACAATCATCAAATCTTAGACTATTATCACTAATATAGTGCGTGTGTGCTCCACAACCATGCTAACTGATATAACGTCAAATTTAACACATAACAAGTCTCTTAGAAGGCATCATACAGTGTAAACTCAAGAAATTCAAAAATAAGCTACATCCAACTAAAATCAAATAATTACCAATATCGACGTTCAACATGGGATACTTACGCTTCATTTTTCATCTACGGGGGCTTTTTGCTCTTATTTCCCGTTTCATTCATATTTTTTTTACACATAGCTATGCAATGTCTTATTCCCTTAGGCTTTCAATGCTACCTTAACGAGCTTTCGACCAACGACTCCCAGACCATTAAGACCTTTAGGGCGCTAGGTGTAAAAATAATCTCATCGGGCTTACTTACTTAAGTAACAAAGGCCACAAAACTAGACAAGCACGCCACGGTGTTTATTCATATATTTTTTTTTATATAGCTTATATACCCCAAATATTCCCCCAAACTTAGGTTCTTGCCTAATTTTCGTCTTCACTGCTTATCCTTATCATTCTTTCATTTAAACTACCATTATCCTTTAGAAATTCCTTATGTATCAACTTGAATTACTCAATCCACATAGGTGTTATTAACGTGCTAACCTTTTTATACTAGTTTCAAACAGCCAAAGATCTAATTCATAACAAGAAATCACATCAAAGCATTAATAGTCAGTACTATACTTGTTTACCCAATTCTAATCTCATCATTGGCTAAAAATAAACTATTACCATCTAATAACTGCATTCATGCAATTTAACTATATGCAATGTTTTTTTGGTTTTTTTTTAACATGAACACATAAACAACTAAACAAACTAACTAACATGATTATTAAAATTTTCATTAATTAACTAGGAAGAAAACATAATCCCCCAAACTTAAATCAAGTAATGTCCTCATTACGACAAAATAATTCAAATAAAAGTATGAGAACTTCCCTGAAAATGAGTTACTGCTCGTCGTCGTCCGAAGGAGGATATGCTGGCAGGATAGGAGGAATAGGCATGACTACCGGATGTGCATTAGGATTGCAACGGGAAAACGCATCAGCAAGTGTGTTGAATGCATTGGCATTGTACTGATGCATTAAATCTTGACGTTGGGCCAACCACAAAAATTGATTCCTTGAGCCCCGAGGTTGTTGCATTGGTTCCGCTCCAGCTGGGGGTGAGGGTTGGCGGATCATAATATAGTCTTCCCCACGTGGATGTGATCTCGCCCTGTAACAACCCGAGAATTTGAATATTTATAAAATCTTAAAATATTGAATTAAGGTTAAATAATAAACCTAGACAGAGAATAAGTGAATGGATTTGAGATTTTCGAGAAGTATTTTGTGAATTTAAAATTTCTATGGTGAATTATTCAGGATTTAGTATATACGTGAATATGTTCTGTGTATATGGTTATATATGTGTACAATATGTGGTTAAGGGTCAAGGGTTGACCAGATAAGCTATATAAGTGAAAAACCCTAATATTATATTAAGAACATCGACGTTCAGTTTGGAAACCCTAGCGATTGATAAGAAACCCTAAAACTGGTTTTGGAAACCCTAATTTCAGTTTCGGGAATTCGAAACTATAATTCGGAAGTTGAAAACTATAATTTGGGAATTCAAATGCTAGTATAAGGTTTAAAGTTATTAATTATAACCTAATTAGGGAAAACCCTAATGATTTACTTGAATGCCTAATTTTAATTAGAAAATATTAGTTATAATTAGCAAGCTTGAATTATGATTATGAAATTTTAATATAATTATAGAATCCTAATTATAATATAGAAATATTAATTTTCTATTTTGAAAACCGAAATTCGAAAATCTTATAAATTAAATTTCAAAATTTTAAGGGTTAAATCCTAAAACCTAAGGGTTAAACCCTAAAACCTAAGGGTTAGGGCAAATGACAAGTATGCTTTTAAAATTAATTGTGAAATGACTAAAATACCCTTTTACTTAAAAGTTAAGTAAAAGATATACCAAATCTTTGGTGACTCATCCAATTGTTTATCCCATGTGCTCTATATCTATTTTATATTAGATATGTGTGCCACCTAGCAACTAGATGCATTGAATCTTAAAAAAATCAAAAACTAAAGTAAGTAAAACCTTACTTTATTTCTCATTCATGTACAACCCATTCTCTCTCTAGAATTTCAAAATTTAGAGTCTGAGAGAGAGAAGTTAAGCCATGATCAATTCACAACTTTCCAATATCAGATCAAAGATCAGAAGTTCAAAGATCAAAGCATTAAAGGAGGTATAAACCCTAAATTTTGAAATCCTTAGATTTGATGTTTAAAGTTGTGTTAGAGGATATCAATTATTGATCTGGGTTACTAGAACACAGATCCATAACATCAGAGTGCTCGAAAATATAGTTTTCAAAAATCTGGAAAAAAAATAAATTTAAGTTGTATGACAGCCTAATGTCCTCACAGATCTTTCTGTGTTAATGGTGAAGTGTGTTTTATGTTTTAGATTTGTTCTATGATATGTGGAAATAGGGTCAGATTATGTGTATATTGAAAGATATGCCTGGTTAAAGTACGTTGACCGATCAGGAAATCTGAGTTTCTGGGCAACCCAGAAACCCAAATTTCGTCTGACAAGTTTTTGCAGGCTCTAGATCTTGCCGTGTTTTATGTTTTTGGTCGTGATGTTGGTTGGATGTTGTAGATTGGCATATGACCTACTAATCCATGTTATTAGATCACCTAGATTAATAACAAAATCGATAATATCAGTGGTCAAACAAGCGTTGACCAACTGTCCGGATGAATTTCTAGAAAACCCAAAACTCACCAAGAACAGTTTTTGGCATACACTTTGACCGGCTCAGATCTTGACTTGGTGATATTGTTGGACTGAAATAAGTACACGTTGTTGTACCCTGACAACAAGACTATAGGTTTTAACCTTTATAACACACAAACATAACTTGGAAAGCAAAGATTCAAGCCGACTAAGTAGGTACCTTGGTTGTTCTTCATTTCTGGGTAACCTAGAAAATGAAGAACAGACCTAACAAGATTTTTGATGCCTTGTAACTCACTGATCTGATGTTGTATGGCCATGGACTTGGTATGATATTGTAGTATTACATAAGTACTACAACTTTAACACAAATTCCAACCCAGAAAGCAAGAGGAACATAGAATTAAAACCGGTCAAACCACCTACCTTAAATACTGACATGAGTTTCTGGGTTTTGGCCAAGAACACCAATAGCCATAGTTTTGTCACTATAGCCACCTATAGCGACAGTTGTGACACCCCCAAATCCTGGTACTCCATTTCCTCAAGATTTGGTGTTCACGTAATCAAAATATTTATTTCTAACTACCCAATTATAATAAAATTGAATAAATAAAACATGCCCATACAGGATTAAATTTAAATAAATCTCCCAGTTTATCTAACCTTTACAAACATTCATTCATTCATGCGGAATAATTAAAATAACATTCATTACAATCTTTAAACAAGTCTGAAAATAAACTATTCAATCTATTACAGGTCTTCAGCATTGTTTCATCTTTCCTTTCCCTTTACTGGTGCTAGGTACATCACCAGTTTCAACCTTAGCTGTAAGAAAGTTTACAGGCAAGAGTGAGCAAACAAAGCCCACTTGAAATAATAATAGATAAATCATTTAACTTTACATCATTTGCCAATATTAGTTTTAATAGAACTGAACAATAAATTCTATTACTTTCTGAAAACTTTAATCAATTACTGAGGGTCTAATGACCACGAATCATGTCCACAGTTATAAGTAATCTTTCAACCTAAACTTTAACAGTCATAAGACTGTAAGGACTTCATGTACTTAGGGGGATCAACCCTTCGTACAATGTATTGTGCACAACCATTTCAACGCTAAGCGTAAACCTCTATTAAAAGAGTTGTTCATCTCAGTATTTAGAATACAAGTCTGCACCAAAGTAAGTTTGGTTTGGATAAGCTTTCAAGGAAATTTGGAATTTAACGAACATCAACTAAGGAGTAGTTGAATAAGACCAATAACACCATACTATAGAATAATAGTGATTGAATCAATCATAGTAAACTAAAGTCATGCATTAGGATTAATCTAATAGCATACAATTTGAATAACTATAGCATACCTTGCTTGAACAATACTAAGCCAAGGTTAATTAGAATTGAATACTAAACATGCATAGCAATTATTTATGCATGCTAAACAACAAGTGTAATACAAGAATAATTTGTTCAACATCAAACCAAAGTTTAGACAGCTTGCATCATTATAAGGTAATCGAATTGAAAACAATAATTAGTTCAATAAGATAAAGGATTAGAAATCTTGCATCGTCATGAGTAACTAAATACAACGACCTACTCAATAATAGACAATCTCGCTCTATGAAAATGTAGAGGTAGCAACTTGCAACAATTGTAATTGAATTTGAAAACAATAATGTACCAAATGAATTTAAACTCGCACAATGAAGTTTTGAGTTAGAGAACTTGCCTTGTTCGTAGGCTAAACCGAATCAATTTGAATCACAATATCCTATATACATATGTCATCGTGACATAGTTAGTCATTAACACATAACTAATACATTCATCGTGTAGGTTAAACAATCACTACTCACGTTCACCAAAGGTCCTACACATATCATATGTATTGACAATACACATTAGTTATACTAACATTAGATTCATATAGCTTAATAACAAAATCGTATCTTTTCATGAACATCATTATTTAGCTTTATTACAACTACTTAAGTGATCATGCCATTGCACTATATACACATTAACAACTTGATACAACATCCTATTACATGTCTAGCATATTATCATTAGGTTATACTAATACACAAAGGATTGCACTTGCATCTGCGCATTCCGACGCCTTCCGATGGCCTCCAAATACACAACAGTCCTAAAGATAGCCGTTTTGACCCTTCATAACGATTTCAAATTGAAACACTTAAAGAATAAAAGTTATAGGCCTATTCGTCCTCGTTCCGAATCATCTTGAATCGCATCAATCAGAGTTCGTATGAAAAAGGTATACTAATTTTAGTAAACTACGTCCGGTCAGTTTTTTTTTCAAAATTTTGGCTTCACAGAACACCCCCCCCCCCCGCCGGGGTGGGGGTTTTTGCACTAGGGGGCCCGCCGGGGCGGGGCTCACTGCTGCGATTATGCAATTTTAGCTCTAGAACACTACGAAAAGCCAAATTAGGCCTCCAAACTCATTTCTAACAACCATACCAAACTACCCAATGAGTAAATAAGTTTACATAAACATAATCTAATACTTTCTAACGCGTTTCTAGTCATCTAAACAACATAAACATTAAATTTGCAACACCTGATTTCAATGTTTTTGGCAAAACTCCATTGTTGACAATTTTTAATGAAAATCAACACTGTGATTTTGTTTTTCAATAAAAACAGAAATTTCAAAACATCATAGTTATGATTATACATACTTTATCAATTTTCATAATCAATTTATCAATTGAACAACTACTTAAACCTTAATTTCTATTGTAAACTAAGTCATGTTCATATATATTCATATAAACTCACTGTAATATGGGTTTCTTCACAAATTACATACATACATGAATTAATTGACTATTCCTATATATAACTTATGAAAAACAATTTTTATAACAAATAATTTAACATACAAAACCATATACCACACACAATTTATCCTTCACAAAAAATTTTCAGAGAATTTTTTTTTGGAAGAGAAGACAACTAAAACTTTTGAAAAATAAAAGGGTTTAGATGATACCTTGTATCATAGAAGATGATAACAAGACTTCTTTTCCCTCAATTCTTATCATCATTTAAGACTGAGGATGATGAAAAATATTTTTATGAAAACGAATCCAGTGAAACAAAATAATAAATATTAAAGATTCGTATTTTAGCTATTCCATGTCCAAAAATACCTCATAAATAATTATAGTAGAGTAAAATTCAAGAATGACCAAAACATGGATACAATCAAAACTAGTATCCAGAATAGATATTTTGGACGAAAAGAAGAAAATTTCATTTTTCGGTGAATAGTAACTCGTGAATAGTAACTCATGAATAGTAACCCCAACATGAAAAAGTTCCAAATTTGATAAAAACTCTAACCAATATTTCGGCATAATGATATTGAAGAATAATATCATTTTCGAATAAAATAACATCCCTTACCTCGGAAAGACGGTACTTCTGACTGGAATACTCTATAGTGCTGAAGGAAACTTGCACCGTAAAGCAACACTCGAAGTATCAAATACTCACAAGAATACGCTCGATATAGAGAGAGAAATAGAGAGAAACTTGTGTTTCTGGTGTGATTTTCAATTCTAACCTAAGCACCCTATATATATATATATATATATATATATATATAAATTTTCAAGCCCACCTTAGAAAATCTGAAATCAGCCACCTTGCACATGTTTATGATGACCAAAAAAATACAAAAAACGTTTTTCTCAAAATAATTAACTAAAACTCCCAAAAATTAATTATTTCAAAACTTCAAAACTTCAATAATTCATAATAAATAGCCCTTTTGTCAGAAAATTCGAATCTCGCGAGTTTTTATAGAAAATTCAATTCTCTACAACTTTGCAGAAGAAAGTTTTTCCAAATTCTAAACAGAAATTGACCGAAATTCATAAACGGGTGATTTTACAGTCAATAATAAATTTTCGGTCAAAATTATGTCCACCAACACACAAAACATGTGTTAATCATTTAATGCCACAAAAATACTCTTCCTCCTCATATACTCATATATCCCACATTCATTGTAAAAATACCACCATCAATATATTATTAAAATAATATATTTAAATGAATTATTTTATCAAAAAAGATAAAATATTAATTTTCAACAATTGTCACATTAAAATTTTTCTCTATCTATATCCACTTAAAATCACTATTTTCCTCATCATATAAATCAATAATTAATTATACACAAATAATATTACAGAACCACAGTACTGGCAACCAGGCCGTTCCCAAGAAAGAGGGGGCTTTCCAATAAGGATTTCTCCTTACTGGCGCGCAATTAGATGACCAAACCTCTCCTTAGACAGAACTTTCTAGACATTGCCAATAATGTTATCTAATAATATTATTCAGATAATATGAATTATTGCTCCGATAATAGAAAATACTGTGTAGTGACAATTATTGAAACAACAGTAATATAAAATATTAACGCAGCAATTATTGAATCAACAAAATACTGAACAGTAATTATTGTAACCATTTAGTAGTGCCTTCTTACGTAAGAATCAATAATTGGTGAAATACGTGCTACGCGTATTACCCTGTTTTAATCACCGGGTATTCCAACAGTATTAACGGTAACAACTACGCCGTTATTATAAACAACTCTTTTTGTCATTTTTTTCATCCAATCGCTTTCTGTTATGGGGCCCACACAAGGCTGCGCCGTCGTACGAATATTCCCCGACAACAAGAATATTCCACGACCAAACAAATATTCCCCGACAACAATGAATATTTTATAACCACTTGCTTATTTAAAATATTTGCGCATTTTACCCATAACTAACCACATTAATCAAATCAACCCTTACTATTTCAGAATAATAAATAGAGGAAATTAAATTTTATTTATTAATAATTTGGGGTCTTACAACCTCCCCTCCTTATGAAATTTCGTCCTCGAAATTGACATACGTACCTGGTGTTTCGAAAAGATGAGGATACCTCACTTTCATTTTCGTTTTCAACTCCCAGGTCATTTCCTCAATAGCATGGTTTCTCCACAAAACTTTAACTTGTGGTATGACCTTCGTGCGTAGGACATGCTCTTTCTTATCCATGATCTTGACAGGTACCTCCTCGTACGTTAAGTCTTTAGCTATCTCGTCCGGTTCTAACTCAATAACATGGTTCGGGTCTTTCACATATTTACGAAGCACAGATATATGAAAAATATTATGAACACGAGACATACTTGGAGGTAACGCAAGTCTATAGGCCACATTTCCTACTCGGTCAAGAATCTGAAATGGACCAATAAATCGTGGATTGAGCTTTCCTCTCTTCCCAAATCTTGTAACTCCTTTCATGGAGCTACACGTAATAATACATGATCCCCAATGTCAAATTCCACGTCCTTTCGATGAAGATCCACATAACTCTTTTGTCGATCCTGTGCCGTTTATATACGTTGTCGAATCGTTTGGATCTTCTCTGTAGTCATTCGTACCAACTCTAGTCCCAACATCGTTGCTTCTTCCACCTCATCCCAACATACTGGAGAGCGACACTTTCGTCCATACAATGCTTCAAAGGGAGCCACACCTATACTTGCCTGATAACTGTTGTTGTAGGAGAATTCCACCAATGGTAGGTACTTATCCCAACTTCCTTTGAAATCTAGGACACAAAGTCTTAATAAATCTTCAAGAGTTTGAATAGTCCTCTCTGATTGCCCGTCCGTTTGAGGATGGTATGCCGAACTGAACCGTAAATCTGTGCCCATAGCTTTTTGCAAGCTAACCCAAAATCTTGAAGTGAATCTTGGGTCACGATCCGAAACTATGGATACTGGCATGCCATGCAACCTTACAATCTCATTCACGTACATACTAGCAAGACGTTCAAGGGAATAAGTCTCCCGTATCGGCAAGAAATGAGCAGACTTGGTTAATCTATCAACTATAACCCAAATAGCATTTATACCTTGAGAAACCGTGGGAAGACCCGTAACAAAATCCATGGTAATGTGTTCCCACTTCCATTTCGGAATCTCAAGTAGTTGCAATGGACCCTTTGGTACTTGATGCTCCGCCTTTACACGTTGACAAGTTAAACACCTCGAGATAAACTTTGCAATCTCTCTCTTTATATTGTTCCACCAAAATGTATGTCGAAGATCACGATACATTTTAGTACTTCCAGGATGGATTGCAAATAGTGTATTGTGTGCCTCCATCATGATCTTGTACTTCAAATCAGAATCGTTAGGAACACAAAGTCTGAAGTGGACTCGAAGTATTCCTTCTTCATCGATTCTTGTTTCTGGAATAGCACCTTCTTGCACTTTCTTCTTCATACGCATCAGCTCCAGGTCTGTAGCTTGAGCAACTTTAACTTTATCGATTAAAGTTGGTTCTACGCGTATACTTGACATCATCGCACTCGTTCCTGCATATGATCTTCTACTCAACGCGTCAGCTACCACGTTTGCTTTTTCAGGATGGTATTGAATAGTGTGGTCATAATCTTTCAACAGCTCGAGCCAACGTCGTTGCCGTATGTTGAGTTCTTTTTGAGTGAAGAAATATTTGAGGCTTTTATGGTCTGAATATATCTCCACTTTCTCCCCATATAGATAGTGCCTCCAGATCTTTAGCGCGAAAATGACTGCTGCCAACTCTAGATCATGAGTAGGATAATTCCTCTCATATTCTTTAAGTTGTCGCGAGGCATAGGCTATGACTTTCCCACGTTGCATGAGAACACATCCTAACCCTTTGCCTGAAGCATCGCTGTAGATAACAAATCCATCCGAACCAGATGGTATTGTCAGAACAGGTGCCGAAATGAGTCTCCTCTTAAGCTCTTGGAAACTCTTCTCGCATTCTTCGCTCCATATGAATTTGATATCCTTCCGAGTCAGCTGAGTTAACGGGGCAGCGATTCGAGAAAACCCTTCTACGAATCTCCAATAATAACCAGCTAAGCCCAGAAAGCTACGTACATCGGTCACCGTCTTCGGTGACCAGATACTCCATGTTTTGACACCACGTGCCCTAGGAATGCTACTTCCTCAAGCCAGAACTCGCATTTCTTCAACTTAGCATATAGCTTGTTTTCACGCAGCCTTTGGAGTACCAGCTTCAAATGGTGCTCATGATCTTCACGGCTTTTGGAATATACAAGGATGTCATCAATAAAGACAACAACGAACTGATCCAAATAATCCTTGAATACTCGGTTCATCATATCCATGAAAGCCGCAGGAGCATTAGTCAATCCAAAAGACATGACTAAGAATTCATAATGCCCGTACCGAGTTCTAAAGGCAGTCTTCGGAATATCCTCAGTTTTAACCTTCAGCTGATGATATCCAGAACGAAGATCGATTTTTGAAAAGAATTGTGCTCCTTGTAACTGGTCAAACAAGTCATCAATACGAGGTAGCGGATACCTATTCTTGATGGTGACATGGTTTAATTCCCGTAATCGATACAAAGTCGCATACTCCCGTCTTTCTTCTTTACAAATAAAACAGGAGCACCCCAAGGAGATGTACTAGGACGAATGAAACTGATGTCCAACAACTCTTGTAGTTGGACTTTTAACTCCTGAAGTTCAATAGGAGCCATTCGATATGGGGTTTTAGAAATGGGCTTTGTACCAGGTTCAAGATCAATAAAGAATTCAACTTCACGTTCTGGGGGTAGACCGGGAAGTTCTTCAGGAAATACATCAGGAAAGTTACTAACAATAGGAATATTATTCAAATTTGACGTGTCTTTATTCAAATCCATAACATGGGCTAAGAAAGCTTGACATCCGTTTTTCAATAAACGAATGGCTTTATGACTTGATATGACAGTGATTGATTTTAATGGCTTTGTTGCTTGAATTCGAACAACAGGTTGATTAGGAATATGAAAACTAACCACCTTACGAAAACAATCAATTTTGGCATGATGAGTAGTTAACCAATCAATTCCTAAAATCACGTCAAATGCAAGTATCTTTAAAGAGATAAGGTCAACAGGTAAGGTGATGGTGCCAACTTGGATCAAACAAGATTTATAAACAGTGGATGTGATGAAAGTTTCCCCTAACGGAGTCTCCACAGATAAATCAAAGTCTAATTTCTCCGGAGTCAAGTTTAAACGTTGAGCACAAGCAGGAGAAATAAATGAATGGGTAGCACCGGTATCTAGTAAGGTATAAACTTCACATGAATTTATGATTAGCTTACCCGTGATCACCTCGTTTTGGTTCCTCGCATGTTGACCAGTCACGACAAACGCTCTTCTAGGAACCATTGACTTTGACTTTTCTGGGGCAGCCTTTTGAGTCACCGTCCCCGCTGAACTTGGTTTCGCTATCGTACAATCTCGAGCGATATGTCCTTCCTTTCCACAATTATAGCATACCTTGAACTGTTGTGGACAGTTTGGGCTGATATGTCCCTCTTTTCCACATTTATAGCATATGACCGGTGGTCGTTCTCCTCCCTTGGAACCAGTTGCTGCTAGTGCTGACGTCTTCGTATTGTCATGATTGAATCTCCTCTTTTTAAAATCTCCTCCCGACTCGCTTCTTCTATTTTCATAGCCACGATTACCACCAAAGTGGTTGCCGTTCTTGTCTGTATTTTTCTTTCTCTGTTGGGTATCATTATTCTGATGACTGTTGTCACCGATATGATCCTGGTTGTGGTCCCTCGGTTGACCGTACTCATTATCTCGCTCTAATAATTGAGCCCTGTTGACAACATCTGAATAGAGAGAAAATTTATGAGAAATGAGATATTGACGTATGCCGGGTTTCAAACCTCCCAGAAACATCCGTGTCATACGCTCCTCATTCTCCACCAAATGAGGTGCAAACCTGGACAACTCTGCAAACTTCGCCTCGTACTGGGATACCGTCATGTTATTCTGCTCTAGTCTAATAAACTCTACCTCCTTCATATGACGAATACTTTCAGGAAAGTACTTGTCATTGAATAGTTTCTGAAATGTCTCCCAAGACATGCTGAGTGCGGCTGGATACGTTTCACAGATTTCCACCAGTAGTCTGCCTCGCCACGGAACATAAAGGTGGCGAATGGAACCTTCTGTTCCTCCGTGCATCCCAAGACATCAAATATCTTGGTAATTTGCTTAACCCACGTTTCCGCCATGATCGGATCCGGCTTTCCCTTAAATTCTGGTGGTCCCAACTCTTTGAACTGCTTGGCTGTGACCAGCTGTGCGTTGCCATTGTTTCTTCCTATATTTTGAACAGGAATCTCCTTCGTCTGGTTTTGCATGAACCGCAAAAAACTTCTAAACATCTCATCGTTCATCGTCTGCTCATTGGTGTTGTTCACAGAAGGAACATTGCCAGCCTGTTGTACGTTCTCCTCGTTGGTGAGTACAGGTGTCTCCACGGTTTCATTTACTCCACTGTTAACATTCTCAGTCGACATTCTCAAATACTTCCATAAAACAGGGGTTAATTTAACAAATTAAGTAATCACATAATATCCCTATATTATGACCGACCAACAAATAAGCTTAGGTAGGACACACTAGTGAAGGATTTACTCGTCTCTCCCCTCCTAGTTCTATTCCCCGATCTCCGCCAGAGATCATATCCCTAAGCTCTGATACCAACTGTGACGCCCCTAAAATAGGTATACAACACCCATTCTGAGTCGTCAATAACATGGTACAGAAACAACTACAACTTTATTAATACAACATAAAAACTGTGAGAGTAAATACAAATATTGTCATCTAGACAATATCCACACTCAAATAAGTCTTCATTACAATTATTGGTACAATATTTTACAAAAAAAATGGTGAGGACTACTAAAACAACTTCCTAGAACCTTCATTCCATACCCCGACTAGTACTTGCTACATTCTCGCCTCCTGAGAAGAAAATGGAACAACAAGGAAAAGGGTGAGCTCAACTAGCCCAGTAAAGAATATTATGACTAAGATAATATACAACAAATTATCGTTAGTCTTCAACAGGGAAAAATTTAATAGAATACAATAGACAACAAGTTTTCAATCAATATTCGCAGCGGAAAATAATAATTCATAGAGAAGTTACGTAGAGAATGAAATCTACGATTATCTATGAATTTAAAAGCCCATCATCAACATTTTATCCCTGTAACATCAATCAATAAATATCTTGAATCAAATAGTCATCTTTGCACTACAGGCCAAAGATATTCATCAGTTGGTCATGTTCACCTCAACACCTGTTCATCTTTGCACTACGGGCCAAAGATATTCATCAGAAATCATTCATCTTTGCACTACAGGCCAAAGATATTCAGTTATATCATCATTTAAGACTGAGGATGATGAAAAATATTTTTAAGGAAACGAATCCAGTGAAACAAAATAATAAATATTAAGGATTCGTATTTCAGCTATTCCATGTCCAAAAATACCTCATACATAATCATAGTAGAGTAAAATTCAAGAATGATCAAAACATGGATACAATCAAAGCTAGTATCCAGAATAGATATTTTGGGCGAAAAGAAGAAAATTTCATTTTTCGGTAAATAGTAACTCGTGAATAGTAACTCATGAATAGTAACCCCGACATGAAAAAGTTCCAAATTTGATAAAAACTCTAACCAATATTTCGGCATAATGATATTGAAGAATAATATCATTTTCGAATAAAATAACATCCCTTACCTCGGAAAGACGGTACTTCTGACTGGAATACTAGATATAGTACTGAAGGAAACTTGCACCGTAAAGCAACACACAAAGTATCAAATACTCACAAGAATACGCTCGATATAGAGAGAGAGAAATAGAGAGAACTTGTGTTTCTGGTATGATTTTCAATTCTAACCTAAGCACCCTATTTATAGGAAAATGCTTAGAACACCAAAGTAGAAAATATTATATATATATATATATATATATATATATATATATATATATATATATATATATATATATATATAAATTTTCAAGCCCACCTTAGAAAATCTGAAATCAGCCACCTTGCACATGTTTATGATGTCCAAAAAAATACAAAAAACGTTTTTCTCAAAATAATTAACTAAAACTCCCAAAAATCAATTATTTCGGAACTTCGAAACTTCAATAATTCATAATAATAGCCCTTTTGTCAGAAAATTCGAATCTCGTGAGTTTTTATAGGAAATTCAATTCTCTACAACTTTCCAGAAGAAAGTTTTTCCAAATTCCAAACAGAAATTGACCGAAATTCACAAACGGGCGATTTTACAGTCAATAATAAATTTTTGGTCAAGAATTATGTCCACCAACACACAAAACATGTGTTAGTTATTTAATGCCACAAAAATACTCTTCCTCCTCATATACTCATATATCCCACATTCATTGTAAAAATACCACCATCAATATATTATTAAAATAATATATTTAAATGAATTATTTTATCAGAAAAAGATAAAATATTAATTTTCAACAATTGTCACATTAAAATTTTTCTCTATCTATATCCACATAAAATCACTATTTTTCTCATCATATAAATCAATAATTAATTATACACAAATAATATTACAGAACCACATTACTGGCAACCAGGCCGTTCCCAGGAAAGATGAGGCTTTCCAATAAGGATTTCTCCTTACTAGCGCGCAATTAGATGACCAAACCTCTCCTTAGACAGAACTTTCTAGACATTGCCAATAATGTTATCAAATAATATTATTCAGATAATATGAATTATTGCTCCGATAATAGAAAATACTGTGTGGTGACAATTATTGAAACAACAGTAATATAAAATATTAACGCAGCAATTATTGAATCAACAAAATACTGAACAGTAATTACTGTAACCATTATTAAGTAGCGCCTTCTTACGTAAGAATCAATAATTGGTGCAATACCGTGTGCTACGCGTATTACCGTGTTTTAACCACCGGGTATTCCAACAGTATTAACGGTAACAACTACGCCGTTATTTATAAACAACTTATTTTTATCGTTTTCTTCATCCAATCGCTTTCTGTTATGGGGCCCACACAAGGCTGCGCCGTCGTATGAATATTCCTCGACAACAAGAATATTCCACGACCAAACAAATATTCCCCGACAACAATGAATATTTTATAACCACTTGCTTATTTAAAATATTTGCGCATTTTACCCATAACTAACCACATTAATTAAATCAACCCTTACTATTTCAGAATAATAAATAGAGGAAATTAAATTTCATTTATTAATAATTTGGGGTCTTACATTGAAGGTTCTGGCTGTGAGTTTGTTTGATGTTGCATGTCTTGTAATAGCCCACGTACCTCCATTGTTACCTCCTCCATTATTTCTGGTTGTCACTCCCTCCTTCTTCTTAGGACATTCACGAGCAAAGTGATCCTTAGATCCGCACGTGAAGCACACATTCTTCTTTGATTGAGTGCAATTTGGGGCGATGTGACCCTCCTGGCCACATTTGTAGCAAACTCGTTTCCCCATCACGCTCCCTTGTGAAACTTCCCACATGTCGCACATGCTTCAAACTTCTTATTCTGCTGGTTACCCTGCTGGTTTCCAGTACCCATACTTCCATTCCACTTTCTCTTCAAGTTATTGTTGTTGTTGTTGTTGTTGTTGTTGTTGTTGTTGTTGTTGTTTCCACCGCTACCACCTCCACTCTTCATCTCATTTTCATTCTTCTTCTTCTTTTGTTCCTGGTTGAATTTTGTTACCGCCTCGCCTCCACCTTCGGCGAGTACTGTTTTCTCCATTACTGCTGCAAATGTCTTCAACTGGAACAGGGAAACCCTACTGTACAGCCAGGGCTTCAGTCCCTGTTCAAACCTCTTCGCCTTGCGTTCGTCTGTGCTAACCTGATATGGCGCAAACCTCGCCAATTCGTTGAATTTTGCGGCATACTCGGATACCGACATCGTCCCTTGCTTCAGCTCCAGAAATTGTACTTCCAGCTGACTCTTTGAACTCTCCGGGAAATAGGTCTCGAAGAACAACTCCTTAAACCTATCCCAGGTCATCACTCCATGAAAGTTGCGAAAGACGTCTTCTGGTCATCCCCTACCCTAGCGACATCGAACACCTTCTCTATCTCCATAATCCAGGTTTGAGCTTCAACTAGATTCATGGACCCACGGAATTCAGGTGGTCCAACCGCCTTAAACTCCTTAAACGTTGTACCATGGTTTTGAGGTTGATTCTGCAACGCTCCTGTCAATAGTGTCACTAGTTGTTGAACGGGATTCGCATCAACATTGTCGTTAGCTTCTTCGGTGGTTCTCTGTCGTGTTGGTTGACGTCTGGGAGGCATTTTCTGTTTAAAATAAAACATCTATTAGACCATTACTCAACTTCTTTAAGTATTTCTAATTAACTTGCCTCTACAAAAGAAATAACCACATAGCACATAACACTTTGAATAAAATAATAAATTTTATTTATTCATAAACTTTTTGAAAACATAACACAATAGCATCTCTGCTATCTACATCCTTTCCTGAACTACAAAAGTTTCAGGACAACACCATTATTATCATATCCCATGGTTACTTAACACTAGGGATTTACACATTATTTAATACATATTACGTGCATTACAGGTCACTTTCTACGATGATCTATTAAGATACTTCTTAGCCCTATCACGTTCTTCCTCCATGACTCGAAATATCGTTCTTCGATCTAACACAAATGATGGCAGCGTCTCGAACTGAATCGGATATCCCATAACTCGATCTTGAGCTCGATTAATTGCGGTGTCGAATACTTTGAACATTTCTTCCATCTTCATCCTTTTTTGCCTGTGAGCTCCTTACTGCTCTTCCATCTTCATCCTTCTCTCCTTCAGTCTGTGTTAGTTTCTCCTCGGCGTTTGTCAGTCGTTCATCACGATCCTGGATCTCGTCGTCTTTTTGTGTAATTGTAGTCTGTTGTTCAGCTACTATCTCCTGCAACTCCTCCACTGTATCTTGTAGTTCCACGTTAAGGTCGTGCACTTCATCATATACACGGCCAGCTATCGAGTTAAGCGGAATCCTTTCCTCCTCATCCTCGTCATCCTCATCCTCCTGCGGTAACTCAATGGGATCCTCCTCGTCTGTCTCCACATCATCATCCTCATCCTCAACTACTGTGACCAACGGGGCTGACTCCCATGGCAATAGTTGTTCCCAAACTACCTGAACATCGCGAGGTTCCTGCTCTATAGGCATTTGAGGTCCCTCCTCCCTAGCCTGACTGGACTCTCCAACATTAATCATCCTGACAACAAAGTTTTAAAGTTTTAATTAATAATCATTACTACTCGACACTCACGAGTACATAAACATAAACACATAAGCACATAAGTGTTTTATTACTTCTTTCTTAAAACTCGATAAGAGTTAACTCCACTATCTTTTCAAAAGGTTACTTCCTAAGGCTTTTCCCCCACCTAAGGTTCATAACCTAAAGCTTTGATACCAACCTGTGACACCCCCAAATCCTGGTACTCCATTTCCTCAAGATTTGGTGTTCACGTAATCAAAACATTCATTTCTAACTACCCAATTATAATAAAATTGAATAAATAAAACCTGCCCATACAGGATTAAATTTAAATAAATCTCCCAGGTTATCTAACCTTTACAAACATTCATTCATTCATGCGGAATAATTAAAATAACATTCATTACAATCTTTAAACAAGTCTGAAAATAAACTATTCAATCTATTACAGGTCTTCAGCATTGTTTCATCTTTCCTTTCCCTTTACTGGTGCTAGGTACATCACCAGTTTCAACCTTAGCTGTAAGAAAGTTTACAGGCAAGAGTGAGCAAACAAAGCCCACTTGAAATAATAATAGATAAATCATTTAACTTTACATCATTTGTCAATATTAGGCTTAATAGAACTGAACAATAAATTCTATTACTTTCTGAAAACTTTAATCAATTACTGAGGGTCTAATGACCACGAATCATGTCCACAGTTATAAGTAATCTTTCAACCTAAACTTTAACAGTCATAAGACTGTAAGGACTTCATGTACTTAGGGGGATCAACCCTTCGTACAATGTATTGTGCACAACTATTTCAACGCTAACCGTAAACCTCTATTAAAAGAGTTGTTCATCTCAGTATTTAGAATACAAGTCCGCACCAAAGTAAGTTTGGTTTGGATAAGCTTTCAAGGAAATTTGGAATTTAACGAACATCAACTAAGGAGTAGTTGAATAAGACCAATAACACTATACTATAGAATAATAGTGATTGAATCAATCATAGTAAACTAAAGTCATGCATTAGGAATAATCTAATAGCATACAATTTGAATAACTATAGCATACCTTGCTTGAACAATACTAAGCCAAGGTTAATTAGAATTGAATACTAAACATGCATAGCAATTTATTTATGCATGCTAAACAACAAGTGTAATACAAGAATAATTTGTTCAACATCAAACCAAAGTTTAGACAGCTTGCATCATTATAAGGTAATCGAATTGAAAACAATAATTAGTTCAATAAGATAAAGGATTAGAAATCT